>JADMLD010000460.1:735000-995000 GCA_017589585.1 Phylloscopus whistleri
TGCACAGACATGACTGCAAATGCCATATTCTGCACAGACATGACCTGAGCCAGCTGCACTCACTGATTCCAGTGCAGACAAACATCCAGGCTCTCCAGTTTGTCAACAATTACTTGCCCAAACCAATTGATACAGAATAAATATAAACATAAATGTAAAATAAATAAATAAAAACTTTAAACCAGTTAAGCAGGGCAGAATATGGCAATTAAAAGCTTCTAACTACCAAGATTAAAGAATGGAATTGCTGGTTTGTATTGAAGTCCAACTGCAATCACATCAGGGCAGGCTTTCATTTTTGATTGGCTTTGGCTTCTAAGAGAATCGAGCAAGGAAAGCTTTGCAAACAGCAATACTTAAGTTTTAGAAGCTGAAAGGTAAATATTTACCTCCCAGAGAGGCTCCACCTGCAAGAACAGAAGTGGCACCACATGTTTGTCAGTCTCCCAGAAATGAAATAAAAAACAACCAGTGCATGACATGGCAACAGCACACCTGAGATATCCATAACCTGCTTTGAAAAGACCCAGACACCTCCTGTATGTACTGCTGTGGTGTGTTTCATAAAGATTATTAACACATAAACCCATTAACAGCTCGTTTACTGCAGCAAGGCTGCCCTGAGCACCCTCAGCAAAATGGGAACCAGGAAATCTGAATAACCCAAGGAGATAAATTAAAACCACTCTAGGATCAAAGTGACAAGCTCGGCTCTCAGTGAGCATCTTCATTTATCTGGTCACAGTAAAGAAAGGGCTGAACCTTCCCAAGATACAGAGTTAACCTTTCTAGATAAAAAGGCACAGTGAGACTGTTCAGAGCATAAGCAGAATCTCAGCTCCCAGGACAGTTGAAGTGCACAGATGCCCAGAGGAGTGGGAAATGCAGCCTAGTCCCACACACCCAAACCCCTCCTGAGCCAGCAACTTGCCATTTAAGCTTCCACTGGTGGACACGGCGCTGTTCTGTTTCTGGTTGTCGTAGGCTGGACCAATATTGGCAAGATCCTGCAAGAGATCCAAAATCTGCTGTACAGAGCTGCTCAGAGGGAACACTGAGCCTGAGCAGGGCACTCCAGCTGCTGGGAGCTGGCACAACACAGGCTCACAGCAGAGATCTGCCCCTCGACTGGGCAGGAAGGCACCAGAGGGACCCCCACCCCTCTCAGCCCCCACCTTCCTCCTGTCCTCCCACCACACACCTGGTCTAGAAGCCCAAATTTGGGGTAATCTTCCTCTGGGTCTTTACTGCCTGGGTCTGGATGCTCTTTCACCAAGAACACGTCTCTTTCCTTACACTAGAACAGAGGAGTTTTGGTTACACAGGGTAAGATCAGAACAAATCCATTAACAAGTGTTTAAATCCCAGTAGTTCCTATTGATATGTGTGAGGTACACCAGCTACCCTGCAGCTCCAAGCCCAGCCCTCAGCACACGCAGATGTCAGAAACCCCAAAATCTGTGGGAATTCTCCCCCAGATTTCCCCTCAATCCTTACCATGGTTTTGACAATGTTATTGGGCCAAGTCATTTTCCCAGGCCTCTGCCGTGTTGTCATGCACTCCCAGTATTTATCAATAAAGGGGATGATGTCCTGCAGGCACAGAAATCACTGCTGTGAGCTCCTCGTGGCTGACAGCAGTGCTGAGGGGGGCCCAGGGCCACAGCCAGACCTTGTCCTTGGAGAACATGGTCCTGGGGTGCTCGTCCTGCGTCCTCGACTGCCACGTCAGGTTGGCCAGAGCACTAAGGCACATCTCCTTCAGATCTGAGGAACAGAACCCCCCAGGGCTACAGTCACACCTGCTGGGAGGATCAGACACCCGTGCACAGAGCAACCACCCCGAGACACTGCAGAACCCCCCAAACTCTGGCCCGACTCAGCCCTGGCTGAACCAGCTACAACACCCTCAGAAATTGGTGGCAAAACACTCTTAGAAGCCACACGTGGTTGTAAATATGGGATTTGGGGTGACTTTCCAGAAGTCTCAGCAGAGCCCAGCCCCGAGCTTCATCCCAAAGCAGCCCCCAGGATGATCTCCCCCAGAAGCCTCCCAGCTGCCTCCCCCAGCTCACTGGCTTGCTTCCTCAGGAAGTAGGTGTTCCCGCTGTGGTGGCACACGTTGCAGTGGAAGCTGTAGTTGGTCATGAAGGGCAGGCACGACCTGAGACAAAGCAGCTCTGTTAGGGCTGGGTACAGTGTAATTATTGTGCCAGGCTAAAGAACCCCAGAATCTCCCAGGTTGGAAAGGACCTCTGAGAGCACAGACCCTGAGCTGTGCCTGATCCCCACCCTGTCCCCAGCCCAGAGCACTGAGTGCCACGTCCAGTGGCTCCTTGGACACCTCCCCTTGTCCTGTCCCTGTGCCCTGGAGCAGAGCCTGACCCCCCTGGCTGTGCCCTCCTGGCAGGAGTTGTGCAGAGCCACAAGGGCCCCCTGAGCCTCCTTTTCTGCAGGCTGAGCCCCTTTCCCAGCTCCCCCAGCCTCTCCTGGGGCTCCAGCCCCTTCCCAGCTCTGTTCCCTTCCCTGGACACACTCCAGCCCCTCAATGTCCTTCTTGGAGTGAAAGACATTTAATCATTCTTTACTATACTGGGTTAAGAAACTAATTATTCCAGGTTAAACCCCAGCCATTCCTTCCCTCCCTAACAGCACAAAGATCTCACAGGCTCAGTGGTGCTTCACGGGGGTGCTTTTATCACGGCCAAAGCTTTGTTTACACAGCACAGCAGCTCCCGAGGCCCAAGGCCACGGCCGGGTCCTTGTGCCCTGGGGCTCCGAGCGCTCCCCCCGTGCCCCCCGGCCCCGCCGCACTCACGTGGTGTCGATGCCGAAGGTGTCGGCCGTGAACCACTTGGTGCAGATGCCGCACTGCAGCTCGATCTCGCCCAGCTGCCGCGCGTTCTCCTCGTCCCCCGAGCCGCCCTGCACATCCATGGCCTCGGCGCCGTCCCCGGCCGCGTCCTGGAGCGGAGCGGAGCCGGGAATGCACCAGCGCCCGGGGCGGACAGCACAGCACAGGGACGGGGCAGGAATCGGGGCTTTACCGGGAATAAACCCCTTCCCCTGACCCACGGCCGCGCTGCCAGCAGGCTGGAGCTGTTCTGCACGCTCAGCCCGTGAGGATGAGCCACACGGGCGGGGATTTGGCTTCCAAAGAATCCTTTAAGGCACCGAGGCTGGCGCTAAGCGCTGCTCCCCTCCGGGCCGAAGCAGGCTCTCCCTGCCCGCAGCACCTACCAGCGGCTCCTTCCCGTTGGCCGACTCGGTCTCCAGGGCCGCGCTGACATCGCCCACGGCGCTGTCCGGCCTGCGGGGGCACGGCGGTCAGAGCGGAGCCCCCGGCGGGACCCCCGGGCTCGGCCGGGACCCCCATCCCCGTTCCCATGGCAACCGGGCCAGGTCCCGCGGAGCCCTGCCGGTCCGGGAGTGCGGGGGTCCCGCGGGCCCGCCCAGGGAGGAGGGACATACCCGGTCTCGGCGTCGGTGGCGGGCGGCTCCGGCGGGGCCGGGGGCTCCGGGGCCGGGGGAGGCTCCGGGGGGGGCTCGGCGCCCTCGGCCGCCGCTGCCGCCGCCATGTTCGCGCGCTCCCGCGAGAAGCGCGCGGATCTCGCGAGACACAGCGCGGGAAGGGGCGGGGGCCCGGGAAGGGGGGGGCCGAGCGCGCCCTCTGGCGGGGACCGCCGGGAGCGCCGAGCGGGGGGCGTGACGTCACCATGCATGTCCGTGACGTCACATCGCCACCGGCTGGGCGCGAGGTGCGGGGCTGACAGCGGGGGAACAAACCGGGAGCAGGCCCCAGGTTCCCGGTGTCCCGCGAGAGGTTTCCCCTCGGGAAGGACGAGTGTCTCCTCTCTGGGAGGCGGGGAGGGGGAGGACCCCCGTCGGCACCCCCACCCCAGAGACATCGGGGTCCACGGGTGCCCCAGGTCCTGCTCCCTTCTCCAAGGAACGGGGCAGGAGTGACTGGGCTGGGGATGTGCCTGGGTCGCTCGTCCCCAGCAGTCCCGGGCTGTGCGGGCTCCGGGGACAGCGGCGTCCTTGCACAGCGCGGGGATGGCCGCCCCCAGCCCCCGGCCACGGGGACCGAGGGGGACAGAGAGAGGGACGGGGACGAACCCAGCAGCGACAGAGGGAGAGACGGACGCGGAGAAAGAGAAGAACTGGAGGAATGCAAGGATGAGGCAGGGATGGATGGAATGATGGATAAGGCTGGAGGCAGCGGGGGAAGGAAGGATGGGGAGAAGGAGAGAGGGAGAAAGAGTAGGGCGGGGGGCGAGGGAAATGGAAACGGAGAGGGATGGCCGGGAGGTAGATGGGGGCGGAGGGGAGGGAGGATAGAGATAGAGACGGAGGAATGAGGAGAGGGACGGGGAGAAGAGGGGAGGGGGCTGTCGGGGAGGGGGGTGCCGGGGCCGCCCGGGGCGGCGCTCGGGGCCGCTGTACAAATAGGGCGGCTGCGGGTGGCCCGGGCAGACATGCGGGTCCCGCTCCGCTCCGTGCCCGCCCTGGCGCTCTGCGCCCTGGCCCTGCTCCGCCTGGGCTGCGCTCCGACCCGGGCACTCACCTGGGCACCGACCGGAGCATCCACCGGGGCTCTCACCTGGGCACCGACCGGAGCATCCACCCGGGCTCTCACCTGGGCACCGACCCTCGCCCCGGCCCGCGCCCCGCCGCGCTGTCCCCCGCTGATGCTGCAGCTGCTCCGCGCCCCTCCCGCCCCGCTCCGCGCCGCCGCCGCCGCCGCTCTCAGCCTCTCCCCACATGGTGAGTGCGGCCGCGAGCATCCCTGTCCTGGGACCGGCACCGTTCCCGGGGCTCGCGGCGTCCCCGAGCATCCCCGTCCCGGGTCCCGCACTATTCCCGGCGCCGGCACCGTTCCCGGGCAGCCCTGTCCCCGGGATCGGCACCGTCCCTCTTCCCGGGACTGCCGCTGTCCCCGAGCCTCCCTGTCCCGGGACCAGCGCCACCGCCGGGACCTGCACCGTCCCCGTGCATCCCCGCCCAGGGAGCCCCGCTGTCCCGGGCACCCCCGCTCCCAGGACCAGCCCTGCCTGAGGCTCTCGCTGCTCCCAGGTGGATCCAGCTGCTCCCAGGTGGATCCAGCTGCTTTCTCCCGGCCCCGGGCTCCCCGTGCAGGGATGGTTCCCCGGCAGGAGGCGGTGGCACTGCCCCCGCAGCTGTGGCACCCCCGGCACCCCTCACCGTGCCCTTGCCTTTCAGGCTCCCTGCAGAACGGCTCCCGCTGGGCTCTGTCCTTCGACATGTCCTCGCTGTCCAGCAGCCAGGAGGTGAACCTGGCTGAGCTCCGCGTCCGCCTGCCCGGCCCCTCCCGCGCCCACAACCTCTCCCTGGACATCTACCACAGCCAGCGGCGCCGCTGCCGGGCGGACGGGACCTGCGCCCACCAGCTCCTCCTGGGCACCGTGGCTGCCAGCCCCTCTGCCAGCCCCTCTGCCAGCCCCTCTGCCAGCCCCCCTGCCAGCCCCTCTGCCAGCCCCTCTGCCAGCCCCCCTGCCAGCCCCCCTGCCAGCCCCTCTGCCAGCCAGGCCCCCTGGAAAGTCTTCCAGGTCACCGACCTGCTGCGCTCCTGGCTCCACCAAGCCGCTGGGCCCCGCAGCCTCGCGGGGAGGGGGCACTGGGACCTGAGGGGCTCGGCTGCCCCGGCCGCCGCTGCCCCGGGAGACACCGGCCCCGGGGACACGGCCCTGCCCCGGGACGTGGCAGACAGGGTCCTGCTGCTCGTCTTCTCCCAGGACAAGTCCCCCGGAGAGCACAGCCTCATGCGGACGGCGGAGACCTCCAAGTACATCATGCGTGAGAGCGGCTCGGCGGGCGCGGGGCCGCGGCGGCAGCGCAGGAACAGGATGGAGAGGCAAAGGATCAAAGCCAGCGAGGCTGCCGGGGCGGCCCGGCGGGAGCAGGGCAGGCCGCTGTGCAGGAGGGTGGACATGGTGGTGGATTTCGAGCAGACGGGCTGGGGCAGCTGGATCGTCTACCCCAAGAGGTACAACGCCTACCGCTGCGAAGGGCTCTGCCCCTCGCCCGTGGACGAGACCTTCAAGCCCACCAACCACGCCTACATACAGGTGAGAGGGGTGGCTGCCCTGCGCCCCCCGTGCCCCCCACACCCCCAGCCTGCAGCGGGGGGCTGTTCTGCCCTTCCCCACAGAGTTTCTGTGGGGCTGTTCTGCCCTTCCCCACAGAGTTTCTGCAGGGCTGTTCTGCCCTTCCCCACAGAGTTTCTGTAGGATGTTCTGCCCTTCCCCACAGAGTTTCTGCAGGGCTGTTCTGCCCTTCCCCACAGAGTTTCTGTAGGATGTTCTGCCCTTCCCCACAGAGTTTCTGCAGGGCTGTTCTGCCCTTCCCCACAGAGTTTCTGTAGGATGTTCTGCCCTTCCCCACAGAGTTTCTGCAGGGCTGTTCTGCCCTTCCCCACAGAGTTTCTGTAGGATGTTCTGCCCTTCCCCACAGAGTTTCTGCAGGGCTGTTCTGCCCTTCCCCACAGAGTTTCTGCAGGGCTGTTCTGCCCTTCCCCACAGAGTTTCTGTAGGATGTTCTGCCCTTCCCCACAGAGTTTCTGTAGGATGTTCTGCCCTTCCCCACAGAGTTTCTGTAGGATGTTCTGCCCTTCCCCACAGAGTTTCTGTAGGATGTTCTGCCCTTCCCCACAGCGTTTCTGTAGGATGTTCTGCCCTTCCCCACAGAGTTTCTGTGGGGCTGTTCTGCCCTTCCCCACAGAGTTTCTGTGGGGATGTTCTGCCCTTCCCCACAGAGTTTCTGTGGGGCTGTTCTGCCCTTCCCCACAGAGTTTCTGTAGGATGTTCTGCCCTTCCCCACAGAGTTTCTGTAGGATGTTCTGCCCTCCCCGTGTCTCCCACAGAGTCTGCTGCAGCTCTACAAGCCCAACCAGGTGCCGTGCCCCGCCTGCTCCCCGGTCAGGATGAGCTCCCTCTCCATGCTCTACTACGAGAAGGGCGAGATTGTGGTCCGGCACCACGAGGACATGATCATCGAGGAGTGTGGCTGCAACTGAGCCAGCCTGCCCCCTGCCAGGAGGGTGCAGGTCTCTGCCCAAGGCCCAGCCACCCGAGCCACGAGCACTGCACAGGGCAGGGCCTCGGCCTGTGGGATGGCCCAGCCCTGGCTGGAGCCAGGCAGCTCTGCAGCACTGCGTGGCCACAGTGCCTGGCTGGATCCGGGCTCCACTTGGCCACCAGCCTCCTCCCCGTGGCACCAGGGGCAGCTCCGTGGTGCTGGGTGCCCCGGGCTGTGTTTGCCAAGGAGCTGGTGGCTGCAGTGTCTGGGACAGAGGCAGGAGCTGAGTGCAGGGCTGGGCAGCGTTGCTCCCTGCCAGCACACAGCTCAGGCAATGCTGCTTTCCCCAGCCAGGGGAATCAGCAGGAGCCACAGGCTCTCAGGACCCTGCAGCTCCAGTGTCAGGCCATGCTGAGCATCCACACCACTGGGATTTTCAATCTCCCCTGCAGTTTAGGCATTTCTCCTAAGGATTCTATTATATTTCTATTAAAACCATCAGATTTCTATTACAACTCAGACAAGTGAATGTACTACCCGATGTCCAGAGCCCAGCTGGCGGATCCAGGTGGGCAGCTCTTACCAAGGGGCAACCACAGCTCTGCTGGAGCCTTTTCCCCCTCGCTGGATGGGGTGGTAGCGAAAAGGTCACGGCTGCACAATCCCTCAATAAATTATATATGTTAAAAATGCCCATTGCATTCTGCTGATTTTTGCTGTTGATGGTCTGCCAGGATGTGAGTGTCCCCTCCTGTGTCCCCAGCTCCTCCCTGCCCTGGCTGCAGCCTGCAGAGAGCAGGTGGGCTCTGGCTGCTCCTGGCACTGCCACAGCAAGGGGGTCCCTCCAGCAGTGCCAAGGATGCTCCAAAGCTGTTCCCACCCTGATGAGGGGTTCCTCCAGAGCAAGGGATGCACCTGCAGCCGTGGAAGGGGAGGCTAAAGGGATTTTCCTCCCTTTATTTACCCCTCGGAGATAAGGGAAGGGCCGTGCCCTGCGAGAGCAGTGAATTCTCAGCCCTGCGGTGCAGGGGCCTCCTTTGGGTGCCCCATCCAGGGGAGTGACGGGGCTGGGGGCGATGCCCGGGGGGCTGGGGGCGATGCCCGGGGGGCTGGGGGCCCCGGGGTGACCGTGTCCTCCTCCTGGGCAGCGAGGACCGATCCATCCCCGGCTCTGAGCGAGCCGCCCCCGCCGCAGCCCCGGGGTCACTGCCGCCTCCGTGGGCGGGACGCGACACACGCGTGGGGACCCAGCGGAGGGGACGGGCGGGACCGGGGCTGGTGGCCCTGGTGGCCCTGGTGGCCCTGGTGGCCGCGCAGGACGGGACAGCGGCCACCCCCAGCCCCGACTCCACATCCCAGGCCAGGCTGATTATCCCCAATCCACATCCCGGCCGGCGGATAAACAAAGCGTGTCTGGGGCTCCCCCGCCCCAGCAGCCCCTCCCCGGGGCCGCTCGCAGCTCCCAGCAGCTTTCACACCGCGGCCACCCCGTCATTAGAGGGTCATTTGCAGGAGCTGTCAAGGGTGGGCCGGGGGCGCGGGGCTGACCCCCGGCAGGAGGCAAAGCAGGAACCTGCACATCTGTGCTCCGGGTGACGTAAAATTCCATTATTTTGCCTCGTTCTCCACAATTTTGCTACTCCTGCTCACACGAGGTTCCAAAGCAGGGGGATTGGCCCTCCCAGCGCCCACCCCGGGCCCCCCGTGCCCCGCTATCTCTGCCATCTCTGTCCCCAGCCGCGGGTTCAAAAGGGGCGGCGGGGCAGGGGAGGCAGCAGCCGTTCCCTGGGAAGCGCAGGGTGGAAAAATAACGGCTGGGATTCCAGGGCTGTAAGGAAAACATCAAAGTCTGGGCAATGACAATAAAGTCGGGTTTAGGCTGATGAGCGGGGCTCTGCCAGGCTCGGGCTGCGAGGGGCCCCGGGCTGAGCAGGGGGAGCTCCGGCCCTGCTCCCGCCCCAGTCTTTGTGGGCCGGGGGGCAGAGGGAGCCCAGACAGGCAGGACAATAAAGTGGGGGCAGCCCCAGTCCTGCCCACGACCCTGCAGCCCCTCGGGGCCGGGGCAGCTGGCAGGTTCTGCTCTGGGAAGGGCTGGCTGGGCCAGGGGGGACTGCAGGCACAGATTGCCCTGGGCACCTGGAAAGGAAAAAGCAAAGAACGAACAGACCGAGGGGTCTTCTCACAGGGCAGGGGCGATATTGGTACAGAGGGTGAATTACAGCACGGGCTGGGGCGGGCAGGTGGCGTTTGTGCCGTGCCTGGGACACGGAGCAGGGCACGGGGACACGGGGTGGGGCACAGAGATGTGGGGCAGGGCACAGGGACACGGGTGGGACACAGGGATGTGGGGCAGGGCACAGGGACACGGGTGGGACACAGAGCAGGGCACAGGGACACAGGGTGGGGCACAGAGATGTGGGGCAGGGCACAGGGACACGGGTGGGACACAGAGCAGGGCACAGGGACACGGGTGGGGCACAGAGATGTGGGGCAGGGCACAGGGACACGGGTGGGACACAGAGCAGGGCACAGGGACACAGGGTGGGGCACAGAGATGTGGGGCAGGGCACAGGGACACGGGTGGGACACAGGGCAGGGCACAGGGACACAGGTGGGACACAGAGATGTGGGGCACAGGGACACGGGTGGGGCACAGAGATGTGGGGCAGGGCACAGGGACACGGGTGGGACACAGGGCAGGGCACAGGGACACAGGTGGGACACAGAGATGTGGGGCACAGGGACACGGGTGGGGCACAGAGATGTGGGGCACAGGGACACGGGTGGGACACAGGGCAGGGCACAGGGACACGGGTGGGACACAGGGATGTGGGGCAGGGCACAGGGACACGGGTGGGACACAGGGCAGGACACGGGGACACGGGTGGGACACAGAGGTGTGGGGCAGGGCACAGGGACACGGGTGGGACACAGAGGTGTGGGGCAGGGCACAGGGACACCGGCTGTCTCTGCTCGAGACAAAAAGAGGCTGGGATGGGAAATGCAAGGACAAAGCCAACTTGTCCCTGGACCTCCCCGGAGCATCCCAGCTGTGCCTCAGCCACCCACGGCTGCCTCCCTCCCTCCCTCCCTCCCTCCCTCCCTCCCGCTGTGCACAACTGGGCCCAGCCCGTGCAAAAAGCAGCTCCCGGGCCTGGGAGTGCAAGTGCTGGGTGAGGAACAGAGCCCGGGGAGGCAGGGATGTGCCCTGCAGTGCTGAGCTGCTCCTTGCAAGGCTCAGGCAGCTTTGGAGAGCTGCAAACACGAATGCATGCAAGAGATGGACCTAAAACTGCCTGGCTGAAGGATGCAGCAGCTGGGGGGTGAGGGAGGGAGTGAAGGGCCAGAGCAGGGGGATGCTGAGACCACACCACGGGTAAAAAGGCTGAAGGAATGGGCTCAGGACAAATTGCAGCAGAGCAGATGTCCATCACCTCCTCACATCCACCGCTGTGGTCACTGCTCCCTCTGCCCCCCACCACGTCCTGATGTGCCCATGGCCCCGGGGCCCTGCCCTGAGAGCCCAGCAGGACCCCTGCTCACACCTGGCCAGGTGTTTCACGGG
This sequence comes from Phylloscopus whistleri, assembly GCA_017589585.1. NCBI lineage: Eukaryota > Metazoa > Chordata > Aves > Passeriformes > Phylloscopidae > Phylloscopus > Phylloscopus whistleri. The sequence goes on from JADMLD010000460.1 coordinate 745,604, forward strand.
GTTTCCTCCTCCCCTCCGGATTATCAGTGTGGAGGCACCTGGTGCTTTGATGCTGCCCGGATCTGCATAAGGAGCAGATACCAATGCAAAGCTGCCGGGGCTGCGGGGACACAGACAAAGCACTTAACACCTCCAGCACGTGTTAGCTCTCCTGCAGGTGGGAGGGAATGGCATTTGGGAGCATTACCTGCCGTACCTGACATCCCCAAATCCAGGCAGCCGCTCCTGTGCCCTGCTCCTGCAGCAGCCGTGGCCGGGGGAGGCTGCAGTCAGCTCCTTCCTCCCCCAGGCTGCCGGGCTGTGCAGCCTCAGCTCGGGGGGGCAGCTCCAGGGGGAGCCCAGGGTCCCCAGCACCACCAAAACCACAGCCCTGGGTGACTCAGGGGGACACTGCCCAGACACACAGCTCAGGGGAGGGCGACACTCAGCCCTGCTGAGGTCCCTGTGCAGGAAACCTGCTGCCCAAGGCTCCATCAGTCCAAGCCTTCCCCTGTACACCCGGGCTGGAGCAGCAATTCCTGATGGTTTGGTTGGGGCAGAGCAGGAGAAGGAGCCCCAGTGCAGGGATTCAGCCCCTGCAGGCCCTGCCCAGCCTGCCGTGGCTATTTCAGCTTTCCCTGCAGCGGGGGAACTTTGGGGAAATCACCATCAACGTGGGAAGTTTTCCTAAACTGAAAACTGCAGCTGCACCACAGTCCAGCAGGGCCATTTCTAAACCAAAACTGCCAATTTTGCACAGAAAAAAGCCAGTCCCAGCTGCAGCAGCTCCTCCCTGACCATCCTCAGAACCCAACTGCTGCAGCTGAGACTGACAAAGTCACACCTGAGGGCAATACATTTGGATTTGTTCCCATTAAGGTTTCAGGGAAACCCTTAAATCTTGTCTTACAGAAATGCATGTTTATCTGCAGCAATTGCTTTGTTCTGTTATTCATTATTGAGGGTTTGCATGTCGTAATGTCAGCACTGAGCTCCATTAGCAGGTGTTTAAATGCTATCTACCAAACCTGATTTGCACAAACACTTCTTGTGGTTTGGGAAGTCTGAAGCTCAGGCCGTGCCCCACACGGATTCTCCTCCTCTGAGGTGCCTCCACCCCCCAGCAGCAGCACTGCAATGTCCTACAGACTGTCCAGGCCACTTTTATCAAACCTCACCAGGCTAAAAATGAAGATATCTGCTCTGGGGACCCGAACTGAACCTTCTCACAGCAAAATTAACTTTCTCTGGTGGAAATTCCCATCTCAACCCCAGACAGGCTTTGTTTCTGACCTCCCTGTGAAGCTCTCTCCCCCAAAGTTCCTCTCCCTGCCCACAGGGATGAAAAAGAGCAGCCAGGGTAAAGCAGCACGGAAATTTCACCCTGGATCACAAACCCAGGCGAGCACAGGCCAGAAGGAATTGCAGTGGCAAAGCTGGAGGCTCCTTCCCCTCCCTGGCAGGGCAGAAGGCAGCACAGCCAGGAGCCCTCCAGCTGCACTGATCCCAAATATCCCCACCTGCAGCCTGGGCAGGCCAAAGAACACAGCTGGTGACAGAGCCTTCTGGGAGCACCCAAGGGAGAGTTTTTGTCACTAATCTGGGAGCAGATCTGGCAGACCAAAGCTTCCCACCCTGGAGCAGGCAGGGGCAGGGATGTTTGGCCCAGCCCCAGCAGCACAGGGGACACTTTAATGCCTCAGGTTGGCTGTTTCTTGCTGGAGGAAGGGACAGAAGCCACGTTTATTGCATTCATCTCCACACCAGGAGACTCCACGTGGTTTTTATTTCTCCCTTATATTGCATTTCTGTAACAGTTACAGTATTAAAATGATTAACAAAAGCATAAAACTGAACCAAACCCGAGGGGGAGAGCATCTCCTGCAGCATCCTGAGAGCTGTCCCCTGGAACAGGACAGGCTCTGCTCTCCCCGGGGATCTGCCCTCCCCAGGAGCAGGAAGGCACTCGAGGCGTGGCTGTGGCAGCCTGGCTGGTGGGAATCCTCAGGAGAAGTCCTGGTGCTTCAGTGGCTCAGCACGGCGGGGCAGCTGTGTCAGATGTCCATGTCAAACTGCTCCTCCTCACCTGCTGGGAGGGACAAAAGCACAGGTGAGCCCTGGGAGTGGGACATGAAATACCCAGGGGTTTAGTGAAGGAGCAGCTGTGCTTCAGGAATGGGGCAGTTTGGGCTTAGACCTGCCTCCAGGCACGGGTGTGGCTGTGAAATCATCTTGTGGAGCTCTGGTGAAGGTGTCAGTGCTGGGGCATCTCCCTCAGACACACCAGAGCAGAGGCAGAGAAAATGCCCTTTAAATCATTTATCCTTCCCCTGGATTCCCTTGGAACCAGGAGTGCAAAGAACCACCCTGAGGACAATCACTGGCACATTTCACACCCACCACCCCAAGGGCTGCTCCCACAGCCTGGCAGGAACCAGGAGCTGCTGTGAGCAAGGGACTCTCTGGGACAGTCACCAGCCAGCACCCAGGTGCATTTCAGGCTGCAGGGACTCCAGGGAGCCACTCCAGCTCACAGCACTGTGTCAGGAACGAGGCAGTCCTGACTCTGGAAAAGATTCTACTTGGAGTGAGCACACAAGAGTCTTCAGATCTTTATTTTTAGAGAGGAGATAAATACTTGCACTGGGTAGGTTCAGGTTGCTTCAAGAAATAACCTCAAATAACTTTAAAAACAATTCTTCAAGGGCAACATTGGCTGGTGTTGCTGCAGCAGGGCCCCAGTGAAGTGTCCCTGTCACAGAAGGGGGTCAGAAACAGGCAGCAGGAATTTACAACTCAGGCTGATATTAAAAACCCCAGTAAATCCTGCTCTGAATCGTAACTTGAAACTCCCAGCAGCTGCAGCACGGCCCAGCTCAGGGAGAGGCAGCAGCAGCTGCCCCTGTGCTCTCCACAGGGCTCCCAGTGCAACAGCAGCTCCCCAAACGCTGAACTGATGGGAATTATATCAAATTACAGCCAGTAACTGCAAGAGCCACGCTGCTGGGGCCCAGAGCAGGACCAAACAACTGCCAGGACCTCGTTACCCTGTGACACTGAGCCCACTCTGACTTTCCAGGAAGTCACTGGAGAGCTGCCCACAGCTCCTGGGAATCTCCTGGCTCTGCTCCAGCTCTGGAATTTCGAGGGAGCAGCAGTGCTCCTCCTCCCAGGCTGCTGGGGCTGTGTTACTTACCTGTGCTCGCTTTCTCCTCACAGCTCTGCACGTGGTGGTTTTCCAGCTTCAGCTCCTCCCTGCCGGGGCTGGTGACGCCTGGAATGTCGGGCAGGTGTGAGGGCGGCGTCCTGGCCAGCGGGGAGTTGCGGCATTCCATCAGGAACTGGCGCTCATAAATGATCCTGGTGCCTGGGGGGGACAGCAGCACCTCAGGGCCCCTGCCCCAAGGGTCCCCAGGGTCCCTCACAGCCCAGACCCCTCAGGGATTGGGGATTTACAATATTGTGTATTGATCTGGTGGCTGCTGCAGCGCTGCACTGCTCAGCCTGGGCTACCCCAGCAGAACCCCAGGGACACTGACACCGTACCTGCCACTCCAGGTGAGACAGCAGGTGAGACAGCAGGTGAGACAGCAGGTGAGACAGCAGGTGAGACAGCAGGTGAGACAGCAGGCACCCAAACACTGCCAGAGGGAGCACAGGGCTCCAAACCCCAGGCAGGGCTGGCCCCAGCCCCCTGCGCCTCGCTCAAGGTGACACCAGCCCACAAAGCAAACAGAAAACTGAACTCAGTGTCCTCTCGTGCCCAGAACCGGGGCTGAGAGCTGCAGGGGACACAGCAGGGGACAGGGCAGGGCTGTGCCCCTCTCAGGGACAGGGCTGTGCCCCTCTGAGGGACAGGACAGGGCAGGGCAGGACAGGGCTGTGCCCCTCTGAGGGACAGGGCAGGACAGGGCAGGGCTGTGCCCCTCTCAGGGACAGGACAGGGCAGGGCTGTGCCCCTCTGAGGGACAGGACAGGACAGGACAGGACAGGGCTGTGCCCTCCTGAGGGACAGGGCTGTGCCCCTCTGGGCACTGCCAGCAGGAATTCCTGCACAGACACCTCCCTGGGCACAGCAGCCCTTACACACACCTTGCTCAAGGCTTACACAGAGGGTTCATGCTCCAACCAGGGAGCAGCCAGCTCCAGCCTGCCACCCTGAGCCTCCAGGCATGGATTTCCAGGAACACTGAACCCTGAACACCCTGTTCCTTACACAGGAATTTCAGGGAAAAAGCTCAAAGACCACAGGCAGAAAAGGGATCCCTCCAAACAGCCACAGCCTGAACCCAGGCAGTGCTGGGAAAGTGTTTGCTCCCCAGGGGAGGCTGCACACCCCTTGGAGCAGGTGTGTCCTGCTCTGCTCCTGCTCCAGCCAGAGGGACAGGGACTCGTCCCTGTGCCCTGCCCAGGTGTTAACTGAAGCACACAGGTGTGGGCAAACAGCTGCTGCCACCATCTGCCCTGAACAGTCACCTCCCTGTGGCCTGAACACCACAAACACGAGATAAACCCACAGACTGACACGGCCGGGTGCTGCATGCCAAGGGAGCTCTGCCAGGGAGTTGTCAAAACACTGAAAAACCTTTCTCTGGCGATTCTGAACTTGAGTTGTTTGGGAGCAGGATCCCACCCAGCAGTCCCTGGCTGGGACGGGGCTGTTACATTCCTGGGGAGCTCGGGGAGGAGGATGGGGATCCCTGGAGCTGCAGCTCCTGCACCAGCACGGGGAGCACGGAGCTCCCACGGCCCTGCACCGGAGCTGGGGGGGCTCTGGGGACAGCTGGGGCAGGGCAGGGCACGGTGTCCCCGGGCAGGGCACGGTGTCCCCACGGTGTCCCCGGGCAGGGCACGGTGTCCCCCACGGTGTCCCCGGCACACCGAGCCCCGGCACACCGAGCCCGGCACACCGAGCCCCGCACACCGAACCCGGCACACCGAGCCCCGCACACCGAGCCCCGGCACACCGAGCCCCGGCACACCGAGCCCCGGCACACCGAGCCCCGGCACACCGAGCCCCGCACACCGAACCCGGCACACCGAGCCCCGCACACCGAGCCCCGCACACCGAGCCCCGCACACCGAGCCCCGGCACACCGAGCCCCGCACACCGAGCCCGGCACACCGAGCCCCGCACACCGAGCCCCGGCACACCGAGCCCCGCACACCGAGCCCCGCACACCGAGCCCGGCACACCGAGCCCCGGCACACCGAGCCCCGGCACACCGAGCCCGGCACACCGAGCCCCGGCACACCGAGCCCCGGCACACCGAGCCCCGCACACCGAGCCCCGCACACCGAGCCCGGCACACCGAGCCCCGGGGCCAGGCGGGGGCTCCCCGCGCTCCTCCCGGGACAGAACGGGAGCGCTCCCCCTCCCCTGCCAACCCTTGCTCAAGCCGAGCCCTGCAGGCCCCCCGCCCGCAGGTGAGCCCTCCCCGCTGTCCCCCGGCGCGGCCCCGCCCGGCCCGGCGCTCACCGCCCGGCGTGGTCCCGAACACGGTGCCCCCCGGCGTGGTGCTGTAGTCGCCGGGCGGCAGCGGGGCCCCGTCGGGCAGCGGGAGGCACTTGCCGGGGCCCGGGATGTCGCGACTGGGCGTCTGCCCCTGGCAGCAGCGGCCCGACATGACAGCACCGGGACCGGGACCGGGAGCGGCTCCGGCGCTGCCGCCGCCGCTGCCGCCGCCGCTTCCGGCCCGGGCCACGCCCCTTCCGCCGCGGAACGGGACAGGGGCGGGGCCAGGAGCGGGCGGGGGCGGGGCTCTGGGATGTTTGGGGCGGGGTTTGGCGGGAGGGGGCGGGGTTATGCTAATAGCAGAGGGGTCGCGCGGAGGGGCGGGGCTTACCCCGAGTGGGGCGGGGCTTAGCCTTAAATGGGCGGGGTCTGGGCGGGACCCCGTTTGCTCCCGTTTTCTCCCTTTTTCTCCCGTTTTCTCCCGTTTTCTCCCGTTTTCTCCCGTTTTCTCCCTTTTTCTCCCGTTTTCTCCCGTTTTCTCCCGTTTTCTCCCTTTTTCTCCCGTTTTCTCCCGTTTTTCTCCCTTTTTCTCCCTTTTTCTCCCGTTTTCTCCCGTTTTCTCCCGTTTTCTCCCCTTTTTCCCCCCGAGACACCCCCGCCCTGTGCCCCCCGATTCGGGGTCGCGCTCCCCTTGCCCTTCGCCCCGCGGGGGCCCCGCGGAGCCCCCGGCGGTGTTGGCAGCGCTGCCCCTCCGTGCCCTCGCTGCCCACGCGGGGTGGCCGCCCTGGGCGGTGCGGGTGGCCGCTCTGGGGACGCCGCGGGGACAGATGTCTGCCCGGCTGGGCGGCACAGCCCCGTCCCAAATGGCGCTGCCTCCCCCGAGGGGCCGCGCACGAACGCGGGAGGGGCCGGGGGGCCACACACGGCTCCGGCGCCCCCCACGCCGAGTCCCCGGGGATGCTCGGGTGGGGCTGCCCGGGCCTGCAGCTGTGGCAGAATCGGGTTTGTCTTAAAGCTTTATGAAAGAAAAGATCTAAAGAGAAGCTGCAGTGCGGTGCGAGGGGCGCAGAGCCGGCTGGGCAGGGGCAGGCTGCGGAACCCAGCGATGAAACCCTGGCATGAAGCCCCTCCGAGCACCCTTGAGGCCACCCTGCTCACCAACACCCTCTAGAAAAAGTCCTTCATCCCTTCCCTGCTGCCCCGGCCGCGGGGCTCTGCTGGCCCTCACCGGACACCGGTGCGGTGCTGACATCTGCTGACATCTGCCGGGATGCCGGGGGCCGGGGGCCGGGGACGCCGGGATGCCGGGATGCCGGGATGCCGGGATGCCGGGATGCCGGGATGCCGGGGGCCGGGGGCCGGGATGCCGGGGGCCGGGATGCCGGGATGCCGGGATGCCGGGGGCCGGGGGCCGGGGGCCGGGATGCCGGGGGCCGGGGGCCGGGATGCCGGGGGCCGGGATGCCGGGATGCCGGGATGCCGGGATGCCGGGGGCCGGGATGCCGGGGGCCGGGGGCCGGGATGCCGGGGGCCGGGATGCCGGGATGCCGGGATGCCGGGATGCCGGGGGCCGGGATGCCGGGATGCCGGGATGCCGGGGGCCGGGGGCCGGGGGCCGGGATGCCGGGATGCCGGGATGCCGGGATGCCGGGGGCCGGGGGCCGGGGGCCGTGATGCCGGGGGCCGGGGGCCGGGATGCCGGGGGCCGGGATGCCGGGATGCCGGGGGCCGGGATGCCGGGGGCCGGGATGCCAGGGGCCGGGATGCCGGGGGCCGGGATGCCGGGATGCCGGGATGCCGGGATGCCGGGATGCCGGGATGCTGGGATGCCGGGATGCCGGGATGCCGGGAGCCGGGGGCCGGGATGCCGGGATGCCGGGATGCCGGGATGCCGGGATGCCGGGGGCCGGGATGCCGGGGGCCAGGCTGCGTTCCAGCATAGCCGCCAGCAGATGCCAGCAGCATTTCGGCCGCGCTCCGCCCGCCTTGCAGCACCGCGGGGTCACCGGGGCTGTGGCAGTCCCTGGGCCGGGGCTTGAGGCGGCTCCTCGGTGCGGGCGGCGGTGGGACACGGCCGGCCCCGGCCCGCCCAAACCATCGCCCCGGCTCCGACAGATGGAGCTCGGCAGCCACGCAGGGCTCCGGGCCCCGGGCCAGGGCCAGCCTCACCCCCGGGGCCCGCAGTCCCGCCCGGGGGTCCCCAGGGGATCTCTGAGCACTTTTCTCTGAGCGTTTTCCACGGGGCAGCATTTTGGTGTCCAGGGCAGTGCTGTCCTGCCAGGGTGGGGTATGGACAGGGCTGTTTCTGCCCCCCAGGGTCCTGTGGGACCCCCAAGAACCCCCAGGAGCCCGGGCAGGCTGCGGTGCCAGGCAGGCAGCCCTCACCCCGTGCCAGCTGCTGGATCGATTAGTGGGCACTGGGGCAGGAAAAGAACATTTCCGTCATGGAATGACATCAGCAGTGACCCCCAACCCAGAGAGGCGGCCAAGGCCATTTCCTCCTCCTCCTCCTGCTGGGGAACGGGGCCGTGCTGGGGTCAGGGACCGGGGGAAGGTCGGGGTTTAAGGGCAGAGCAGGGCCGGCCCCACCACGGCGTCACCATCCCAGAGCCCGCTGGAGTTTGGTGCTCCTGGCACACACGGGGACAGCGACAGGGACACCCCTGCCCCTGGAGGAGAGCGGCAGCTGCCCGGGAGTTCCTGCAGGCAGGGAGGAGGCACTGGGTGCTCTCCCACCCAGCACCCTCCGATCACAGCCTGTTCCCCTCCAGGGCATTTTATCTGCCCGTTCCACGGGCTGGAAAGCCCTTCGTCATCCTCATGTGATACCGAGTTATCGCATTATTGCTTCTAAATCGGGAGCAGCGGCGCCTCTCCGAGGGGTCCGTCCCTCCAGCAGCGCCGTCTGTGCTTCTGTCCCGGTTTGAATCAGCGGGAGCGGAGCAGGGGCGGCTGCTGGGGGAGGACTCGCTCCTCCGGCAGGTCCTGGGGCAGAAAACGTGTTTTATAGATCATGAAATGCCCCTGTCCGTGGTGTGAGAGCAGCCCCAGGGGCAGCTCCTGGCCGGCCCTGCCACCCCCGGAGCCACTTCCCCGGGCTGTGACCGCAGGAAGGTTCGCTGAGACAGGGAGCGAATACCCCGAGGGCAGGGTGAGCCCCTGCCTGCCTGCCGGGCCGGCAGCTTTCCTCCTGCCCCATCCATCACCCCCTGCCCGTGCGGCTCAGCCCCAGCCCCCTCCGCACCGCGCCCTCCCCCGCGGGCCTGGGCACCCCGCTCCGGCCCCGGGGAGGTGGGGACGAGGACGGAGCCCATCCCGGCCAGGATGTGAGGCTGTCGCCGTGCCGCGGCATTTCCAGCCCGTCCATCTGTGTTTACATTCCCCCGCGATCGCGGCCGCCGATAAGGACGGGCCCGGACACAGCCGCGGCCCCGCTGCCCGCCCGAGGGCTGCGTGTGCAGATAAAAGCTGCCCCGTAAACAAACCCATCCTGCCTTTGGGACGGGCATCTCCGCTGGGCCCAGCCCCGGGCAGGAAACCCGGACCGGGACCCCCCGGGCACTGCTGGGGGTGCTCAGCACCCCAAAACACAGCCCCGGGATGTGCTCTGGGGGTCCTGCTCTCGGAACAGCCTTGGCACGGGATTCACCGCGGTACCCACGGCCAGAGCCGGAGCGGGAGTGTTTGACTCCCTCATCCTCCTCTTCCTCCTCCTCCTCCTCCTCGTTGCTGCTGGTTTTCCTCCCTGCAAACACCGGGCTGGAAGCGAGCACAGCCCGGTGTCAGCCCCAGGAGGGGGCCTGGGGGCTGAGGGGAGCAGGGGTGGCACGGCTGGGCACGGGGGGCACGGCCGGGAGCTTCGGCAGAGGCTGCCCAGGGAGGCAGGGGCAGAGCAGGGGCAGGGGGAGAGCAGGGGCAGGGGAGAGCAGGGCAGGAGGAGAGCAGGGGCAGGGGCAGGGGCAGAGCAGGGGCAGAGCAGGGCAGGGGAGAGCAGGGGCAGGGGCAGAGCAGGGGCAGAGCAGGGGCAGGGGCAGAGCAGGGGCAGGGCAGGGGGAGAGGAGGGGCAGAGCAGGGGCAGGGGCAGGGGCAGAGCAGGGGGAGAGCAGGGCAGGGGCAGAGCAGGAGCAGGGGCAGGGGCAGAGCAGGGGCAGAGCAGGGCAGGGGAGAGCAGGGGCAGGGGCAGAGCAGGGGCAGAGCAGGGGCAGGGGCAGGGGCAGAGCAGGGGCAGGGGCAGAGCAGGGGCAGAGCAGGGGCAGAGCAGGGGCAGGGGCAGGGGCAGAGCGGGGCAGGGGGAGAGCAGGGGCAGAGCAGGGGCAGGGGCAGAGCAGGGGCAGAGCAGGGCAGGGGCAGAGCAGGGGCAGGGGCAGAGCAGGGGCAGGGGCAGAGCAGGGGCAGAGCAGGGGCAGAGCAGGGGCAGAGCAGGGGCAGAGCAGGGCAGGGGCAGAGCAGGGGCAGAGCAGGGGCAGGGGCAGAGCAGGGGCAGAGCAGGGCAGGGGCAGAGCAGGGGCAGGGGCAGGGGCAGAGCGGGGCAGGGGGAGAGCAGGGGCAGAGCAGGGGCAGGGGCAGAGCAGGGGCAGGGCAGGGGCAGGGGCAGGGGCAGGGGCAGAGCAGGGGCAGGGGCAGAGCAGGGGCAGGGGCAGGGGCAGAGCAGGGGGAGGCAGCCGGTGGCACACGGCAGCCTGTCCAGTGTCCCGTGGCGTGGCTGGGCTGGCAGGTGGCTCCAGGTGGGGCTCCCTCCCCCCTGCCAGCCTCCCCACAGCAGGGCTGGACCCTCTCCCTCCCTCCCCGCTTTGGGGCAGAGCTGGGAATCCCAGGGCCGGGGTGCTCCTCTCTCCCTCGGAAAGCCCTGCCCGAAAGCTCAGCTCTCTCTGAGGTTGTTTCTGTTGTTGATGTTTATTTTCTCGACACTTCCCACAGTTTTTGTGAAATCTGGACCCGTGGTATTGCAAATTCTCCTTCCTCCCCCCAGCCCGGTTCGCTTTAGCAACAGCTGAGGGAAAACCAGAAACAACGGGAAAGGAAAACATCTGTAAAACCTCCGGAGTCCCGGTGGCTGCATGAGCACTCTCCCTTCTCCGGGTACTCGCAGCTGGAGGGAGATGGGACCCGTCAGAAATGAAACCTGCGAGGTCTGATAAAAATGTCAGAAATTGGGAATAACTGCCCTGCTGCTGCTGCTGCTGTCACGGGCCGTCCTCTCAGCAGCGCAGGAAATAAAACAGCTTGGCAATGATTTGGTTTTTAATTGGAAAGCGTAGTTGCTCAGGGATCTGGGGAGGGGCAGGAGCAGGACCCGGGGCTGCCTTAGCGCAGCCTCAGCCTTGGCTGGGTTCCAGGGTGGCGGTGCCCCTTTCCCTCATTCTCCCGGTGCTGCCGCGGCCCCGAGGAGCGGCTGTGCCCGGGCTGGGGCTGCCCGCTCCGGGCAGGGCAGGGCAGGGCAGGGCCGGGCGGCTGGGGCCGGCTCCGTGCTCCATCTCCTGCCCCGGCAGCGATGCCGGCGGCCGCAAGCTGCCTTCCCCAGTGCAGCTTTTGCAGGTTTCCCGCACTCTCAGCCCCATCCCTTCGCCCCGGGGTGCCCCAGGCCAGGAGGGGATCCCGCCGGCCCGGCCCGGCCCCTGGAGGGCGGCGCGGTTCTGTCCGTGTGTCCGTGTGTGTGTCCGTGTGTCCGTGTGTCCGTGTGTCCGTGTGTCCCTGCGTCCGTGTGTCCGTGTGTCCGTGTGTCCGTGTGTCCCTGTGTCCGTGTGTGTGTCCGTGTGTCCGTGTGTCCGTGTGTCCCTGTGTCCGTGTGTCCGTGTGTCCGTGTGTCCGTGTGTCCCTGTGTCCGTGTGTGTGTCCGTGTGTCCGTGTGTCCCTGTGTCCGTGTGTCCGTGTGTCCCTGTGTCCGTGTGTCCCTGTGTCCGTGTGTGTGTCCGTGTGTCCGTGTGTCCGTGTGTCCGTGTGTCCCTCTGTCCGTGCGTCCGTGTGTCCCTGTGTCCGTGTGTCCCTGTGTCCCTGTGTCCGTGTGTCCCTGTGCCCGTGTGTCCGTGTGTCCCTGTGTCCCTGTGTCCGTGTGTCCCTGTGTCCGTGTGTCCGTGTGTCCCTGTGTCCGTGCGTCCGTGTGTCCCTGTGTCCGTGTGTCCCTGTGTCCGTGTGTCCCTGTGCCCGTGTGTCCGTGTGTCCCTGTGTCCGTGTGTCCCTGTGTCCGTGTGTCCGTGTGTCCCTGTGTCCGTGTGTCCGTGTGTCCCTGTGTCCCTGTGTCCGTGTGTCCCTGTGTCCGTGTGTCCCTGTGCCCGTGTGTCCGTGTGTCCCTGTGTCCCTGTGTCCCTGTGTCCGTGTGTCCGTGTGTCCCTGTGTCCCTGTGTCCGTATGTCCCTGTGCCCGTGTGTCCGTGTGTCCGTGTGTCCGTGTGTCCGTGTGTCCCTGTGTCCGTGTGTCCGTGTGTCCGTGTGTCCGTGTGTCCTTGTGTCCGTGTGTCCCTGTGCCCGTGTGTCCGTGTGTCCCTGTGTCCGTGTGTCCGTGTGTCCGTGTGTCCCTGTGTCCGTGTGTCCCTGTGCCCGTGTGTCCGTGTGTCCCTGTGTCCGTGTGTCCGTGTGTCCGTGTGTCCCTGTGTCCGTGTGTCCCTGTGTCCCTGTGCCCGTGTGTCCGTGTGTCCCTGTGTCCGTGTGTCCGTGTGTCCCTGTGCCCGTGTGTTCGTGTGTCCCTGTGTCCGTGTGTCCGTGTGTCCGTGTGTCCGTGTGTCCGTGTGTCCGTGTGTGTGTCCATGTGTCCGTGTGTCCGTGTGTCCGTGTGTCCGTGTGCCCGTGTGTCCGTGTGTGTGCCCGTGTGTCCGTGTGTGTGTCCCTGTGTCCGTGTGTCCGTGTGTGTGTCCATGTGTCCGTGTGTCCGTGTGTCCGTGTGTCCGTGTGTCCCTGTGTCCGTGTGTCCGTGTGTCCCTGTGTCCGTGTGTCCCTGTGTCCCTGTGTCCCTGTGTCCGTGTGTCCCTGTGCCCGTGTGTCCGTGTGTCCGTGTGTCCCTGTGTCCCTGTGTCCGTGTGTCCGTGTGTCCGTGTGTCCCTGTGTCCCTGTGTCCGTGTGTCCCTGTGCCCGTGTGTCCGTGTGTCCCTGTGTCCGTGTGTCCGTGTGTCCGTGTGTCCGTGTGTCCGTGTGTCCCTGTGCCCGTGTGTCCGTGTGTCCGTGTGTCCGTGTGTCCCTGTGTCCGTGTGTCCGTGTGTCCGTGTGTGTGTCCGTGTGTCCCTGTGTCCGTGTGTCCGTGTGTCCGTGTGTCCGTGTGTCCGTGTGTGTGTCCATGTGTCCGTGTGTCCGTGTGTCCGTGTGTCCGTGTGTCCGTGTGTCCGTGTGTGTGTCCGTGTGTCCGTGTGTCCGTGTGTCCCTGTGCCCGTGTGTTCGTGTGTCCCTGTGTCCGTGTGTCCGTGTGTCCTTGTGTGTTTCCGTGTGTCCCTGTGTCCGTGTGTCCGTGTGTCCTTGTGCCCGTGTGTCCGTGTGTCCGTGTGTGTGTCCGTGTGTCCCTGTGTCCGTGTGTCCGTGTGTCCCTGTGTCCGTGTGTCCGTGTGTGTGTCCATGTGTCCGTGTGTCCGTGTGTCCGTGTGTCCGTGTGTCCCTGTGTCCGTGTGTCCGTGTGTCCGTGTGTCCGTGTGCCCGTGTGTCCGTGTGTTCGTGTGTCCGTGTGTGTGTCCCTGTGTCCCTGTGTCCGTGTGTCCGTGTGTCCGTCCGTGTGTCCGTGTGTCCCTGTGTCCGTGTGTCCGTGTGTGTGTCCGTGTGTCCGTGTGTCCCTGTGTCCGTGTGTCCGTGTGTCCCTGTGTCCGTGTGTCCGTGTGTCCGCGTGTGTGTCCGTGTGTCCGTGTGTCCCTGTGTCCCTGTGTCCGTGTGTCCGCGTGTGTGTCCGTGTGTCCGTGTGTCCCTGTGTCCCTGTGTCCGTGTGTCCGTGTGTCCCTGTGTCCGTGTGTCCGTGTGTCCGTGTGTGTGTCCGTGTGTCCGTGTGTCCCTGTGTCCGTGTGTCCGTGTGTCCCTGTGTCCGTGTGTCCGTGTGTCCGCGTGTGTGTCCGTGTGTCCGTGTGTCCCTGTGTCCCTGTGTCCGTGTGTCCGTGTGTGTGTCCGTGTGTCCGTGTGTCCGTGTGTCCCTGTGTCCGTGTGTGTGTCCGTGTGTCCGTGTGTCCGTGTGTCCGTGTGTGCGTCCGTGTGTCCGTGTGTCCGTGTGTCCCTGTGTCCGTGTGTCCGTGTGTCCCTGTGTCCGTGTGTCCGTGTGTCCGTGTGTCCGAGGGCTGTGGGAACGGGCCACGAACGGGAGCGGGGTGACCTCAGCCCCGGCTGGGCCGGCTCCGGCCGCCGCCTGCCCGCGCTGCCCCTTCCATCATCATCATCACCCGGGGCAGGAGCTCCCGGGAGCTCCTCTTGGGGCACAGGATGCGAGTGCCGGGGCCGTGGGAGCCCCGCGGGAGCCCGGGCCGGGATGGCAGAGCTGGGGTGGCACCGGGATGGTCCCGCTGGGGGTGCGGGAGCTGTGCGGGGGCAGCAGCGGGCTCAGGGGGCACGCAGCAGGGTGTGGGGGCTGTGCTGGGGCAGCAGCCGGCTCAGGGGACACGCAGCAGGGTGTGGGGCTGTGCTGGGGCGGCAGGCGGCTCAGGGGACACGCAGCAGGGTGTGGGGCTGTGCTGGGGCGGCAGGCGGCTCAGGGGACACGCAGCAGGGTGTGGGGCTGTGCTGGGGCAGCAGCGGGATTGTCCCGCTGGGGTGTGGGGCTGTGCTGGGGAGGCAGGCGGCCCGGGGGAGATCCCGGACACGCAGCAGGGTGTGAGCAGCACGGACCCCCCCTGAGCCCCGTACGGGTGGGACCCCGCTGTCTGTGGGGTATTTGCTGTGGGAAGCTGAGCGTGCTGTGGGTAACCCACGCCCTAAAACCAGCAGCTTGCAGGACGGTCAGTGAAACAGCAGGTTTTTGTCATTTTTTATTATTCTGACGCAGAGATTTTCCCCTTCCTGCCCGAGCCCCGGCTGACAGCGCTGCCGCTCCCGGGGCTGTGCCCGCCTTTGCCGGGGCAGGGGGGTTTGTGTGGAGACCCGAGTTTATGTGGAGCTTCCTGCGGCCTTCCTGGGACAGGCAGTACCCGGGGGTTACAGCTCCATCACAGCCTGTTTATGTGCTGACAAGGAAATGTGGTGACAGAGAATCCCAAACAACTTCAAAGCAAGATCTGTGGCTCTGATATGGAAACTATTCCCAAAGTCCAGGGGAGTTTGTCACTTCTGTGGACTCAGCCGGGGCAGGACCCGTTCCCAAAGCCCAGCCTGGCCCTGTGCCCACCCCTGCGAGCCCAGAGCTCCTGCCCTGGGGACAGAATTTGGGGTGAAGTGGTGCTCCCTGGGCATCTCCCTCTTAGGCAGAGGGAGGAGCAGCACATGGTCCTCACCCATGTCCTGAGCTGCCCCAGCTGTCCCCCTCGGGATGGAAGGTGAACCCCCTTGAGCTTCAGGTGAACCCCCTGGAGTGTGGGCAGCTTTGGTGCCATCACCTTCTGCACTGGGCTGGCTTTGGACCCTCTGCTGTGATGGGAAGCTGAGGAAGCTGCAGCAGAGGGGAGAGGGGGACGCTGGTGTCCCCGCTGTCGGTGTCCCCGCTGTGACTCCATCCCCGTGTGATGGGTTTATCTCGTGTCCTGTACCGGCCAGTATGCGGCCACATGCCAGGGAGGGAGCGAGTTCTCAGCTATAAAAAGCTTTTGTTTTATCCAGAGCTGCTACTTGAGCTCTCAGCCCTCACTCTCTGTGGCCAAGCAGAGCCCGTGTGCCCTCAGATGTGTCTGGGATCAGCTCAGGCATCTGTTTCCTCTCTCCAAACACATCCGTGGGCACCAGGAGCTCCGTGTGCTGCCCAGCAAGGAGATGTCTGCTCCCTGCATGCCAGCTCTCCCTCCCCAGGCGGGGATCTCCCCTTGCTGGTTCCAATTCTCTGTGTGTAAAGAAGTTTTTTTAAATACCCATTGTTGATTCTGCAGCAACAGCCAAGGGAGCTGCTCTGATCCATGGCATAAACATATTTTCCCAGAGTTTCCTAAACAACACTTGACCCGTTGGCCTCCTGTGGCATTTTGCCAGGGCTGGCTCTGCCTGCCCTGCTGCCAGTGGCCACGCAGGTGGCAGGGTAGGAAAGGGGACAGGATGCTTCCCCTGGCGACAGCCCCTGGCTGGACAGCCTCCATCCCTCCGGGGGCTTGGACCGAGGCTCTGGAGCAGCAGGGATGGGGTGAGGGCTGGCTGAGCCCCAGCACCTCTGTGCTTCAGCTTTCCCAGCTGTAGAACTGGGACAAAGATCCAGGGCCACGTTACCTCCCTGGCGGTGACGGGAGGCCCGGGACCCTCCCTCCCTCTCCCCAGCCCGGTGTGATCCCTGGGAACGGGGGGGCAATTCCAGCCCTCCCGGCAGGGACCGGCACTGACCGAGCTCCAGATGGGGCTGGGGGGGCCGGACGCCTGCTTGGCCCCTCGGGAGCACCTGGCTGTCTGTCTGTCCTGCTGCGGGCAGTGTGTCTGTCCTGCTGTGGGCAGTGTGTCCATCCTGCTGCGGGCAGTGTGTCTGTCCTGCTGTGGGCAGTGTGTCTGTCCTGCTGCGGCAGTGTGTCTGTCCTGCTGTGGGCAGTGAGTCTGTCCTGCTGTGGGCAGTGAGTCTGTCCTGCTGCGGGCAGTGTGTCCATCCTGCTGTGGGCAGTGTGTCCATCCTGCTGTGGGCAGTGTGTCCGTCCTGCAGCGGGCAGTGTGTCCATCCTGCTGCGGGCAGTGTGTCCGTCCTGCTGCGGGCAGTGTGTCCGTCCTGCTGCGGGCAGTGTGTCTGTCCTGCTGTGGGCAGTGTGTCTGTCCTGCTGCGGGCAGTGTGTCTGTCCTGCTGCGGCAGTGTGTCTGTCCTGCTGTGGGCAGTGAGTCTGTCCTGCTGCGGGCAGTGTGTCCATCCTGCTGTGGGCAGTGTGTCTGTCCTGCTGCGGGCAATGTGTCCGTCCTGCTGCGGGCAGTGTGTCTGTCCTGCTGCGGCAGTGTGTCTGTCCTGCTGTGGGCAGTGAGTCTGTCCTGCTGCGGGCAGTGTGTCCGTCCTGCTGTGGGCAGTGTGTCTGTCCTGCTGCAGGCAGTGTGTCCATCCTGCTGCGGGCAGTGTGTCTGTCCTGCTGCCGGCAGTGTGTCTGTCCTGCTGTGGGCAGTGTGTCTGTTCGTGGCTGGGAACGCAGGGGGAGCTCCCTCCTGAGCACGGCCAGGGGGGTGAGGAAGGCCAGAAAATGCCACGAGGGGCTGTCTGCAGGAAAAGAGGCTGGGAAATCCCTGGGGATGGGCCTGGCAGCCCCCTTGGTGTCAGGAGCCAGCACACTGCCCAGCTCTGCGGGGAGGGGAAGGGGAGGCGGGGATGGGAAGCAGAGGTGAGGGTGGGAAGCAGAGGTGAGGGTGGGAAGCAGAGGTGAGGGTGGGAAGACGAGGTGAGGGTGGGAAGACGAGGTGAGGGTGGGAAGAGGAGGCAGGGATGGGAAGCAGAGGTGAGGATGGGAAGAGGAGGCAGGGATGGGAAGCAGAGGTGAGGATGGGAAGAGGAGGCAGGGATGGGAAGCAGAGGTGAGGATGGGAAGCTGGGGAAGCGTGGGAAGCCAGCAGCCCCTGGTCACTCCTGGCATCCTGCCCCATGCCAGGCCTTTGGTGGCTCCACACAGCCGAGCCCCACACCCTCATTATCCAGGGACACTCCCAGGGATGCTCTGGCTGCCCTTTCACACACACCCAGCCCCAGGTGCCCCCTGGAGCCGCTGTGCTGCCAGGCTGGGCACGCTGTGCCTCCCTGCACACGCTGTGCCTCCCTGCACACGCTGTGTCTGTGCCTGGGGCAGCCCTGGGGGAGCACAAACTCTGAGAGCAGCAACCCCAGCTCGGGTCCAGGCAGCAGCGAACGCCGGGGCTGGAGCTGGGTGAGATGGGATCAAGCCCTTGGCCGAGGGCTTTGACAATCCCAAACAGCCTCGTAAAGATCAGGCTCATAAAATCAGGACTCTGCTTTCGTAGCTCATGAATGGGAAGAAATGCCAACCAGATCATTTTTACACGTATTTTTTCCGTCTTTGTCAACATTCCCCCGTTTGGCTGAGACTTCAAACCGCCACATTTGGAGACTGGCTGTCTTAGAAGTTCCAGTATTTGTATAAATAACTGATAGGGAAAGATGATCCACTCTGGAGTCTGCCCAGGGGCCCTGGGAACACTGATGGGGCTGTGGAGCCTCCCAGAGCTTTGGTGGCTCTCCGGTGCCAAGTGTGGGGCAGGAAGTGTGGGTGGGGGTCTCCAAACACCAGCACCCACCCGAATTCAGGAAGGGGAGCAAGAAAGATGGGGAACAGGGACAGATGCGTGGGACTGGGGACTTTGAGAGGGGCTGGAGGGCACAGGGAGGGGATGGAGAGCACGGAGAAGGGCTGGAGGGCACGGAGAAGGGCGGGAGGGCACAGGGAGGGGATGGAGAGCGCGGAGAAGGGCTGGAGAGCACGGAGAAGGGCGGGAGGGCACGGCGAGGGGCTGGAGGGCACGGCGAGGGGCTGGAGGGCACGGCGCGGGGCTGGAGGGCACAGGGAGGGGATGGAGAGCACGGAGAAGGGCTGGAGGGCACGGCGAGGGGCTGGAGGGCACGGCGAGGGGCGGGAGGGCACGGCGAGGGGCGGGAGGGCACGGCGCGGGGCGGGAGGGCACAGGGAGGGGATGGAGAGCGCGGAGAAGGGCGGGAGGGCACGGCGAGGGGCGGGAGGGCACGGCGAGGGGCGGGAGGGCACGGCGCGGGGCTGCGGCGTCCGGCGGGGCTGCCGCGGGGAGCGGGGCGGGCCGGGGCAGCGCGTCCGGGGGGAGGAGGTGCCGCCGTCCGCTCCCCTTCCCTCGCCCTCCGGAGCGGGCAGCCCGGGGCCGCCCCGAGCCTTTAAAGGCTCCTCCTCCGGCCGGAGGGGATGCGGCCCCGCCGGTCCGCCCCGAGGGCTGCGCCGGGAGCGCGGCGGGGAGCGCACGGCGGGGGCGCGGGGCCGGCGCCCCCAGCCCGGCCGAGATGAGCCCCCTCCCCGCGGGCAACGGCAGCGCCTGGGGGGGCTCCGGCAACTGCAGCGGGGCCGGCAGCCTGGGCCGGCAGTGGGTGCTGGGCACCGCCATCAGCCTCACCGTCCTGGTCACCGTGGCCGGAAACCTGCTGGTGATCGCGGCCATCGCCAAGACGCCGCGGCTGCAGACCATGACCAACGTCTTCATCACCTCGCTGGCCTGCGCCGACCTCATCATGGGCTTGCTGGTGGTGCCGCCGGGGGCCACCATCCTGCTGAGCGGGCACTGGCCCTACGGCACCACGGCGTGCGAGCTGTGGACCTCGCTGGACGTGCTGTGTGTCACGGCCAGCATCGAGACGCTGTGCGCCATCGCCGTGGATCGCTACCTGGCCGTCACCTCCCCGCTGCAGTACGAGGCGCTGGTGACCAAGGGCCGCGCCCGGGCCGTGGTGTGCCTGGTCTGGGCCATCTCCGCCTTCATCTCCTTCCTGCCCATCATGAACCACTGGTGGCGGGACGGGGCGGACGAGCGCGCCGCGCGCTGCTACGATGACCCGCGCTGCTGCGACTTTGTCACCAACGTCACCTACGCCATCGTCTCCTCCACCATCTCCTTCTACGTGCCCCTGCTCGTCATGATCTTCGTCTACGTGCGGGTCTTCGCCGTGGCCACGCGGCACGTGCAGCTGATCGGCAAGGACAGGCTGAGGTTCCTGCAGGAGCCCCCCGGCCCCGCGGGCCGCAGCAGCCGCCGCCGCCGCCCCTCCCGGCTGCTGGCCATCAAGGAGCACAAGGCGCTCAAGACCCTGGGCATCATCATGGGCGTCTTCACGCTCTGCTGGCTGCCTTTCTTCGTGGCCAACATCATCAAGGTCTTCTGCCGCTCGCTGGTGCCGGACCAGCTCTTCCTCTTCCTCAACTGGCTGGGCTACATCAACTCGGCCTTCAACCCCATCATCTACTGCCGCAGCCCCGACTTCAGGAGCGCCTTCCGCAAGCTGCTGTGCTGCCCGCGCCGCGCCGACCGCCGGCTGCACGCCGTCTCGCAGGACCTGCGGCGCTGCCCCTGCGCCTTCGGCCCCCGGGGGGGCCCTGCGGGGGACGGCAAGGCGGCCCCCGGGCGGCCCGGGGAGGACGGCGAGGCTCGGGCCGGCGGCGGCAGGACACCGGACGCTCCTCTGCCCCAGGGCGGTGGCCACCGGCAGCGGCCCCTGGGCGAGTCGCGGCCGCAGGGCGCGCAGCCCGCGCTGTGTCCGCAGCTGGATGAGTAGGTACCTGGAGGAGTTTGCTCGGGACGGGTTCGGGGGGTCCGGTCAATGGTGGGACTGCTCTGACAGCTCAGTGCGGAGCCGGGGGAGCAGGCAGACCCCGCGGTACACGGGAGAGGCTCTGGGATGTGGGACTGAGCACCCCGATGTTCCCTTAAAACTCTGGCCCCTCCACTGGGCTGCAAAATTGGGGTCCCAACCAGTCCCACTCCAGCCTGCCAGGACCCTGGTCCGTTCCTGGGTAAAGGAAACACGGGTGGTGGGCAGGGAAGCAAAGCAGCTGATCAGGAATGTGTCCCAAAGCCGGGATTTCCCCCTTCTCCCGATCCCACCTTCTGCTGCTAAAGAAGGAAAACGCGGGGACCCCCTCCGCAGCAAGGCACGGCGGCCGCCGCAGCCGCTCTGCGCTCTGCAGGTTGCTTTGCCCTCGGGAGGTGTAAATCTGGGAATTAATTCAATCCCGCTCTGTCCCGGGACGGGAAATGCGCTCCCGGAGCCGGCAGCCCGCACGGAGCAGGGGGCTGGCAGGGCTGGCAGGGACGCCCGTGCTGTGGCTCTGCCCTGCCGGCACCCCGACACGGATTTACACCTCCAAATTCCAGGGTGGGGGTTTTCCACATTGAGGTTTTTATTTTTATTAGTGTGACAATACTGGAGTTATTCTGGTTACTGTGGATTTTAACCGTGTTTCCCTCCTGACGCCCGAGGGCAGGAGAGGTTTCCTGCCAGGCCGGCGGGCAGCAGGGATGTGCAGATGTGCCAGAGGCGTTCCCGGGGAAGGATTCGCCCGTGCTGTGGGCGGCGGGCGGTGGGAGGGGCTGGGCTCTCACCCCCTGCGCTCCCCCATTGCAGGTTTGCTGGCGGAGAGACGCCCGCGGGTCCGTCCGACTGACTGCGAGCAGAGAGCTGCGAGGAGAGAGCTTCCCCCGGCCGGTCACCATGCCTCCGGCCTCTCCTCTGCCCGCCTTGGCCGCCGCCCTCCCCGGGGACCACGGCCCGCGGCCAGCCCCGGGCTGCTGCCCGGCTCCGGGCACGTGAGTGCGGGGTCAGCCCGGCCCAGCTGCGACACCGCCCCGGGAGCTTTAACCCTCCCCGGGAGCTTTAACCCTTCCCGGGAGCTTTAACCCTTCCCGGGAGCTTTAACCCTTCCCGAGAGCTTTAACCCTTCCAGGGAGCTTTAACCCTCCCCGGGAGCTTTAACCCTTCCCGGGAGCTTTAACCCTCCCAGGGAGCTTTAACCCTCCCCGGGAGCTTTAACTCTCTCCGGGAGCTTTAACCCTCCCAGGGAGCTTTAACCCTCCCCGGGAGCTTTAACCCTCTCCAGGAGCTTTAACCCTCTCCGGGAGCTTTAACCCTCTCCGGGAGCTTTAACCCTCCCAGGGAGCTTTAACCCTCCCAGGGAGCTTTAACCCTCCCCGGGAGCTTTAACCCTTCCCGGGAGCTTTAACCCTCTCCGGGAGCTTTAACCCTTCCCGGGAGCTTTAACCCTTCCCGAGAGCTTTAACCCTCCCCGGGAGCTTTAACCCTCCCAGGGAGCTTTAACCTTCCCCGGGAGCTTTAACCCTTCCCGGGAGCTTTAACCCTTCCCGGGAGCTTTAACCCTCCCCGAGAGCTTTAACCCTCCCCGGGAGCTTTAACCCTCCCAGGGAGCTTTAACCCTCTCCAGGAGCTTTAACCCTCTCCGGGAGCTTTAACCCTCCCCGGGAGCTTTAACCCTCCCAGGGAGCTTTAACCCTCCCCGGGATCTTTAACCCTCCCCGAGAGCTTTAACCCTTCCAGGGAGCTTTAACCCTCCCCGGGAGCTTTAACCCTCTCCGGGAGCTTTAACCCTCCCCGGGAGCTTTAACCCTCTCCAGGAGCTTTAACCCTCTCCGGGAGCTTTAACCCTCCCCGGGAGCTTTAACCCTCTCCGGGAGCTTTAACCCTCCCCGAGAGCTTTAACCCTTCCAGGGAGCTTTAACCCTTCCCGAGAGCTTTAACCCTCCCCGGGAGCTTTAACCCTTCCCGAGAGCTTTAACCCTTCCCGAGAGCTTTAACCCTCTCCGGGAGCTTTAACCCTCCCCGAGAGCTTTAACCCTTCCAGGGAGCTTTAACCCTCCCCGGGAGCTTTAACCCTCCCCGGGAGCTTTAACCCTTCCAGGGATCTTTAACCCTCCCCGAGAGCTTTAACCCTTCCAGGGAGCTTTAACCCTCCCCGGGAGCTTTAACCCTCCCCGGGAGCTTTAACCCTTCCCGGGAGCTTTAACCCTTCCAGGGAGCTTTAACCCTCCCCGGGAGCTTTAACCCTTCCCGGGAGCTTTAACCCTTCCAGGGAGCTTTAACCCTTCCCGGGAGCTTTAACCCTCCCCGGGATCTTTAACCCTCCCCGAGAGCTTTAACCCTCTCCGGGCTACTGCCTGCCCCTGGAGCTGCACACCCTGTGCTCGGTGCTCCCGGGTCCCTCCTGCGCCTGCTGGGGTGGTGGCTGCGGGTCCCTGTCCCCCGCTGAGCCTGGGGGTGTCACTGTGTCACCTCCCGCCCTCTTCTTGCAGGGCCGGGGTTGGAGGAGCGGCCCCGGGGGTGACGGTGGCGGCAGGACCCGGCAGCGCACGCACCGACCCGGAGCAGGAGGAGGAGGAGGAGGATCTCCCTTGGGAACGCTGCTGCTTTGGGGACAGCAGCAGCTCCTTCGGTGCTGCAGACCTGGAGCTGGGGAACAGCTCTGCAGCTGCTCACCGAGGGGCAGCACAGCCTCAGGGATGTGGGCAGGGGACAAACTCCCGTCCGGGCTGCTCCTGGCATGGCTGGCAGTGGGATCTGAAGGCTGCCAACTCTGCTCTCCGGAAGGACAGAGGACCCTGTCTTCCCAGGCTTGGCCAGTTCTGGACAGTCTGCTCAGAAGGAGAGAAGAGCCTCCTGCAGGCTCGAGCCCTTCCCAGGATTTGCGTCCCTGCCCCAGCTGCTGCATTCCAGGGCTGAGGGCAATTCCAGGAGCTGCAGTGGTGCCTTCAGCAAAGGAAAAGCTCAGGGGAACGAGGGGAGCTCCGAGCACGGAGAACTTCCAAACCCAGGGAATTAGGATCTGGTCAGATCCCTTGGCAGTTTGTCCCTCTCGTTGGGGACAGGTGTCCGTGTCAGAGCCACTCGGGGCCGGGAGGCGGCTCCTCATCTCACCGTGTGCAGGTGTGCCCTGCCCACGCTGCCCTGGCACACTGCACCTTTGGGCACAGGTGGGTGTCCGTGTGTTCAGGGACTGGACAGTTTTTGTCCCGGTTTGTGTCACCCCTGCCGTGTGAAATAAACTCTGGATCCCCGCGGTGCCTCCACGTCTGTCCCGAGCAGAGGGTGCTGCTCCCGGTGCTGCTCCCGGGTGGCTGCCTGAGGTTCGGGGGGTTCGTCCCCCCTCCCGGGGCTGTGGCCAGCAGGGAAAAGCCGCGCTCTGGGTGTGCCAGGGTGCAAGCTGACAGCCCTGCCCCGCGTGCCCACACAGGAACAGGGCAGGCACGACTCTCAGAGGTGCCCAGTGCCACCTCCTGGTGCCGGGGAAATCCCAGCTCCTGCACGGGAACCGGAGCTGGGACGCTGCAGGGTCTCCCCTCCTGGGATCGTTCCTCGGTGTTTTGCTTTTAACACCCTGCAATGGTGAAATCACCAAATAAAGAGAAGAAGTGCAGCTCGGGAGTGTTCCAGGTCAGAGCCTCACACCCGGGCCTGGTGATACCTGGGGCTCATCCCCGACCGTGGCAGCTGAGCCCGGGCACAGCCAGGACCCGCACCCCCCGGGGGCTCATCCTGCACTCAGGGGTAAGCCCAGCCCGGGCCGTGAGCCGCTCGCTGGGCTGCAGGAGCTCCGTGTTAGCGGGTGACTTCCTAAAGAGGGGAGGGGAGTTCTGGCACGTGGGGATTTGTTTATGTGCGTACACACGTGTACACACTTGTACACCTGTGCACACCTGTGTACACTCACCTGCACACTCACCTGTGCACACCTGTGTACACTCACCTGCACACTCACCTGTGCACACCTGTACACTCACCTGTACACTTACCAGTGCACACTTGTACGTACATGTATTCACCTGTGCACACCTGTACACTCACCTGTGCACACCTGTACATACATGTACTCACCTGTACACTCACCTGTGCATACATGTACTCACCTGTACACACCTGTACATACATGTACTCACCTGTACACTTACCTGTGCACACCTGTACATACATGTAGTCACCTGTGCACACCTGTACATACATGTACTCACCTGTACACTCACCTGTGCACACCTGTACATACATGTACTCACCTGTACACTCACCTGTGCACACCTGTACACCGCAGGCCCCGCCCCTCGCAGGCCCCGCCCCCTCCCCGCTCTCGCGAGAGGGGCGGGGCGCTCCCGCCGCCACCGCCGCCGTTCCCGGCCCGTCCCGGGCCCATTCCCGGCCCGTCCCCGGCCCCGCCGCTGCCGCCGCTGCCATGGCGGGCGCGGCCGCGGGCTGGGCGCCCACCCACGTGCGGGTGACGGTGCTGCGGGCGCGGGGGCTGCGCGCCAAGGCGGCGGCGGGCGGCAGCGACGCCTACGCGGTGATGGCGCTGGGCCGCGACAAGTTCCGCACCTCGGTGGCCGAGCGGTGCCGGGGGGAGCCGCTGTGGCGGGAGGAGGCCACCTTCGAGCTGCCGCCGCGGCCCGCCGCCCTGCGCCTGACCGTGCTGCACCGCGCCCTGGCCGGCAACGACAAGTTCCTGGGCCGCGCCGAGGTGGAGCTGGCGGCGCTGAGGGAGGACGGCGGCCGCAGGCACACCAGGTGCGGCCGGGGGGCTCGGGGGGACCCTCAGCCAGAGGGGGGCCGGGGCTCCCGTGTCCCGCGGGAGCTGGGGAGAAGGATGGAGGGGTCCCTGCGGAGGTTTTGGGGGGGTCTCTCAGCCCCACGGGGGGCGGGGAGGGGGTTGGAGGGGAGCTGTGCGCCCCACGGGGGTGAGGGAGAGCGGGGAGGGGCCTTCCGTGCCCCACGGGGGCTGGGGAGGGGGTTGAGGGGTGTCCCTGTGCTCCTCAGGGGGGTGAGGAGCTGTGAGGAGCCCCGGCTCCCCAAGGGATGTCCCTGTCCCATGGAAACCCCTGTGCCCCTCAGGCATGTGTGGGTCTGCTGGGACACCCCTGTGCCCCCACACACAGGGAATCCCTGTGTCCCACACACCGGGGGTCACCCTGTGCCCCGGAGCAGTGGGGGGGTTCTGCTGGGGGTCTCCTGTTCCCCACAGGGACCCCTGAAGCCCCATAAGTGGCTGTGGGGTGACCCCTCACTGCGGGTCCCCCCTGGTGGGGGTGAGCCCCCATGGCTGGGGGCACAGAGAAAGCTTTAACAGCCAGTCCTGCCTGGTGCTGGGGTTTGCTTTTTAAACCTTTCCGTGTGAGTGCTGACGCTGTACAGAGGAACCAGCCAGCCTGAGCCCTGAAACCCGCTGTCCTCGGAATGCTGCCTCCTCCTTCCAGCAGGGAACGAGCCCGGGCTCCGGCAGCCGTTAATTAATTTTCCCTAATGAACCCTCAGCGCGTGTCGGGGTGGATAATTCCACGTTCCACAGACCGACCCCGCTGCTGTCAGCAGGACTGGGAGCCAGGGCCGCCCCTGCCCAGCGCCAGCTCTGTGTCAGCCTGGCCAGCCCTGGGTTCCAGCTCTGTGTCAGCCTGGCCAGCCCTGAGTTCCAGCTCTGTGTCAGCCTGGCCAGCCCTGAGTTCCAGCTCTGTGTCAGCCTGGCCAGCCCTGGGTTCCAGCTCTGTGTCACCCTCGCTGCTTTGAGCACAAACACGGGACGGTGAAACCCGGGCGTGGCTCCCGGGAGGGTTTTACTGGGAGTCAGCAGCCTTGTAATGCGCTGGTGACTCACCTTCCTCCCCTGGCTCACCTGAGCACCGCCGTGGAGCCGCCGGCCCGCTTGTCAAGGCTTAATTAGGCCGTGGGTTCATTAAGGCTGTGTCAGACGCTGCTGTGTTTACTCTGCGGAGCCCCGTGGTCAGCAGAGCTCCGGGCCGGAGCCCCGGGCGCGTTCCTTTGTGTCTGGGCAAAGGGAAATTGAGGGGGAGAAAAAACGAAAATACAGCTCTGGTACTCCTGGGGAAATTTCTCATCTTTTCAGTTGTTGCCAGCCCTCGGTTTCCTGTGTGTTTTGTTCTTGCTGCCACGGTGATGTGTAGCCATGAAGGGCTGCTTTTATTTGGAAAATGGATGCAGGCTGACTGACAGGTGCTGGCTGACACCATTAATGAGATTTTTTTGTGGTTTGGGGGTTGTCAGTCCACGATTTCCTTCCAGCCACTCCCGGGGGTGCTGCTTTCAGCCGGGGCTGAGCTGCTGACCACGGTGTTTGCCTGTGGGACACACGGGATCAATTGTGGCACCGAAGCCCTGCCAGCACAGGATGCTCCTAGAAATCACGGGTTTGGAACAAAAGTGCCCAGTGCTGGCTCCTGTTAAAGGCAGAGGGGTTGTGATTCCCAGGCTGCTGCAGCTTCAGGGGCTGGGCAAAGCCTCCTGATAAAAGCCCCTCCCTGGGTGTCCTCTAGCCCCAGGCTGGAGCATCTGGCTGGAGCTCAAGTGTTCATTTAGAATGTTCCCAGAATGGACCTTAAAGCCCATCTTGTTCACCCCCTGCCCTGGGCAGGGACAGCATCCACTAGACTGTAGCTCCATACCTGGCCTGGAACACTTTGGGGGACAGGACAGACACAGCTTCTCCAGCATCACGGCCTCACCACCCTCAGAGGGGAGAATTTCTTTGGCATTTCCCTCTGAAGTGTCTGTAGCAGATTCCTGAATCCATCTCCTTCGGTTACCTCCATTAGTTTTGAATTTTCTCTGGAGCAAATCACCTTTTCCTGTTCTCTTTTGTTGCTCCCAGTATACCTTTGGAGGCTGAAAGGCAAATGTGATGGCAGGGCACATTTGCATGCTCTGTTTGCTCCCTTTCTTTTCCCATCCCAGCTGGCAAGGGGGCAGAAACAAAGCAGGTTCCAGGCACCTTTCCTGTGGGTTCTGTGGCGTCGGGAATTCTGTGCTTCCATCAACAAACAGAACCACGCTGGTGTGCAGGGCTGACAGCTCCCTTTGCTGCCTCAGATGTGGTTTGAGTGTCACCGAGGGGTGGCTGAGGGCGTGTGGGTGGTGGGATGGTGGTTTGGGATGCCCTGGGCACTCCCCACAGAGCTCAGTGTTTGGGGAGGGAGAAGGCTCTGCCTGAGCAGTGCCCTTCCTGGTGCCAGTCATGAGCCTGGGGAGGGGAGTGGAAATCCCCCGAGGTCTGTGAGGCTGGGGTTGGCTCTCTGGTGTTGATTAGGGGTTCCTTGGCTTAAGAGGCATTAAGGAGCTGGAATGAAAGGTATGAGGGCGTGGGACGCGTGTGCAGCTCTGAGGCTGCTGCTTTCCTCCACTTCAAAGCCCTGGCCCCTGCCAGTGTCAGGAGGAGAGATGAAAGGGCAAAGGAGAGTGGCTGAGCTGAAATACAGGAATTCCATGTTGTGTTTCTGGTTTTTTTTCCTTTTTTTTAACCCTTCCTGATCTGGGTTTTAAACCAAGTCCAACTAATAACTCTCTGTTTAAAATAAGGAATGTTTTCCTTGGTACCTGGGGCTGTGACCGTGACGTCATCATGAGATTAAAGGCTTTCTTTTCCTACACTGTGGGCTGATTTGGTTTTTCATCTGTAAAGCACCCTCTGTGTTCTCAATTGCTGGTGGCTAAAGAAATCCCCTTGTTGCTGCAGGTGGTACAAGCTTCACTCCAAACCAGGGAAGAAGGCAAAAGAGAGAGGGGAGATCGAGGTGGATATCCAGTTCATGAGGAGCAACATGACAGCCAGCATGTTTGACCTGTCCATGAAGGACAAGCCCCGCTCCCCCTTTGGGAAGCTCAAGGACAAGCTCAAGGGCAGGAGGAGCAGCGGCCTCTCGGACACGGCCTCGGCCATCGTCCCCAGCACCTCCCACTCCCCTGCTGACAGCGAGGATGAGGCAGTCGAGAAGGAGAAGAAGAAATCCAAGTTGAAGGCGCTGTTCTCCAAGCCTGGCCTGCAGAAGACGTCCCTGTCCCAGTCCCTGTCAGTGCTGCCCACCCAGCAGCCCCTCACCCAGAGGGTTCGGCTGCGGCCCAGCGACTTCCAGGCACCCTGGGATGAGGAGGAGTCCGAGACCTCTCCTGCCTCAGAACGTGAGTATTGGCACAAAACCTTCCTCCAAGGGCTTGTTGGCACTTTTCACAGCACTGGTTAAATTCTTCTTTCTGAACAAATCCCTACAAAGTCCCTGCTGGCCCTGAGGCTGTCAGCAGTGTCAGAGGAAAGGTGGTTGTGCATCTGGAATTTCTCCCTGTTTGTTTTCTTTTCCAGGATCTTTTGAAAATGTGCTGGAGGAGAAGCCAGCTCCTTCTCCTCTGTTTAAATCTCGGAAACCAGCCTTTTTGGAGAGTCGGCAGCTAACCCAAGGAACCACTAACCACACCAAAAAAGATGGGCTCTCTTTGTTCAGTGGCCTTAAATCCAAAAACGATCCCGTGTCCAAGTCTAGTCTGTGCATCAATGGCAGCCACGTTTATATGGAAGAGACCACGATGAAGGACAAGACTCCAACCTCCTCCCCCTCTCCTCACAACCTCAGGAGGAAGCAGCTCTTTGCTTCAGAGGAGAACCTGTCCTCCAGATCCATTAAATCACCTGAAGAGATGGGAAGAGCCTCTTCTGGTCAGGCTTTCTCTGGGTCCACGTCCTTGGAGACCTTCAAATCCATGACTCTGCCATCATACAAACTGCTCAGCAGTGAGGAGAACCTGGACACCAGCGTTCCACCAAGTGTTGAGTCTGTTAGAGAGAGCAAAAAACCAGAGCACAGAAAGTCTGCCTTGCTCTCCCTGGTCACTGGGAAGAAGGAAACGGTGAGGACCAGCGATGCTGAGATTATTCCTGACCTGCAGAGTGAGGAAAATACAATTCCAGAAGAGCAGAGTGAAGAGGAGGCCCAAAGCCCTGAAGTCCCAGCGGGTTTGGGCAGAGGGAGCCCATCAGGAGACGCTCACCGTGTGGAGGAGGCCGTCACGAACAAGCAGCTGCTCAGCCCTGCTGAGGAGGAGCAGAAACCCGAGAAAGCTGCTCCAGCCAAGACCAAAGCTGTGAAACCCAGGTGAGTGCCAGCTGCTGGCAGAGCTGGGCTGGGCAGTGGTGGGGGCAGGGGCAGGGGGCAGAGCTGTGTCCTGCCACACCTGGGCTCAGGTGCTGCTCTGCGGGTTTGGTGTTGGGCACTTTATAGCAAATAACAACTCCCAGGTTCTTCCTCAGTGTGAAATGGATGGATGTAGGGATGCTCCTTGTAAGTGATGCCAAAACAGTGGTTCTCTAGCTCAGGCACCTGTGCAGGTACTCAAGGGGTCATTTTTCCTGCTGGATCTCTTGCACAAACTAACTCTGTCTGAGCTGTGTGGCTGCAGCTTCCCCAGGGCCTGAAATGCCCGTTCTAACGTCTCTGCTGTCCTCTCCCCCACTTGGCTGTGGTCTTCCAGAGGGTAGCCTTGCAGCCCTTCTGCTTTTGGCATCGTTCACAGCAGCACAGAGGGATTTGGTGTGCATTTATACACAAGGCTTTTTCGGAAATTCTGCTCCTTTATCCTTCATATACCTATATATATACATTGTGTTTGGGGTTTTTATATATATGTCTGTATGTATAGGTGTGCCCTACTAATAAGGCTGTTTTGTGTGTGTCCCTAACTCCTCATTTTCAGTGCTTCTCAAGTTTAAGTTTCCTGCCTGTGCAGTGTTTTACACACTAACCAACCTGCTTGGGGTGCAAAGAGATGGTGCTTAAAGCAGCCAAAACAAGCTCTGCAGCAGAAGAGTTCTGACATCAGCCCAGTGCTCAGTAGAGGTGCAGTTAAGGATGTAAAGTCTCACAGACCTCTCTCTGAGGTCTCTTTGAAGTACAGCTGATCTCCAGAGGCAGAGCTGATGGAGGCTGGTGCTGAAGCTTTGTCTGTTCCTGCCCCGTGTTGCATCCGCAAGTGACATGCGAGTTTTTTGTCCCTTTTTGCAGACTGGGCCTGTCTCCAGAGGAGGAACCCAAAGCCACGCTTCCCTCTCTTGCACCTGTCCCCCTCCCTGCTTTTCTCTCTGTGCACCGTATCAGCAGTGCAAATAATCCCTTTGTTTCTCAGGGGGGGCAGGCAGTCCCAGTGCCAGGCCCTGGAAACATCCCTACTTCTCCTGCCTCTCTCACTTCTCCTGCTTTTGCTGCAGAGCTTCGGAATGACAAGAACCCCTTTTCTCCTGGGTGGGACAGGGCATGCAGAGCCCTGGGTCCCGACAGCATCACCCGTTTCCCTTCATCCCCTCCCCCTGCAGCCTCCCTTCCCAAAGCAGCTCCTCCTGGGCAGGTTCCTGCTAGGGCCAATAATCCTTTTGCTGCTGACTGGGGGCAGGGGCCTGAGGGCTCTGGCACGGAGGCTTCCCGGGGTCTCTGTGGCCCACCCACACCCTCTGTCCCCTCTGAGTGTCATTTCAATGACAACAATCCCTTTGTGTCCAGGCCTGGGGGACAGGCAGGGCCAGCTCTCCAGGCTGTCCCCGCTTCTTCCCCTTCCTGCCCTCCTGGTGGTGAGGACTGTTCCTCTGCAGGACGCCCTGCCCGTGGTGCCTCAGGGGGCTCTGTGGCTGTGGCTTTAACCAGTGATGTCACAGCTGTGCAGGACCCTCTCAGCACCTTGTCTGAGCCCCCTTCTGCCCACCCTGGGCTGGCTGCAGAGCCACACTGTGATTCTGCCCAGCTTCAGCCTGAGAAGCCTCTGGAAAGCAGCAAGCCAGGCAGTGGGAGATGTGTGTCCTTTGTCCCTGGGGGGTGGCAGGGCGTTCCATCAGGTGATGCAGGTCTGGGTGGGCAGGAAGGTGGAGAGCAGCACCTGCATTCCAGTGGAAGGTCACGGGCGGCTCCAGGGGCAGCAGGGGAGCGAGCAGGGTTTGGGGCTGAGCTGGGAGCAGGGGAATCGACAGAGCTCTCTGGGGACAGCACACACCCCAGCTGGAACAGCGATGGAACAGCTGTGGAGGTCACTGGTGTCAGCACTGAGCCCTGCACGAGGGGTGGCAAAGGTTCTGTGTCTGTCTCCAAGGCCAGGGCCAGCCTTGTGCCAGAGGCTGACCAGGCACTGTCCCCCGAGGGCGAGCCCAGGGAGGAGCAGGAGGCCTGTGGGAAGCAATGGGCAGAATGTGTGGCCACGTTGGAGCCCCAGGCACCTCCACCTGCTGGAAATGAGCCACTTCCTCAGGTCCAACCAACCCCGAGAGCCTGCACGGTGTCCCCTGGGGAAGGGGACCCAGGGAGGGCTGGCAGTGAGACCCCTGTCCCCCCAAAGCCAGCCCCACGGCTGGCTGCACTGCTGAGGAGATCCCCACCCACTTCCCAAGCTCAGCTGAGCAGGGATGTTCCTGCTTCAGGTGGTGGTGGAAAATCCACACCAGGGCTCCCGTTCCTGGGTGCTGAAGCCTCAGCTGCTCGTGGGAGCCTTCCTCACGGTGGCTCCTTGGAGACTGTCACCCCTCCAGTGACACCCAGAGGTGACAGCAGTGACAGGCCTTCAGAAAAGGGAGGTGGTGATGGTTTATCTGTCGGTCTCACAAGTGTCAGCTCTGCCGTTCCTGTTCCTGGGGACCGGGGCTCGGCGCTGGCCAGCCTCCCGGTGATCCCCGAGGGAGGCTCGGATGACGAGCTGCTGGGGGACTGTCAGGAGAGCTCTGGGGTCACTGCAGGTGACAGAGATGTTCTGGGGCCTGGAGAGCAGCCCCGAGCTTTGACACCTTTGCATGGGGAGCAGAGAGAGCTCTCTGACAGCTCTGCTGCAGCCCCGGTGATCCCGGCTGCTCCGGGAGGAGGAGGAGGAGCTGGTGCAGGTGAGCCAGGGGGTTTGGCTGTGCTGCCTCCTGCAGTGGCTGCTCCCAGGCTCTGTGCCCAGGGAGCTGACTCAGGCTCAGGTGTGACGTCTCTGTCCAGGGAGTGTGCCGGTCACTGTGAGAAACAAGAGCTGGAAAGGAGTGCGGGTGCTGAGGAGCGTGCAGAGTGTGACTTCTCTGAGCCTTCTGCTTTCTCTTCCTCCCTGTCAAGTCCTTCCCAGCCCTCCTCTTGCTCTCATTCCCTTCTCTCTGGCACCCCGAGTCGTAGAGCAGAGTCTCCGAAAAAGCCGAGAGCCGAGGGCTTCGCAGATAAAGCGGGAAATGCGGGCACGAAGAGGCTGCTCCAGGCACGGGTTTCACCCTCTGAAACCTCCCCTAGCCAGAGCCCACGGGGTGGTGAAACCGTGTCTCCCAAGCACAGGTGAGGCCATGTGGGGATCACAGCAGGTACCTCTGTGCAGGTGTCAGCTTTGCTTTGCTCTCCAGCTGCAGGTCTGTCCCTCCAGCTGCTGGGTCTGACCGGGACTGGACAGCCCTGACTCCTCTGGGGCCTGGATTAGTCAGGGCTGGGGTGCTGCTGGCTCCAGGAGGATCTGTGCAGCTCCTCAGGGTGCCCAGGGGAGCAGCTGCTCTCAGGGGAGCTCTTAGGGAATGTGCAGGTGCAATGGAGCCATTTCATCCCATTGGCAGAATGTCCTGGGACTGAGCTGTTTGTCAGGCACGGGACAGTGGTGACCCTGATCAGCAGGGATGCTTCACTTCCTGCCTGAACTGGGCTCCTCAGCCATCACCACAGCTGACCCTGCTGTGTGGGAGTGCTGCCACTGACCTGTCAGCCCTGGAGACCTCACCTGCCTGGGCTCCAGGACACCTCTGGGCCAGCATTTGCTGAAATAGAGGGAGAGTTTTCTTCCTGTGTTAAAATTGGTGTTGTAAGTCCTGCTCAGGCAGATAATGACAGCACCTCCTCACAGCTCGTGGTGTCAGTTCAGACTGGACAAGGCCCAGCACGTGTCTCAGGACAGCAGAGGTATTTGATGGTTGTAAGATCACAAATATGTTCTGATGAGGAAAGCCAGGCTGAAATACCAGTTCCTGAGGGATCAGAGTAGCTGCCCTGTGTTCTGTCTCCTCGTGCAGCCTGACCTGGCTTTTCTCCCATGACACACACAGGATGTATTTCCCTTCCTGCTGCTGCTTTATCTCCAATCCCTTAGGTCAATAAAGATAGCAGAGAACTGGAAAACACTTACAAAACCCCTGTGGCTGAGAAATACCTTGTCTTCCTGAAGCTGAATCTCTTTTCTCTCAGGAGACAGAGCAGAGAGGGAATCATCCCCAGTTTCTTGCTGTGTTTGTTCTCAGTCTAAAGATCTGTGTCATGCTGCTGTTACATGTTCTGCCCAAACAACAGGAACCTTTTTTCCTGTTGCAGACTCCATCCTGTGAAGCCAATGAATGCCATGGCAAACAAGCCTCAGAGCAAAAACCTGAATGTCATCAGCACCATGAATGAAAAGCTGCTGGAAATGAGTGTGAAGGTATGGAGGGAAGTGGCACTGGCACTGCCCAGGCTGTGCTTTAATTGAAGAGTTTGTGTGTTCCAGGGAGTTGGGACATGAGCTTCCTTTTGGCCAGCCTCCAAGCATGGGAGCAGTCCTGAAATGCTTGTTTTCCTGCAGACTGATCCGTGACAGAGCTGGGGCTGCTGTTTTGGGGAGGTTCTCAGGCACAGGCACTTCCTTGGAGCACAGCTGTGCAGTTGGGATCAGCAGTGGGGTTGAGAGGAGCTGGCAGCACAATCCTGGCCTCAAAAGAAACCTCCAGGCTGGAGGCACAGCTCACCTGCCACGTTGGTCTGAAAGGCTGGGAGCATCCCTGGGTCAGCAGGGAGAGTCAGGGCTCCCCTGATTGTCTGCCAGGGTTTTTGGGGGACATGGGGAAGTTAGAACTGAAATAAAGGCAGTGCCTCCTCCTGGTGTGAGGGGAGAGGGTGTGAGTTGAGTGATTCAGGCTGACACGCTGCTGTCTCAGGGGAGTTGAAAACTGGCAGTGGGTGTTGTGGTGTTGTGACTGCACCTAAATTGTGTGTGATGCCCCACAGGAGCCTGCTGTGCTCACACTCCCTGCCTGGGCAGTGTTCTGGGAGCTGGAGGATTCGCCAGAAGCTGCCCAGTACCTCTCAGGCTGTGTGAGGGTTAAAACCAGACTTTTCAACGAAATGGGAAGAAACAGCAAAGGCCTGGGTGGGCGTTTCTTGCTGTTTAAGCTGAATTTGGCTTTGCCAGCCTGCATTCAAGCAGCTGGTTTGAGCTTTAGCAGGTTTGTTGCAGCAGCAGCAGCAGCAGCTGTCACTGTGCTGGTGTGTGCTCTGGCTGGTTTGGAATGTCCTGTGCCTGCTCTGACCCCCCTCCCTCCCTCCCTCCCAGAAATACGAGCCCTCAGAGCCTGGCTATGCCTATGCCCAGCTGACACACGATGAGCTGATCCAGCTGGTGCTGAAGCAGAAGGACACCATCACCAGGAAGGACCTGCAGGTGCGGGAGCTGGAGGATTACATCGACAACCTGCTGGTCAGGGTGATGGAGGAGACCCCCAACATCCTGCGAGTTTCCCTCTCTGGGAACAGAAAGGCTGGGAAGATGTGAGGGGCCTGGGGGTGTCAGTGGGCAAGGACTGGGTGCCCCAGAGGAGGGTGAGGAGCAGGTGGTGCTGCTGACAGAAAATGACCTTTTTCCTGTTTCTGCCTTGAGCAACTCCCGCAGTGATTAACAGTTCCATCAGGTCTTGGAATGAAGTTGCCTTATCATATTTATTTTTTGTTTCCTTCCCATTACTTGGGAAGATCAGGCATTAATCCAAAGGCTGGTTGTGATGGGAAGGAGGAGGGTTTTTGATGTGTTTTGCTTCCCAGCAAGGCACTGATGATCCTTTAGGAAGATTTTTTTTTTTAATGGTTTTGTTTTGTAGCAGCTTTGATAGATCAGTTACTTTCCTTCCCACCTCTGAAGTTGTAGTGCAATATAAATCCTTGTACAGTAGAGCTTGAGGATTTGATTGTTTTTAAAATAATAATTGACTATGCTGGAGAAGTCCAAAGATGTCCCAGCTTCAGACCTGGGCTGTATTTAAAAGGAGTGAATGCCCTGGAAGCTGTGAGCTGACCAAATCTGAGCTCATCCCATCAAGGGACACTCCCAGGAGCCCTTCAGGGAAGGTTTGCAGGTGTTTTGGAGGAGGAGGCGTTGAGGTTCAGGGTGCCTTTCTGCCACAGGAATGGCATTGATGCATTTGGGCCAAAGGTACATTTTAAACCAGAAGTTGTTCTCTTGGTGTCTTAAAATTCCTGCTCTGGAGCTTGTTCAGAGGGGGCTCCCCTGGCTCTGCCCTGTGCCCTGGAGCAGGGCTGGGGCTGGTGTGGTGTGCCCTGTGGGAGTTCTGTGAGCATCTCCCTCCCAGGCTGCATTCAGGGAGCACAAACACGGGATTTTGGGGCTGGGGCTCCCTTGCCAGGTGGTGATTTTGGGGCTGGGGCTCCCCTTGCCAGGTGGTGATTTTGGGGCTGGGGCTCCCCTTGCCAGGTGGTGATTTTGGGGCTGGGGCTCCCCTTGCCAGGTGGTGATTTTGGGGCT
Source organism: Phylloscopus whistleri (assembly GCA_017589585.1). Classification (NCBI taxonomy): domain Eukaryota; kingdom Metazoa; phylum Chordata; class Aves; order Passeriformes; family Phylloscopidae; genus Phylloscopus; species Phylloscopus whistleri. The sequence continues at coordinate 780,858 of JADMLD010000460.1, forward strand.
GGGGCTCCCTTGCCAGGTGGTGATTTTGGGGCTGGGGCTCCCTTGCCAGGTGGTGATTTTGGGGCTGGGGCTCCCTTGCCAGGTGGTGATTTTGGGGCTGGGGCTCCCCTTGCCAGGTGGTGATTTTGGGGCTGGGGCTCCCTTGCCAGGTGGCCAGTCCTGCAGTCTTTCCTTTTTCTGTCATTCCAGGGAGGGCAGGGAGCGCTGGGGCTGCCCCTGCTCGGGCTCCTCGCTGCTCACAGAGGGAGGAAAACCCTGTGAGGGCTGCTGGGTCTGCTGGGCCCTCAGAACCTCCCTGGGGGTCTCAGGGGGCCCAGGGATGTTCTCCCCATCCCACCACTGGCAGCTGCACGGGGCTTTTCTTGGGTGAGCTCTTGTCACAGATCAAAGGATCAGGTGCCTTTTTGCACCTCTGGGGTTTGCCAGGGTAGGGAGAGTCCCTGAAAGGCTTGGAGGGAAGGTGGAAAACCACCAGGGCAGGAAGCAAAGGACCAAAGCTTCACGAGGACCAAAGCTTCAAGCTTTCCAGCCTTAATTCCATGGAAATAAACACTCCTACCCTTGGGAACTGTTGGATTGTTGGGTCACTCCTGGCTCAGGGGTGAGTTTCCAACTCAAAGCACTTTATTGAGGGGCTGGAGCAGCTGGCTGGGCTCTCACCCTGTGAGCAGTCTGCTTGCAATTGTCACAAACCACTGGAAACTGCTGGAGATCTCAAACGCTGGATTTTTGTAGCCAGGAGCAGTTGAACATATTTGCATGGAGATGTAAACATTTATTAGAAAAACAAATCAAAACCAATGCTGTTAATGACATTTTTTATTCCTGTTCATTCCTGCTACCAAAGTCTGGAGCTTTACTGGCAGAGCTGTCCCTGAGGGCAGCCTGGCCTCAAAGGAGCCTTAGGAGCTGAGAGTCCTGCAAAGGCCTCAGGAACTTTTCTCTCATTTTGCTGTTATTTGGGCAGTGAGGGCGTTCTCTCTCTCTCTCCTCCTGTCCCCTCTGCTCTGAGGGGAGGCTCTGCAGGGCTGCCTGGCTGCTGGTTTAATTCTGGCTGCTGCTGCTGCTGCCTCTTGTGCCTTCTCGAGGGAGGAAGATGAAGGATTGATTTGCTTCCTCCCCGTGGATCTCTGGACAGAGGATCCTGTACCTCACTGATAACCTTGGATTTTAGACTTTTCTCTTTTTTCCCACTGGGAAGAGTGAGCTGCACAGAACCAAAGCAATAAATAATAAATAATAATTAATAACTAATGTGCTCGTAGCAGGGATAAGCCTTAAACCTGGAGCAGCCTCTCCTGGCAGCCTGGCTGGGCCGTTCCAGCCTGGGCTGCCCCCCGAGCTCTCAGCTGTGGGGCACAGGGGGGTCCCAGCCCCCCAAGCCTCCCCCCACCCTTGTACCTCGTTTTTATTGCTCATTAAAGCCTTGCTCTGGGGTGAGGGGACTGGCACTGTACACCCTCAAGGGCCTTAAGAACCAAACTCGTTGTTTTATGACCGAAGGATCTGCACGTTCCCTGTGTGTGCTCTCTGCTTTTAGCCCAGGTGCCGTTTGTTTTTAAACACCTTCTGGTTTTATGGAACACTAAATAAAAACACCTCAAACCCCGTGCTCCGCTCGCCGTGTCTTTGTTCTGAAAGAGCCGTTCCGAAGGGCCTCGTCCCCTCCGTGTGTGCCCAGCTCCGCTCAGCCCGGGCCTGTTTCGGTCCTGATCCACGCGGGAGCTTCCTGCTAAACACCTGCGGGCTGGGGAAACCTGACTGACGGGCTCGTCCATCTGCAGAACCGAGAGTTTCCGTGAAGCACCGGCACTGCCCGTGGGAGGGATTCTCGGGGCAGTGACCGCGGCGCTGCTCCTCGGCGGAGGAGGAGGAGGGGGCGGCCATCAGCCTCCAGCCCGCCTCGGCTGCCGAGCCCTGACCCTCCGCAGCGATGGGAGGGTCCTCCGAGCCGGGATGATTTGCGGTTCCCGCCGAGGAGGACGCGGTGCCCGCTCGGCCCCGCTCCCTCCGCCGGCCCCGGGAGCGCCGCCGCCTCCCCCGGCGGAACCGGCGGGGGCGGAACGCAGCGTGCGCGGGCGGCGCCTCGGCCGGGCGGGTTTTGGGGACGGACCGCGGGCGGTGCCGCCATTGGTGGGCTCGGGCCGGGCCGCGCCGCCATTGGCTGTTGGCGGTGCTCCCGCCCCGGCGCTCCCCCGGCGCGGCGGCCGCGATGGCGGCGCGGGGCCGGTGCCCCGAGTGCGGGTCGGAGTCCCTGGTGGAGGACGCGCACTACGCGCAGCAGCAGCTGGTCTGTGCCGCCTGCGGCTGCGTCTTGTCCGAGGGGCCTCCTCACCACCACCTACACCGACGAGGAGCATCTGCGGGGTGCGGCACCGGCACCGGGAGCGCCCGCGGGAGGGGTCGTGCGGAACCGAGCGAGCTCCTTTGGGCCTCTCCGAGGCGGCCCGAGGAGCGCGGCGCTCCCCGAGCCGTGCCCGCGGGGCCGTGCCGGGTGCTGTCGGGTCAGACCGGCCGCTCCCCGCTCCCTCCCTCCGCCCATCCCCGACACCAGCGGGGTTTTCCATCACCGGGCAGGCCCGCAGCGCTGCCCTGCCGGGGTTTAGGCTTGGAGCTGGCGATGAGCTTCAAATTTAAACTGTGGGATCCCTTATTGTTAAAGGAGATTATTAGAATGTCATTTCAGTCCCTTAGAAGAGCTTTGAGTGCAGCAGAGCAGCCCCGGGGCCGTGGCGCGGCTCTCCCGGTGGGGACCCCCGGGCTCCAGCAGCCCCAGCAGCCCCAGCTCGGAGCCCCCAGGCTGTTGTGGCTGCTGGAGCCCCCAGGCTGTTGTGGCTGCTGGAGCCCGGCTCTGCGGGCAGCTGCCGGCCCCGGTCCGAGTGTCCCTGCGTCCCTGCAGGACCGGCTGACCCCACGCTCTTTTCCAGAGGTCGCCTATTCGCAGAGCACCGGGCAGAAGGAGCAGCTGAGCCGCTGCCTGCAGCGAGGTGAGAGCGGTTCCTGCACAGCCGGCCCGCCCTGCCTGCGCCTGCTGCTGCTGCAGTTTGGGTGTTCCTGAGGGTGAAACGGGGGCAAAACCCCCCAGAGCCGGGGCAGGGCACGGGGGCTGCATCCAGCCGGGGCCTCCGCTGCCCTGAGGGGCTGGGAGGGTTTGGGTGCCACCTGTGGGGCTGGGAGGGTTTCAGTGTCACCTGTGGGGCTGGGAGGGTTTCAGTGCCACCTGTGGGGCTGGGAGGGGTTCAGTGCCACCTGTGGGGCTGGGAGGGGTTTGGGTGCCACCTGTGGGGCTGGGAGGGTTTCAGTGTCACCTGTGGGGCTGGGAGGGTTTGGGTGCCACCTGTGGGGCTGGGAGGGGTTTGGGTGCCACCTGAGGGGCTGGGAGGGTTTCAGTGTCACCTGTGGGGCTGGGAGGGTTTCAGTGCCACCTGTGGGGCTGGGAGGGGTTTGGGTGCCACCTGTGGGGCTGCTCCTGCCCCTGCCCCATGGGGCTGGCTGAACGCTGCCTGCTGGAGCATGAGGAGTGTCTGTGTGTGTGTGTGTCTGTGTGTCTGTCTGTGTGTCTGTGCTGTGTCTGTGTATCTGTGTCTGTGGCTGTGTCTGTGTCTGTGTCTGTGCCCATGTCTGTGTCCGTGTGTCCGTGCCCATGTCTGTGCTGTGTCTGTGTCCATGCCCATGCCCGTGTCTGTGTGTCTGTGTCTGTGTCTGTGCTGTGTCCGTGTGTCCGTGCCCATGCCGGTGTCTGTGTCTGTGTCCATGTGTCTGTGTGTCTGTGCTGTGTCCGTGTGTCTGTGTGTGTCCGTGTGTCCATGCCCATGCCCGTGTCTGTCTGTGTCCGTGTGTCCATGCCCATGCCCGTGTCTGTCTGTGTCCGTGTGCCCATGCCCATGCCCGTGTCTGTCTGTGTCCGTGTGTCCATGCCCATGCCCGTGTCTGTGTCTGTGTGTCTGTGTCTGTGTGTGTCCATGTGTCCATGCCCATGCCTGTGTCTGTGTCTGTGTGTCTGTGTGTGTCCATGTGTCCGTGCCCATGCCGGTGCCTGTCCCCCCGCAGGCACGCGCCGTGTGCAGGACCTGTGCAGGGTGCTGCAGCTGCCGCCCGCCTTTGAGGAGGCGGCCGTGTGCTACGTGCAGCGCGCCCTGCAGCTGCCGCGCCTGCAGCGGGCCGGCCTGGAGAGGAAGGAGGTGCTGGGGGGCTGCTGCGTGCTGCTGGCGTGCCGCCAGCACCGCTGGCCCCTCAGCATGGGCACGCTCTGCTCGCTGCTCTACGCCCGCCAGGAGCTCTTTGCCAGCACCTTCCTGCGCCTGCAGAAGGAGCTGGGGCTCTCGGTGCCCGCCCTGGGCCTGGCAGACCTGGTGACAACGCACCTGAGCAGGTGAGGCGGCCCCTCCCAGCCCCGCTGTGTCCTGGCTGGCTGTGACACAGGCGTGCGTGCCCAGCCTGGCTTTTGTCCCTCCCCTGTCACAGCTGGGCTGTGATTCTCACCCTTCCCCGTTCTCCTCGGTTTGGAGAGGGCAGAGGGTGCTCAGGGAGGAGCCAGAGTCCCAGAGTCACTGAGGCTGGGAGGGATCTCTGAGGCCATCGAGTCCCCGCTGTGCCCGATGCCCCCCTTGTCACCCACCCCGAGCACTCAGTGCCACCTCCAGGGACGGGGACTCTGCCCCCTCCCGGCAGCAATTCCCGTGCCTGAGAAGCCTTTCCATGGGGAAATTCCCCTGCTGTCGTGTGCAGTGCAGGGGCAGGGGGGGTCTGTCCCAGAGGTGTGTCTGTCCCAGAGGTGTGTCTGTCCCAAAGGTGTGTCTGTCCCAAAGGTGTGTCTGTCCCAGAGGCTGTGTCTGTCCCAGAGGTGTGTCTGTCCCAGAGGTGTGTCTGTCCCAAAGGTGTGTCTGTCCCAAAGGTGTGTCTGTCCCAGAGGTGTGTCTGTCCCAAAGGCTGTGTCTGTCCCAGAGGTGTGTCTGTCCCAGAGGTGTGTCTGTCCCAAAGGCTGTGTCTGTCCCAGAGGTGTGTCTGTCCCAGAGGTGTGTCTGTCCCAGAGGCTCTGTCTGTCCCAGAGGTGTGTCTGTCCCAGAGGTGTGTCTGTCCCAGAGGCTCTGTCTGTCCCAAAGGTGTGTCTGTCCCAGAGGTGTGTCTGTCCCAGAGGCTCTGTCTGTCCCAGAGGTGTGTCTGTCCCAGAGGTGTGTCTGTCCCAGAGGTGTGTCTGTCCCAAAGGCTCTGTCTGTCCCAGAGGTGTGTCTGTCCCAGAGGTGTGTCTGTCCCAGAGGCTGTGTCTGTCCCAGAGGTGTGTCTGTCCCAAAGGTGTGTCTGTCCCAAAGGTGTGTCTGTCCCAGAGGCTCTGTCTGTCCCAGAGGCTCTGTCTGTCTGTCCCAGAGGTGTGTCTGTCCCAAAGGTGTGTCTGTCCCAAAGGTGTGTCTGTCCCAAAGGCTCTGTCTGTCCCAGAGGTGTGTCTGTCCCAGAGGTGTGTCTGTCCCAGAGGTGTGTCTGTCCCAAAGGTGTGTCTGTCCCAGAGGTGTGTCTGTCCCAGAGGTGTGTCTGTCCCAAAGGCTGTGTCTGTCCCAGAGGTGTGTCTGTCCCAAAGGTGTGTCTGTCCCAAAGGTGTGTCTGTCCCAGAGGCTCTGTCTGTCCCAGAGGTGTGTCTGTCCCAGAGGTGTGTCTGTCCCAGAGGTGTGTCTGTCCCAAAGGTGTGTCTGTCCCAAAGGTGTGTCTGTCCCAGAGGTGTGTCTGTCCCAAAGGCTGTGTCTGTCCCAGAGGTGTGTCTGTCCCAAAGGCTGTGTCTGTCCCAGAGGCTGTGTCTGTCCCAAAGGTGTGTCTGTCCCAGAGGCTCTGTCTGTCCCAAAGGTGTGTCTGTCCCAGAGGTGTGTCTGTCCCAAAGGTGTGTCTGTCCCAGAGGCTCTGTCTGTCCCAGAGGTGTGTCTGTCCCAGAGGTGTGTCTGTCCCAAAGGTGTGTCTGTCCCAAAGGTGTGTCTGTCCCAGAGGTGTGTCTGTCCCAGAGGCTCTGTCTGTCCCAGAGGTGTGTCTGTCCCAGAGGTGTGTCTGTCCCAAAGGTGTGTCTGTCCCAGAGGCTGTGTTTATCCCAAAGGTGTGTCTGTCCCAGAGGTGTGTCTGTCCCAGAGGCTCTGTCTGTCCCAGAGGTGTGTCTGTCCCAGAGGTGTGTCTGTCCCAAAGGTGTGTCTGTCCCAGAGGTGTGTCTGTCCCAGAGGCTCTGTCTGTCCCAAAGGCTGTGTCTGTCCCAGAGGTGTGTCTGTCCCAGAGGTGTGTCTGTCCCAAAGGTGTGTCTGTCCCAGAGGCTGTGTCTGTCCCAGAGGCTGTGTCTGTCCCAGAGGTGTGTCTGTCCCAGAGATGTGTCTGTCCCAAAGGCTGTGTTTATCCCAAAGGCTGTACCTGTCCCAGAGGCTGTGTTTATCCCAAAGGCTCTGTCTGTCCCAGAGGCTCTGTCTGTCTGTCCCAGAGGCTGTGTTTATCCCAAAGGCTGTGTCTGTCCCAGAGGCTGTGTCTGTCCCAGAGGTGTGTCTGTCCCAGAGGCTGTGTTTATCCCAAAGGCTGTGTCTGTCCCAGAGGCTCTGTCTGTCTGTCCCAGAGGTGTGTCTGTCCCAGAGGCTCTGTCTGTCTGTCCCAGAGGCTGTGTTTATCCCAAAGGCTGTGTTTGTTTGCCCCCTGACCGTGGCCCCTCTGCTCCCGCAGCTTCCGGCTGCTCCAGCCCTCGGCCAACGTCCCCGCAGAGTTCCTGGAGGACAAGGAGAAGCTGCTGGCCCGGACCCTGGGGCTGGTGGAGCTGGCCAGCCAGGCCTGGCTGGTGACGGGCCGGCACCCCGTGCCCATTGTCACAGCCGCAGCTTTCCTGGCCTGGCAGTCGCTGCGGCCCGGCCCGCGCCTGCCCTGCCCCCTGGGGCGCTTCTGCCGCCTGGCCGGGGTGCAGCTGCCCCCCCCCGCCCACCTCAGGCTGCGGGAGCTGCTGGAGATCCTGCAGGGAATGGCCTCCCAGCTCTCCTGGCTGCGCGGCTTCCACCTGGACAGGAGGACGGTGGTGAAGCACATCGGGGAGCTGCTGCAGCACCGGCTGTTCCTGCTGAGGAAAGCCTTCAGCCAGCAGGGCGGGGAGGAGCAGCACCACACGGCCCCGGGCCAGGGCTCCCCGGGCCAGGACCCTGTGGGCCCGGGCTCCCTGGAGAAGGACTCCCCAGAAAAGGATTCCCCAGGCCAGGGCTCCCCAGGTCAGGACTCCCCAGATAAGGACTCCCTGGATAAGGACTCCCCAGATAAGGACTCCCCAGGTAAGGATTCCCCAGATAAGGATTCCCCAGATAAGGATTCCCCAGATAAGGACTCCCCTTCCCAGGACTCCCCAGACAAGGATTCCCCTGCCCAGGACCCTCCCCGCTCTCCGGGGGTGGCACAGCAGCAGGGCTGTCCCTGGGCAGGGAAGCCTGGGGGCCCCCTGAGGCCCCTGCTGCCCCCCTGCCTGCTGCACCCCAGGAAGAGGCTGCGTGGGGCGGCCCCGAGCGCTGCGGCCGCGGCGGCCACGGGCGACGAGCCCATCTCGGACAGCGAGATCGAGCAGTACCTGCGCAGCCCCCAGGAGGTGCAGGCCTTCAGGAGGGCCAAGGCCTGGCTCTGAGGGTGGCCCTGGCCCAGCTTTGAGACCAAAAGTGTGAAGCCCACCAGGGGCAGAGTGACTGTGCTGCAGGGACAGTCACCCAGGGAGGGAGCAGGCTGGGTCCTCCTTCATGTGCTGGACCAAAATGAGACTTTTTATGGAGTGGCTGCTTCAGGTGATGTTACATTTCTGTTACAAATAAATAAAAGTGGAGGTGCCGGGTTTTCCAGGGCAGCCTCACCTTGGACTTCTCATTCTTCAGCAGAATGACTTTGTGAGGGTCACAAACCTGCAGGCCAGGCTGGATTTGAACATGAAGTCTGAGAGAAATAACAGTGGCTCTTGGCAGATTGGCATATCTTTAATATATTAAACAAAACATATTTGCTGGAAACATTCTATTCATATAAAAATGCAGAAAGACCCCTTTATAGAGACAATTCTTTGGCATATTTCCCTCCCCTCCCCCCGATATTGCAGGAAGCTCTGTTGATATGTCATTCGCTTGTAAACAGAACAAAGTGTAATTGCAAATACAAAGCTTTTCCTCTAATACTGTCACAATGCAGCAAGCAACAGAACCACGGGGATCAGCCAGCCTGGGGGGCTGCAGGAGCTGCAGTGAGGGTTTAAACTGTGTTAAATACCAGGGACAAGGAAACATTTAAACATTTCATTGGGCAGAGAAGCCCAGGCAGGCAGGGAGCGGCAGGTGAAGCCCAGGGGTGCCCCAGCCCTGGGGGGTGAGTGGTTCCCAGGTCAGACCAGTCCCCACTAAGTGCTTTTTCCTCCCCTGGCTCGTGGCCCTGCCAGCCCCACGGCCCCTTGGAGGTAGCTACGTTATTCAACTCGTTGGCAGGCGGGGGAAACTGAGGCAGGGGAGGTTGGAAAGGGCAGGGGAGGCACCAGGCTCCCACCTTCCCCCTCTGCTTGGCTGCAGCCTCTCTGTGGCCTGGCTGTTTTACCTGTGTGCTGGGAAAAAGGGGAAACTTACTTCTCAATGGGAACAATAAGTGCTTATCCAGGTTCCAGCCCTTTACTGTCTGAGGAAGGTCCCTGATCCCTTGGCATCATTCCCTGGCATTCCCAGCAGTGGTTCCTGCTCCCCAGAATGCTCTCTGCCTTCTGAAGAGCAAACCCAGGCACTTTCTGAGCTGGAACTCCTGGGTTAAGGACACGGAGCTGCTCTGGGCCTCCCCCACCTCTTGGTTCTTTGGTGCTTTGGCACAGAGGGTCAGTCCTGGCTCGGGCAGCAGCACAGGTCTGCCAGCCCACCCCATGGCATGGCTTGAGCCTCTGAGGGCCCGGGAGCATTTTCTGGCTGTGATTTTAGTGCCTGGAGCCTTTTCTGGCCGTTACTTTAGTGTCTGGCATTAAAGCAGTGCAGACAATCACCTCACCTGGAGCTGAGGCTCCCCTTACCTTGTGCTTGGTTTGCAATATGGCTTTGGCAGCGCAGGGAGGAGCGTCCCAGGGGCAGCAGCTGCTCTCCAGCAGCAGTTTGCTCCGGCTGGGGCTGCGGTGCCTGGACGTGAAGGGCACTTGGGGCGGGAACGTTGCAGTCGTGGCACGAGGGGGCCCTGGCCCACGCCCGCTCCCGGGGCACAGGAGCCACCTCCAGCTCTGTACATATATACATTCAATAATATAGCTTTGAAAAATAGACATTTCCTCTGTATAATATAAAATAGCATTTAGGATCCATCTCGAGTGACATGCAGGAGTGATGGAAGCACGGCTGCAATTCCGGCTGCAGGCGGATTTGCAGGGGTTGCCTGGAGGATTGCAATTCCGGCACCGCGCCGGGGAGCCCGGAGCCTCCTCGGGGAGATGGGTGGGCCCGGGGTCGCGCCGTGCCCGGGGAAGCCGGAGCCCCGGGCCGTGCCCCCATCCCTGCTTAGTGCACCTGGCGATTCCGGCAGCGCCGCCACCGCCGCGCCCCGGGCGGCTCCGGCCGCGGCTCCCGCAGGAAAGCGCTGCGGCCCTCGGTCCTTCCCCACGCTCACACGGTGGTTTCGCTCTTCCAGAGGCCGGTCTTCATGCCGGCCACGCTGTCGGCGCCGGCCAGGTTGATGTCGTACTTGCTGCCCTTGAGGCCGCCGTTGTGGCTGCCCACGTTCAGGGGGTAGGAGCGGCGCTTCGCCTCCCGCTCGGCGCCGCCGCCCGGCCGCAGGTTGTCCCGGCTGCCGCTCCTCCGGCGAGCCCCGGCCAAGTCGGGCACCCTCCGCCCGCCGTCGCTGCCCTCCGAGGGGCTGGGGAGCGCGTCCCCGTCCTGCGGGCCCCGCGGCCCCGCGCGGCCGCCGCTGGCCGGGCTGGTCCTGCCGCTGGGGAAGCTCTCGGAGTGGCTGTTGTGGAGGCTCCCGCTCTCGCTGGACGGCTGCTCCGAGGGGCCCCGCAGCATTTTCAAGCGGTGGTGCTTCCCGTCCCGGCACGGCTTAGTTCTGCCCCGGTGGCTCCGGCGGCCGTGCAGGTTGCCGCCGTGCCTGGCGGCTTTCCCGTCGGCGGCGTCCGGCTCCGGGCAGGGCGCCGGGCGGGCGTCCCCCTGGCTCCGGGCCGCCTGCAGGTTGGTGAGCTTGCAGCGGCCCCCGGCAGAGCCGGCGCTGCCGGGCGAGGAGGAGGAGGAGGCGCCGGAGCGAGCGGCCTCGGGCTCGCAGCCGATGAAGAGCTGCGAGCCGTCCTCCGGGCCCAGGCCGGGGTGCACGTAGGCCTGCATGGGCAGCGCGTTCCGGTACCACGGGCAGCAGGAGAACCAGGAGCTGAGCACGTCCCGGCGGCGCAGGCAGTGGTGGGCGAAGATGAAGAGCCCCAGCGCCACGGCGGTGAGGCCGTAGAGGCCGCTGCAGACGATGTTGAGGTACCAGCGCTGCGACACGGCCATGGCCCCGAAGGTCCACAGGGACACGTAGAGGCCGTGGGTGGCCACCAGCGCCCAGAACTGCACCTGCAGGGAGTGGACACCGTCCCCCTCGGGGCAGGGCGGCCCCGAGTTCAGCGTCACCGAGATGGAGCCCGAGTCTGTCAGGAGGTCCGCGGTGCCCCCCAGGCGCGGCGGTGGCTCCAGCGGCTCCGGGACGTCTTTCTGGTGCGAGGGCCGGCACTGGAGGCTGAGGCCGGCACAGAGGAAATAAATCCAGGTGACGAGCAGGATGAAAGCCACGGGGACGTAGAAAGCGCCCAGGCTGGGCCGCCACACCAGCCAGCAGCTGTGCGGGAGGAGAGGGGCTCTGAGGGGGGCTGGTGGTGTGGGGCTGCTCGGCGCCCCTGCCCTGACGGGCTCTGTGCAGCTGTGGATGCCTGGATGATTTTTTCCCGGTATGGATAACTCAGGAAAAATCTCACTGAGCTTTCCCCAACTTCTCCAGGCTCCCGGTGCCGCCAGTTCCCCTGCCCCAGCAGAGGGAGGCCACCCGTGTGGGAGGGAGGAGGGGTAGAGCAGGGACACTTACTAGGGGTTGTTGTCGTGGTAGTTTTGGATGTTGACAGCCGCTGTGATCCCACAGATGATGAGGGGGATCCCGCCGGCGATCAGGTAGAACCTGCAGGGAGGGGAGGTGTCACTGCGCACCTGGAGCCCGCGGGAGAGCACGGGAGGGGCTTGTCCAGCAGAGCCAGTCCCGCCCCAGCCCCTGGAGAGGCCCCCGCGGGGCCGGGGAAAGGGGAGGGGGCTCCGCACCGCAGCATGGGTCTGGGGGCTGCCTGGGACGTGTCCCTGTCCGGCTGCTGCGGCGCCTTCCAGGTCACCTCCTTGTAGAGCACTCGGGCTTTCACCGCCATCCAGAGCAGCGTGGAGAGGGACGAGTAGTGCAGGATGATGCCGACCTGCGGGGGAGGCGGCGGTCGGGGCGGGGACGCTGCGGGCACGGCCGCGCCCCCCCCGTGCCCGTCCCGCGGCGCTGGGCGCTGCCCGGTACCCACGGCCTGGCACACGGCCCGGTAGCCGGTGAGGGTGATGCCTCCCGCGAAGACGGCGGCCGTCATGGCGATGTGGAAGCAGAGGTTAAGCAGCATGTGCCAGCCCTTCCGCGGGATGAGGATGGTGCTGCCAGAGCAAGAGGCACAGGGGGGACCCGTCAGCTCCCGCCCGGCCCCGAGGGAGCCGCGGCTCCCTTTGGCACGAATCCTGCACCTGGGGGAGGCACCGACAGCCCCCCCGGGCACGGAGCGTGGCCGGAGGAGATGTACAGGTCTGTGCCCGCACACGGGCAAAGGAGCAGGACCCAGGGCAGCACATTCCTGCAGGGTCATCTCCATGTCCCTAAGGGCCACGCCACTGCACGGCCATCCCCTACACCTTCTCCTGGCTGCCGGCACTTGGGGAGCTCCTCCCGCTGCCCGCAGGGACACCCACCCCAGACAGCCCCCGCCCCAGCACAGCCCCCGCCCCAGCACAGCCCCCAGACCACCAGCACAGCCCCCACCCCAGCACAGCCCCCAGCAGAGCCCCCACCCCAGCACAGCCCCCAGACCACCAGCACAGCCCCCACCCCAGCACAGCCCCCAGCACAGCCCCCACCCCAGCACAGCCCCCAGACCACCAGCACAGCCCCCACCCCAGCACAGCCCCCACCCCAGCACAGCCCCCACCCCAGACAGCCCCCGCCCCAGCACAGCCCCCACCCCAGCACAGCCCCCACCCCAGCACAGCCCCCACCCCAGACAGCCCCCGCCCCAGCACAGCCCCCAGACCACCAGCACAACCCCCACCCCAGCACAACCCCCAGCACAGCCCCCACCCCAGCACAGCCCCCACCCCAGACAGCCCCCGCCCCAGCACAGCCCCCAGACCACCAGCACAACCCCCACCCCAGCACAACCCCCAGCACAGCCCCCACCCCAGCACAGCCCCCACCCCAGCACAGCCCCCAGCCCACCAGCACGGGCACCGGACGCCCCCTCACCCGTGGTGCACGATGTAGGTGATGATGGTGGTGAAGAGGCAGAGCAGCAGCACGGCCGTGCAGGTGTACATGGCCGGGTGCAGCACCTCGGCAGCGCCCTGCGCCTCGCTGGGGAACCCACTGAGCTCCTGCAGGGCACAGCCCGGCCCGTCAGCGTCCCTGCTCCCCTGAGCCACCCCAGCGCCCTCCTGCAGCCCCCAGGGTGCCCACCCGGCCTGCCGCCCGCCCCACACCTACCATCAGCACGGCCACGTTGCTGAGGTGGCGGCAGCGCAGGGAGGTGACGTTGGGCTCGCGGGCGGCCAGCTGGCACCCCTCGGCGCTCCAGCCCCCCATGCCCCCCAGCACCTCGAAGTTCCAGTAGGCAGCCACGGGGTCCGTGCCCTCCCCGGGGTGTCGCAGGGACACGGCCACCGGCTCTGACAGGTTCCCCACCCCGCAGCCATCTGCAGCCACAGAGAAACCCGGTCAGCAGGACAGGCGACACCCCCAGGGGGGCTGGACACAGGGGAGCCTGCACACCCCACAGGCACATCGCCCTGAGGAGCACAGGGGTGGCTCTGCACCGGCACAGTGCCCCAGGGAGCCCCCCAGGGCCCCCCAAACACCCCACCCTGCTGCCCTTACAGGTCCCCGCGTAGATGACAGGGGTGGCCACGCTGCGGCGCTTGCCGTCGTCGGCCAGGCGGGAGGAGTTGCCGGTGCTGCAGAAGAGTTTCCCGTTGCGGAAGACCAGCAGCTGGAGCTTGCAGTCGGCGCCCGGCGGGGCCGGGGCGGGGCTGGAGAACAGGCTGGGGGGCAGCTGGATGGAGGCCAGGGCCATGCTGTTCTGCGGGTGCAGGGTCACCGGTGAGCAGGGGCCGACCCCCGGCCCCCCCAGCCCTGGCGTTCCCGTACCTTGATGTGGAAGCTGCTCAGGGAGATGTTGGGCCGGCCCGTGGTGCAGCGGAGCCTGAGCTGCTGGTCGGGCGTGGGCTCGGCCCCCCGCTCGGCCGGGGGGGGGCGTCCCTGGGGGGCCCCGTCCCACCTCTGGAAGGCCACACAGCTCAGCCCCACGTAGCTCTCGGGCTTCACCACGTACGCCTCGAAGGCGATGTTGCGAGAGTTCTGCCGGCACCGTGGGGGGATCAGCAGCCCTGGCACGGGCAGGGACCTCCCTGGCATAGCCAGAGACCCCACACAGCACAGCCCACCCCCCATCCTGCCCGTATCCAGCCCCAGCCCGTGTTCCCTCACCACTGCCATGTGCTGGGAGTTGCTGCTCAGCGTGTGGGCCGCGATCCTCTCCAGGGAGCGCACGATGCTGCTGCAGGCCTTCTCCTCCTTCTGGGACATCCACAGGATGTGGTCGTCCACCAGCATGATGTTGCTGGCCATCTCCACGATCACGTCTGTCAGCTGGGAGCAGCAAGCAGCTCTGCAAAGAGCTACCACTGCCCCCCGTGGAAAGGCCCCAATTCATGCTCCTCTGCCCCCAGAACGCCAGGCTGCACTGGGGCAGGCAGGGGACACCTGCAGTGCTCCTCACCTGCTTGATCTGGTCCACGTAGCCAATAAACTTCTCGATCATCTGGGCCACGTAGAGGACATCAACCATGTCCGAGAAGTTGGCTGCCTCGGCCGTGTAGACGCGGAGCTGGTGAGCCAGGGTCAGGGCGTTGGAGGCGTTGATGGGCATCTGCAGGGCGGCACGGCCACGGTCACCAGCTGTGCCCCCTCGGGCCCAGCCGAGCCCCCGGGCCCCCCACTCACCAGCACGAAGGTGTAGAGCACGCGGGTGATGTCGTTGGTGTACAGGCAGCGGGAGTAATCGCCGTCCTCCCAGCGGCCGGTGCGGTCACAGCGCCGCCACGCCTGCTGCCCGCCCGCCGCGCCCGCGCCCGCCGGCCCCGCGGCGAACGGGTGCTGCAGGCAGGGCTGGTAGGCCGTGATCCCTGCCAGGGTGCGGGGCCACCTGCGGGCACCCCGCGGTGACCCCGGGGCACCCGCCACCGGCAGCCCTGCCCGAGCCTGCTCCCCCCGTGCGGCCCCTGTGCAGCTCCATCCCCCTCTGCGAGCCGCTGCCACCCCCGGGCTCTGGGCAGGGCTGGTGTGATGCTCCCCCACCCTGTCCGGTCCCGAATCCCCCTCGGCTCCGGCAGCGCAGGGGGAAGCAGCGGAGAGGGCGGGGGCACCGCTAATTGAAGCCAGGTTGGCCGTGCCGGTAATTTATATTCCGTAAGGGCCCCGCCGGGGTTACGGCGGGCGCCCGGAGCCTTTCGTCTCGTGCCAGAGAAATTCCAACACCTCCGCTGCCGGGCCCGGGCCGCGCCGCCCGCCCCGCGGCCGGTAATCGCTCCCAGACGCGCGGTCGGTCACCTGCGGCAGGAGCGGCCCCCGCACGCACCGCTCGCTCTCCCCGCGGCACCGGCCACGCGTGTCCGCCCCCGGCCCCCCCCGCGGCACCTGCGCCGCCGCCGCCCCCACCTGAAGTCCCCGCGGTTGTTGGTGACCCGCTCGGCGGGGCAGTAGGACGCAGAGGTCTCCAGCACCACGATCTCCACCTTCTTGCTGACGTTGCCCTGGGAGGTGGACACGGCGCATTCCCACTCGCCGTTGGCGGAGACGTGGATGTTGGAGAGGATGAGCTCGCTGCGGGCACAGGGCAGGGGCTGGCAGGGCGGGGCCACCCCACAGCGACCCCCAAGCTTGGGGACACGGGGACACACGCCAAGAGGCACCAAACGTGCTCACACTCGGCAGCCCACCCACGGCACTTGGTACCCACAAACCTGTGGCTCCTGTGGCCACGAGTGGTTGTCCCCATCCCCATTCCCATCCCTGTCTCTGTCCCCATCTCCATCCCAATCCCATCTCCATCCCAATCCCATCCCCATCCCATCCCCATCTCTGTCCCCATCTCCATCCCAATCCCATCTCCATCCCCATCTCCATCCCAATCCCATCTCCATCCCAATCCCATCTCCATCCCAATCCCATCTCCATCCCAATCCCATCCCCATCCCATCTCCATCCCAATCCCATCCCAATCCCATCTCCATCCCAATCCCATCTCCATCCCAATCCCATCTCCATCCCATCTCCATCCCATCTCCATCCCAATCCCATCTCCATCCCAATCCCATCCCCATCCCATCCCTGTCTCTGTCCCCATCTCCATCCCAATTCCATCTCCATCCCAATCCCATCCCCATCCCCATTCCCATCCCGGTCCCACCCCTGACCTGGTGATGAAGGTGCAGTCATGGATGAGGCTCTCCTCCACGATGACGCCCGTCTGCTCATCCTCCTGCACGGGCTGGCGGTTGTGGAACCAGCGGATCTGGGTGCTGTTGTCCAGGTAGGTGGCCGTGCACTGGAAGGGCAGCCGGTCGCCCTGGAAAACCACCTGGCGCAGCGACGGGATGAGGTGGTGGGTGTGCAGCTCCGGGGCTCCCGCTGCGGGGGACACAGGTGAGCCCGCGCCGCCGCCGCCGCCGCCGCCCCCGCCCCGGCCCCGGCTCACCGCAGCGGAGCTGCCCGTCCCGCGCCCCCCGCAGGCCCAGGCCGCGCAGCTGCCGGGGGAAGGCGCACGCCGTCCGCTCCGCGATCTGCGCCGGCCGCTGCCGGGCCCAGCGCAGCACCCAGCGCAGGTTGCAGTCGCACGTCAGGTACTCGGTGCCGAAGTCCCTGCAAGGGACGGTGTCACCCGCGGGCCTGGGGCGCCCGCCGGCCCCGAGACGCTCGGCAGGGCCCCCCCCGGGAGCCGAAATCCCAGGGCACCAACTCACACGACTCTCAGGGAGGGGAGCTCGTCAAAAACGCCGGGCGGGAGGCTGGAGAAGATGTTCCCGGACATGTTCCTGTGGGACAGGAGAGAGGGATGCCATGGAGGGGCCAGGGAGCTGCTGGGACAGGGGACACCTCCCAGGCCCCTCGCTGTGTCCCCACACCCCTCCGCTCTCAGGGGACAGGGACAGGGCAGGCCAGGACATCCCCAGGGAGCCACTCACAGTCGGAGGAGGTTGGGGAGCCCCTGGAAGACGCTGGCGCTCAGGCAGCCGATGCGGTTGTTGGAGAGGTCCCTGCCAGGTGAGCGGAGGGGCCATCAGGGCTGAGGACGCCCCGCTGTCCCCGTTGTCCCCAGGGCCAGCCCCGGGTGGCACTTACAGCCGCTTCAGCTCGGGGAGGCCGAGGAAGGCGCCCGGCTGGACGGTGCTGATCAGGTTGTTCTTCAGGTCCCTGCGGGCAGACAGACACGGATCCTGGGCTGTGCCCCATCTCCAGGAGGCACGGCACAGGGGCCACGAGCACGCCCGTCCCACCCCCAGCCCCTTCCTTGGCCCCCCAGGCGCTGCCAACCCTCTGCGAGGGCCTCATTAGCAGTTTTCCATCCCATTTCTCTCTCGTTATCTCTGCGAGGGATGCGGGGAAGGTGCGAGGCTCCCTGTGGCTCCCGGGGGGATGCCGGCCCCGGGCACGCTCGGGATGCCCTGCAGAGCACCGAGTGTCCCTCACGGGGTGCCCTGCAGAGCACCGAGTGTCCCTCACGGGGTGCCCCTCACAGCACCGAGTGTCCCTCACGGGGTGCCCTGCAGAGCACCGAGTGTCCCTCACGGGGTGCCCCTCACAGCACCGAGTGTCCCTCACGGGGTGCCCCTCACAGCACCGAGTGTCCCTCACGGGGTGCCCCTCACAGCACCGAGTGTCCCTCACGCTGCCCCTCACAGCACCGAGTGTCCCTCACGGGGTGCCCGGCAGAGCACCGAGTGTCCCTCACGCTGCCCCGCAGAGCACCGAGTGTCCCTCACGGGGTGCCCGGCAGAGCACCGAGTGTCCCTCACGGGGTGCCCGGCAGAGCACCGAGTGTCCCTCACGGGGTGCCCCTCACAGCACCGGGTGTCCCTCACGGGGTGCCCCTCACAGCACCGGGTGTCCCTCACGCTGCCCCGCAGAGCACCGGTGGCACCGGCCGCTCTGTCCAGCCCCGGGACCCGAGGCAACTTCTGCTGAGCACCGGGGCTGTCCGGGAGAGGAAATGGGCTCCATATGGACCCGTGGTTATTTATAGCAGCCTCCGCGGAGCTCTGGGTCTCCCGCTGCTCTGCCTGCGGCCCTGGGGACACCCCGCGAGCCACGGCCCCCTTGGAGGGGCGCAGAGCCGTGGCCGGGGTGGGGAGCGGTGCGGCCCCTTCCAGCAGAGCGGGGGTGGAACCGAGCGGGGAGAACCGCCGGAGAGACCAGAGGGGCCCTCGGGGAGAGGAAACGCAGCCGGCGTCATCCCGGCCCTCCTCGGCTGATGCAACAGCCGTGCCCGCGCCTGCCTCTCCCGGCGCTCCTGAGGGACAAACGCAGTCCCGGCGGCTGCCAGGGCCGGCGGCGCAGACAGGTGTGCGGGCAGGTGTGCACAGGTGAGCGCTGGTGCTGAAGGAACAGCTCCTCTCACCTGCGCCGCCCTCAGCACCGACAGCAGCCCCATTGCCGACATCGCCCCGGAACACCCGTCCTGCAAAGCCCCCGGCCCGTGCCCGGGGCACCGCCCCTGCCAGCCCCCTGCCCGCGGCTTTCCCGGGGACTCCCACCCCCAGAACTCCCCCAGCACACCCCGCCAGCCAAAACACATCCAGTGACAAAACCTGCGGCCCCCGGCTCGGGCCTGGGGGGTCTGGGTGCGGCAGAGACCACCAGCCGGGGGTGGGACCTGCCGGGGACCGTGCTGGGGTCTGCAGCCAGCCTGGCGCTCGGCCAGGGCAGCCTTCCTCACTCGGGCACTTCCTCCCGCGGGCCGGGGCTGCTGCTGCTCATTTCCGATAAAAGCTCCTCTTTTTCTCTGCCTTTGCCTTTGCATTTCCTGCGGTGCCGAGCCCCCTCCTCCCCCAGCCCCGGCCGGGTGACACCGCAGGCACGAGAGGCAGCAGTGGCTCAGTGCCACGTGTGCGTGGGGACCCCAGCCCCACAGAGACCCCCCTGCAGCAACCCCCGGCCCCTGAGCCATCCTGGTTCACTGCCCGGGGCACGCTGGGGAGAGCCCACAACCCCCTGTGCACCCACGGCAGCCCAGCACAGACAGACAGACGGACGGGTGGACAGAGTCCATCCCTGTCCCTGCTGTCACCCACCGGGCCCCCTCGCATCCCCCCGGGGCCGTTCCCCCGGCTCTGCTAATGAGCTCGGCAGCCGCCGCATACCGGCCCGCTCAGACTCATTAATCTCATTACGCCGCTACAAATCACCGCAGATGCCAAAGCGGAGGGGAGGTGTCCCCGGGGGCACCCCTGACCTCCAGGGAATGGGGTCTCCCCTTGTGCCGGGACCCCAAAGCCCCCACGGTGGGCAGCCGGGCTGGGCGGGGACCGTGCCAGCCCCAGGAGGGGCAGCGAGGGGCCCCTCAGCCCCCACGGTGTCCCCGCCAGGCCAGCGCGGGCTCTGCACGGGGCACGGCCCCGAACCCACCCGATGAACACAATTCTGGCTCCTGTCGGGGGCGACCAGGCGCGATGGGGCCGGCGGGGGGCGGGGAGTGCTGCCCACCCGCCCCAGGCCCCCGCTGACCCCGAGCTGAGCAGGAGGTGACCCGGGGCACCGCTCTCCCAGGATGTGGAGACCCTTAGGGGGTCCCCAGGCACACGGGGGCTGCAGAGCCCCGGTCCTCCCCAGGTGAGGCCCCGACTCCTCCCCCGTGTCCCACGAGGAGCAGGAGGTGACCCCACACCTTGGCCCAGGCTGGGGAGGGCTCAGCCGTGTGGAACGGTGTCCCCAGGGTGGCTGCTGTCCCCTCACCCCACAGGCAGCCCCGTGGGGGTTCCACGGGAGCCCACACGGCGCAGGAATGCGCGAGGCCCTGGCAGGGCCGTGGTGGGGAACAAAACGCCCTCAGTGCCGGTGCCCGTGCCTGCATACCTACAGATCAAACCCATCTGGGGGCCATAAATCTGCCCTCCAGAGAGATGCCTTTCATGCAGAGATAAGAAGGTTGACTTTGTTCGGGGGGACAATGTCCCTTTTCATACCGGCCCCGGCCGAGCGCGGCCCCCCCCGGCCCCCCGCAGCCCCCGGGGTCCCTGGGGTGCCCGTGGGTGCCCGTGGGGAACCCTGCACTGCTGCAGCGCTGCTCCTGCTGCAGCACAGCAGGATGCCAGTGGCGGGGCTACTGCCCAACCTGCCTCCCACCGCCCGCAGCCTCCTGCCCGGCCCCACTCACAGCTTCTCCAGAGCCCGCAGCCCGAGGAAGGAGCCGTTCTCCAGCACCGAGATCTTGTTGTTGCTCAGCAGCCTGCGGGACGAGAGGGGGAGAGGGGCAGCCCCGTTACCTCACCTGCCACAGACCCCCGGCCATGCCCCCTGACCCAGGGGCTGGCGGGGAGTGAGGACAGGCAGAGACCCCCCGGCCCCGGCTGTGCCACTGTGGTGTGGCCTTGGAGACCCCCCAGGACAGGGACAGGGACAGGGATGGGACAGGGACAGGGACAGGGACAGGGACAGGGATGGGACAGGGACAGGGACAGGGACAGGGACAGGCCTCCCCAGGTGGGCACACGGAATGCAGTGGCCGTGCTGGGGTGCAGGAGCCCTCTCGGGATGCTCTGCGAGGTCTGGGTGCCACGGACCACACGGAGCGACCCTCACGGGACCCCCGTGCTGGCCCTTGGGGCAAGGAGCCACACGTGCAGGGGGTGACCCCCAGCCCAGCACCAAGAGGGCACCCCAAGGAGCCGCAGCCGGGAGCTCCTGCTGCTCACGGCACCGTGGCTTTCCCAGGAGCCTCCCAGCAGGGAGATTCCATCCCCAAACAAAAGCAGCTCCGCTGGCCAAAGGGCCCCTTGCGGGGTGGCGGGAGCGCACGGAGGGCACCAGCACCCGGCCATTCAGCCAGGAGCTCATTAAAGCTCCTCAGCGCAATTAGCAGGGCCAAACCCGGCTCTCGGGGACCTCGGAACTCCCGTGCGGCCGCGTGGGCACCGGCGCCGGCAAAGCGACCCGGAGCCGGAGCGGGGGCAGGCGGCAGCCGGGCCGGGAGGGCGTCCTGGATCCCGGGCCGGGGGGAGCCCGGGATAAAAGCGCTCATTGAGGGCCGGCCCGGGGCTGTTTACACACGGGCGGCCCGGCCTGAATGGGCGCTGTGTGCTGCGGCCCGGCCCCTCCGGACGGCGGGGCAGGAGCGGGGCCCGCAGCCCCCGCAGGCCGGGAGGGAAGGGCCGGGCCGGGTCTGCCGGCGCTGCCCCCGCACCCTGCGCTAACCAGGAGCCGCCACCGGGCACCGGCGCGGCCGCGGGGCCCTCGACCCGGCCGGCGGGGAAGCGGAAACGTCCGGCGGCCCCGACAGCTGCAAATCGCTTCCACACGCCGGCGGCGGAGCTGCAGGGCCGTGCCCGACCCTCTCCTCCCCGCCCGGAGCGCTCCTTGCCGGGGTTCGGGCCGCCCCGGCAGCGAGCAGCGGTACCGGCCGGGCCCGGGAGCCTTCCCGGAGCAGGGCTCGGCTTCCAGGGACGTTCCCATCGCTCCTGGAGCAGCCCCCGCAGCCCCAATTCCCCGGCACGGCGTCCCTGGGGGCTGCTGGGGGCTGTCGGGGGCTGTCGGGGGCTGTCGGGGGCTGCTGGGGGCTGTCGGGGACTGTCGGGGGCTGTCGGGGGCTGTCGGGGCTGTCGGGGGCTGTCGGGGGCTGCTGGGGGCTGTCGGGGGCTGTCGGGGGCTGTCGGGGGCTGTCGGGGGCTGCTGGGGGCTGTCGGGGACTGTCGGGGGCTGTCGGGGGCTGTCGGGGCTGTCGGGGGCTGTCGGGGGCTGCTGGGGGCTGTCGGGGGCTGTCGGGGGCTGTCGGGGGCTGTCGGGGGCTGCTCTCCAGGCCGTGCTGCCCCGAGGGCTGCAGGAGTTTCCGTTCCAGCGGCAGAGATTTCCCAACAGAAGGCGCGGGCGGCGCGGGGGCAGAACCGGAGCGCCGGACCCGAGCCCAGCGGGACCCCGGCCCGCGGCCGCGCCCGGGGATGCGCGCTCGGAGCCCCGGGGCCATCGGCACCACCACCGCTGCCTTGCAAGGCGAAACGCTCCCGACTGCCACGGCACCGGCCGCCCCGGGGAGCTGCCCCGCCACCGAGGGCAGAGCCACCCCGGGGCCCCCGGACAAAGGCACCCTGGGCTGCCCAGGCCTGCCCTTCCTCGGGGAGAGGAGATCCTCGACTGAAAGGAGGGGTTGGCACGGAAAGGCTGTGCTGACAGGGACGGTTTGCCCAGAACTTCTCTTCCCAGTGGAACTTTTCCTGGGTAGGGATCCTGGCTCCTTCCCCCCCTGTCCCGCAGGAGCCATCTGGGTCGCACTCCCCAGTTGCAACCCACATCCTCCAACGCGGGTTTGTTTTGTTTTCTCTAGTTTCATGGATATTATGTTCCAAATCGTTTTCTCTTTGGGTTTTTTGGTTTGTATTTTTTTTTAATTTTTTTTTTTTTCCAGGAAGTTCTCATCAGGCTCCATGGCACTTTCCATTCCCACACGTCCAGAGGCAGCAGAGCTGTGTGTGGGTCCTTGGCCCTGGCCCCTCACAGGATATTGGCTGAGAAGCCCCAAAACACAACGGGGTCCGTGTGCCCACGAGGCCACCCCGCCCAGCCCACACGGGGGGCCAGCTGTGGGCGTGGGGGGATGGAGCCGGAGCCCCCAGGGCATTTCCAGCTCTGGGAGCTGCCCCCGGGAGCAGGGATCAGCTCAGGGAAGGGGTGCAGGGCTGGAGGCCATCCCACTGCCCCCGGGAGCAGGGATCAGCTCAGGGAAGGGGTGCAGGGCTGGAACCTTCCCACTGCCCCCGGGAGCAGGGATCAGCTCAGGGAAGGGGTGCAGGGCTGGAACCTTCCCACTGCCCCCGGGAGCAGGGATCAGCTCAGGGTGCAGGGCTGGAACCTTCCCACTGCCCCCGGGAGCAGGGATCAGCTCAGGGAAGGGGTGCAGGGCTGGAACCTTCCCACTGCCCCCGGGAGCAGGGATCAGCTCAGGGTGCAGGGCTGGAACCTTCCCACTGCCCCCGGGAGCAGGGATCAGCTCAGGGAAGGGGTGCAGGGCTGGAACCTTCCCACTGCCCCCGGGAGCAGGGATCAGCTCAGGGAAGGGGTGCAGGGCTGGAACCTTCCCACTGCCCTCCAAGAGGCCAAGGGGCTGTCGGTGGGCTGGGAGATCCCGGCAGGGGCTGCAGTGGTTTCCCACACGCTCACCGGGGTCTGAGGGGACCCGCTGCCCTCCCAGCCCGCCCACCCAGGGCCCTGGCGGGCCATGGAAGCGCAGCCCGGCCCTTGGAGCTGCTGCTCATTTTCCAGCTCAGCCCCGGAGCGATGAGCCCGGAGGGAGGGAGGGAGGGAGGGCTGGGGGTCCCTCTCAGCCCCGGGCCCCGGTGCCCAGAATCCTCCTGGAACGGCTCCTGGGTCCCGCCCGGTGCCCTGAGACCCTCCGGAGCGTGGGCGGGCGGGGGCTCCTGGCGGGGGCAGCCCCGCCACGGGGACAATAATCGGCTAATTGAGCGGCGGCTGGAAAAGTCCCCCCGGACAATGCGGGGATTAAGGGCTGGAGCGTGGAGTCAAACGGAAACGGCGGGGGATGCGCGGTGGGGCTGCGGGGGGAGCCCCGAGGAGCATCCTCCCGTCCCGGGGGACCCCGGCCTGCAAGGGCTGCGGGGCTGTGGGGGCTTGGAGCCCGCGAGGCTGCCGGCAGAGAGATACAGATCCCTTCTTCTTCTTCTCCTTCTCCTTCTCCTCTTTTTTCGTCCCAAAAAGAGGAGCCAAAAGTGAAAAAAAACAAGATTGTTTTTTCAAGCGTGCTGGAATCCACTTGGATAAATAACAGCTCCAGAAACTGGGCTGCTGAAACAATAAACTTCCTCTGGACCCGACCAAAAAAGGACGCGGGGAGACGGTGGTGGCTCCCCGGCCCGGGCGGGGGCTCCTGGGGGGCCGCGGAGGGGGCGGCACCGGCCCGGCGCTCCCGGCGCCGTAACTCAAAGCAGATGCCGGCAGCAGATACGGCCCGGGCTGCGCCCCGAGCGGGGCTCGCTGCTCCCCGCGGGGGGCTCGGGAAGGGAAAAGGGGGGCCCCGGGGCTGCTGAGAGGCGCTGAGGGCTCTGGCAGTGAGAAAGGCTCCGGGGGCGGCTGTATCGGGGGGGGACGGGACACAGAGGGACCCCACAGGATCCCGGGGGGGCTCTGCAGCATCCCAGGGACCCCACAGGATCCCGGGGGGGGGGGCTCTGCAGCATCCCAGGGACCCCACAGGATCCCGGGGGGGCTCTGCAGCATCTCAGGGACCCCACAGGATCCCCAGGGGGGGCTCTGCAGCATCCCAGGGACCCCACAGGATCCCGGGGGGGGGGCTCTGCAGCATCCCAGGGACCCCACAGGATCCCGGGGGGGCTCTGCAGCATCCCAAGGACCCCACAGGATCCCAAGGGGGACCCCACATCCCAGCAAGGACCCCACAGCTCCCAGATGGAACCTTGCACTCCAGAGCGGCCCCCACACCTTCCAAGCCAGTGGGGCTGGAGAACCCCAGGCCTGGGGGATGCCCCCCGCCCCTCCCCGCTTTGTTTGGGTGCTCGGGGGCTCTGCCCCTCCCCGTGCCCTGCCCGGGCGTTTCCTCCCGCCGTGCCTCACTCGGGGCTGTTTCGGATGGTGACAATTATTGTTCCGAGCCTTGGCTTTTGTTAGCACAGGAAAAACGAGCCCCGGGGAGAGGGCAGAGCCTGCAGGGGCAGCCCGGGCCGGGATGCTCCGGCGCTCCAGGCAGCACCACGACCTGCAGCCCCCGGGAAACCCAAACCCCACGGAGCCGCGGCCCAATGAACAACAAATAAAAAGCTGAAGAAGCTTGAGAAGGAAACCATCTGCAGGGCCCAGGGCAGAGCGGCCTTGGAGCGGGGAGTTCAAGTAGAACTGGAAATTGGTCATAAGTCAAAGCCCTCTATTCCCTGCAGACAATCTGTAATTTCAGTGCAATCAAGCTGTGCACATAAATGAGGCCTGTGCTGGGATTCCACATCTGGAAGAGGTTTGGGCTCCCGCCCGTGTGACAGCGGGGCTGGCCCAGCCCCTGCAGCTCTGCTCGGGGATGTGGAGCTTTTTCCACCGGGCCATTAGCACCGGGGGCAGCCGGGGGGGATTAAAGGCTCCTTAATCCCCGCCTGCAGCACCCCGGCTCCTCACAGCCACGGGGACGGCCCAGAGGTGCCAAACCCCCGCTCCCGACTGGGGCAGGGTGTGGGGCTGGGCCCACACGGTGCCCCGGTGCCAGCCCTGCCCAAACAGCCAGGGAGCTCCCCAGGGACACGAGTCAGAGCAGGGTGGCACCCACCCCAACCCAACCCATCCCATCCCATGGATCCCATCCCATCCCACCCCATCCCATCCCATCCCATCCCATCCCATCCCATCCCATCCCATCCCATCCCATCCCATCCCATCCCATCCCATCCCATCCCATCCCATCCCATCCCATCCCATCCCACCCCATCCCATCCCATCCCATCCCACCCCACCCCATCCCATCCCATCCCATCCCATCCCACCCCACCCCATCCCACCCCATCCCATCCCACCCCACCCCATCCCATCCCACCCCACCCCATCCCACCCCATCCCATCCCACCCCACCCCATCCCATCCCATCCCATCCCACCCCATCCCATCCCATCCCATCCCATCCCATCCCATCCCACCCCAAGGCACCGAGGCTGGCACCCTCCTCACCCCCCACAGGGAGCTGGGCACGGGAACAAGCTGGGCACAGGAACAGAGGGTCTGTGCTGGAGAGCACACAGCAGGAAACCTCTGGGGATGTGTGAGCATCACCCCCCTGCCCAGACCCACAGCCACCCCTGGAGATCCCTGCGAGGGGGTGAGGGGAGGGAGCCAGCTCTGCCAGCACACACTCCCCATCAGAACCAACACGTCCCCTGGCACACCGGAACCACGGCCGAGCCCAGCAGTGGCTGCAGGGCCGGTCCCGGGCATCCCTCACCCCTGTCCCTTGTCCCCCACCCCTGCTCTCTGTCCCTCACCCCCTGCCCTCTGTCCCCCACCCCTGCCCTCTGTCCCCCACCCCTGCCCTCTGTCCCTCACCCCTGTCCTCTGTCCCTCACCCCTGCCCTCTGCCCCTCACCCCTGCCCTCTGTCCCTCACCCCTGTCCTCTGTCCCTCACCCCTGTTCTCTGTCCCTCACCCCTCCCTCTGTCCCTCACCCCCTGCCCTCTGTCCCTCACCCCTGCCCTCTGTCCCTCACCCCCTGCCCTCTGTCCCTCACCCCTGCCCTCTGTCCCTCACCCCCTGCCCTCTGTCCCTCACCCCTGTCCCTTGTCCCTCACCCCTGCCCTCTGTCCCTCACCCCTGTCCTCTGTCCCTCACCCCTGCCCTCTGCCCCTCACCCCTGCCCTCTGTCCCTCACCCCTGTCCTCTGTCCCTCACCCCTGTTCTCTGTCCCTCACCCCTCCCTCTGTCCCTCACCCCCTGCCCTCTGTCCCTCACCCCTGCCCTCTGTCCCTCACCCCCTGCCCTCTGTCCCTCACCCCTGCCCTCTGTCCCTCACCCCTGCTCTCTGTCCCTCACCCCTGTCCTCTGTCCCTCACCCCTGCCCTCTGTCCCTCACCCCTGCCCTCTGTCCCCCACCCCTGCCCTCTGTCCCTCACCCCCTGCCCTCTGTCCCCCACCCCACCCAGCCCGTCCCGGGCTCTCCCAGCCCATCCCGGGCTCTCCCAGCCCATCCCGGGCTCTCCCAGCCCGTCCCGGGCTCTCCCAGCCCGTCCCGGGCGCTCCCAGCCCATCCCGGGCGCTCCCAGCCCGTCCCGGGCGCTCCCAGCCCATCCCGGGCTCTCCCAGCCCGTCCCCGGGCTCTCCCAGCCCATCCCGGGCTCTCCCAGCCCTTCCCGGGCGCTCCCAGCCCATCCCGGGCTCTCCCAGCCCGTCCCGGGCTCTCCCAGCCCGTCCCGGGCGCTCCCAGCCCATCCCGGGCGCTCCCAGCCCGTCCCGGGCGCTCCCAGCCCATCCCGGGCTCTCCCAGCCCATCCCGGGCTCTCCCAGCCCATCCCGGGCTCTCCCAGCCCATCCCGGGCTCTCCCAGCCCGTCCCGGGCTCTCCCAGCCCATCCCGGGCGCTCCCAGCCCGTCCCGGGCTCTCCCAGCCCGTCCCGGGCTCTCCCAGCCCATCCCGGGCTCTCCCAGCCCGTCCCGGGCGCTCCCAGCCCGGTTCCTCGGGCCCGGGGTGTAAATGTGCAGCAGCTGCCGCCGAGGCAGCGCAGGATTCCTCAGCACAGGCCCAATAATTGAAGATAAATAAAGCGGGAGTGTGGGGAAAAGGCAAATGAGGGGCGGGGTGAGGGACCCAGGGGTGACAGAGCTCCTCCAGCCCCCGGAGCTCCCCTGGGCCTGTCCCCAGCCCGCCCGGACAGCCGGAGCCGCGGCCGGGCCGGGTCCCTCCCGCGCTGGCGGCGGCTGGAGGAGCCTCCCCCGTGCTGGGCGCCCCCGGCTCCGGGCTGGGCCGGATGAGCGCTGGGACGCAGCTCTGCTTTGAAGCGTCACTGCCCCAGCACATTTCCTGCGGCAGGGCAGGGGCAGCGCTGAGCAGCCGGGGCACAGACGGGACCCGGCACCCCGGGGTGCGCAGGAGCCCCGCTCGGACCCCGCTCCCTGACAGAACCCACGACCTGGCTGTCCCCAGCAGGATGTCCCCAAGGCACGTGCAGCCCTTGCCACATGCCCGGGCCCCTCCGCTCCCTGCCCGCACCCCATGGCTCCAGGAGACGCTCCCAGAGCCGGAGCCTCTGGTTTTGATTGTTCCATCTGGAAAGGGTTTGGAATAAATCATGTTTACTGCGCGAGAGCAGAGCCAGGGTCACTGCATATTTGTAGGTTTCTGCCTCCGCCTGTAGGTTTCGTGTCACGTTTTAGTGGGATCGTGTAACGCCCTAATGCCTCTGCAGGGTGATCCCGGCCCCGCCGGGGGAGCCCCAGCTCAGCACAGCCCTGCCGGGAACAGCTGGGGAGGGCACGGAGCAGCCGTGGGGTGTGGGCCGGGATGCTTTTCCCAAACACAAAGCGACAAAGGACTGAACTCGTGTCCCCACGGGTGTCTGCAGGGGCCTGGCACGCAGGGAAGGGCTGCAAGAGGAAAGATGTGAGGGGCAAAGCTCACAGGGGTGATGGAGCTGTCACCTGCCCCCCAGTGCCCCCACTCAGGGGAGCCCAGGACACCCATCAGTGCTGCTCCTCGGGACAATTTATGCTTTGAATGCTGAGCTCAGACCCAGCGCACGGCACCGTCCTGCAGCAGCGGTGCATTCCCTGCACGTGGGGACAGCGGGGCCAGGGGGGTCACCTCGGCTGCCGCCACACCCCAGAGCGAGGGCCCCGCGCGGCGAGGGGGAAACCAGAGCAAAGGCAGCACAGCCCACGGGTTCGGGCCTGTGGGCGCAGAGAGGGCGAGGCAGCCCCAGCCCCAAACCTCGGCAGCGCCCACCCCACCCCACCCGAGCAGGGCGAGGTGGGACCGCGGCCGCGGGCAGGACAAGGCTCCGGGGGAAAGCGGCGCTCCCGCAGCTGCGGCGCTGCCAGCCCAGCCTCCAATCCAGATTTTAATTCAAACATCTCCTCTGGAGTTATAAATAAACCCTGCAGCCAGCAGCACACGGCTGCCAGCTCCAGCCGAACCCCAGCCCCCGGCGCGGGGGCCAGGAGGACGAGGAGCCTTTACGGATCGAGCAGCAGCTCCAGAACCTCTGCACAAGCCCCGAGCCCATTAACCGCTCCCGCTCGCTCCTCAGTGAATATTTCCAGGGACAGCAGCCGCTTTCAAACAAAAACATGTTCCTCAGCTGCGGAGGGGAGCGGGAGAAGGAGCACATTTCCCGGATTTCAGCTCACGGCCACAGCAGCCCCGCTCCGCCGCCACGCCGGGGGACAGCGGGGTCCCCTCGGCAGCCCAGAGTCGCGACACCCCTTGAACGCGATTTAAACCGCGCTGGGCAGCACCGAGCGGCGCTTCCGCGGAGCAGAGTCGCTTATTGAGAGGAAAAAGTAACTTCATTGCGCTCCCGGCCCCACGGCGCTTCACGCCCGCTCCCCGTGCCCCGGTTCCCGAGTCCCCGCTCGGCACGGGCGGTGCGGGGCTCCCCGGCCGCGGCTCCAGCGCGGAGAGGGCGCAGCGCGACCCACGCGTGGGCTCCGGTCCCGCTCGGGGTGCCCCGGGGCAGCGGTGCCGGGCAGGAGGGAGATGCCGGGGCGGGGGGGGATGCTCGGGGCCGGGCGCGATGCCCGGGGCGCTGCCGGTCGCGGTACTCACAGCGTGACGGTGCCCTCGGGCAGCAGGCGCGGCTCGGGGGGAGCGGGGAGCCCCCCGCCGCTGCAGACCACCCTCCGCCGGGGCGCGCCGGGGCCGCCGCCCGCCTTGGCCCGCTCGGCCGCGCACTTGCAGCCCAGGCTGAGCGCGGGGCAGCTCCGCGCCCCGGCCCCGGGGCCGCTCAGCGCCGCCGCCAGCAGCACCAGCGCCGCCGCCCGCCGCATGGCCCCGGCCCCGGGCCACGGCTCCGGGCTCCGGCTCCGCGCCCGCCGCCGCCCCGCTCCCCGGGGCGGCTCCGGCGGCGCCGCCTCCCCCGCTCGCCGCGCTCCGCCGCCGGCCCTGGCGCCTCCCCCGGCCCGCCCCGGCCCGCCCCGGCCCCGCCGAGGGCAGCGGCTCGGCCCCCCCGACGGCACCGGCGCGGGGGAGCGGGGGAGATCCGCGGGGGCAGAGCGGGACCCCCGCGGGCAGGAGCCCGAGCCCCGTGGGGTCCCGCAGGACCGACAGCGAGCGTCCCCACGGACCGGAGCCGGGGCTCTGCGGGACCCCCGGAGGGCTCCGGCTGCTCCCACCCCGGGCCGAGCCGGAGCCCGGCGTGGCTCAGAGCCCACGCGGCGGCCGTGGCGGCCCCGCCGTGCCCCGCGGTGCCATCCCGGCCGTGACACGCGCGGGGTGCCGTGTCCGGGGCGGTGACACACCCCTGGGCCCGGCAGATCTGCAGGCGGGAGTTCTGCGGGCTCCCACCGCCCGTGGGGCCCCGGGACCCCGCGCCGTGGAACTCCCCGCAGGAACCCACGGAGTTCACTCGGTGGTCACGCTGCTCGGCCCCCTCCCAGTTAACGCTCGTCCCCCTCGGCTTCCCTCTTTGCCTCACCGCTTTTCACACCGAGTTCAGTATTTTCCTTCCCGCTCCCCCCTCCCACGTCCCCGCTGCCTCTCGCCGGGCTCAGCCCTCCCGCCCGCCCGGGGCTCGGCGGCTCCGAGGCCACGGCTCGCTGCAGCGCCAAATCAAAAGGGATCAAAGTAATGAAGTCTGCGGGACCCCGTGCTAGGGAGCGGAGGAAAAGGGTCATGGAAGGACGGCAAGACCACGCTGGGAATGCGGTTTCTCTCCAGGAGCAATAGTTCCTGGAGGGGAAGAGAAATTTACTCCTCTCTCCAGATGAACAGAGCCCGCCGCGGCAGCGGGCGCCGGGAGCGGGGCCGCTGCTCAGCTCGCACCCCGGGCTGCTCCCGCCCCTGCTCCGGGCCGGGAGCCAAGAGCCCGGTGCCCGCAGAGCCCCCGGCCCGGGCACCCAGGCAGGGACAGGGACTGCGGCCCCGAGGGCTCTCCAGTGTGCAGTCCCACACCACCCACAGCTCCCACCTTGGCACGGGGCTCGGCGGTGGAACCCCAGAGCCCTGGAGACCAACATCATCCTGCTACTAAGAGACAGTGAAGTGTCCCACATATTTCTTTTTTTCCCCCGTGTTTTTTTGTTGTTGTTGTTGTGTTTTTGTTTGTTTGTTTGATTAGGTTGTTTGTTTGTTTGTGGGGGGTTTTTTGTTGTTTTTTTTTTTTTTTTTTCCACTGAGCAGAATTTCCCCTGCCTGGGTCCATCCCACACCGTGGAGTGACACTGCCTCAGGAGTGAGTTCTGGCACAGGACACCCCGAGCTCAGGGAGCCTCAGGAGAAGGGGCTCAGGGACAGGGTGGGATTGTCCTGGGGTTGTCCTGTGCAGCACCAAGAGTTGGGCTCAGTGTGGGTCCCTTCCAGCTCAAACTGTTCTTTGATTCTGTGCTGGTCCCAGGCCCTGCAGCTGAAGCTGGAAGAACAACAGGAAACTGCTCATGTCCAGCATCCGCCCTGAGCTCCTGCGAGCATCAGCTCTGCAGGGAGCCCTCCCAAGCCCCCCTGGCCTCCTGCCCTCAGCTCTGCAGGGAACCCTCCCAAGCCCCCCTGGCCTCCTGCCCTCAGCACAGCAGGGAACCCTCCCAAGCCCCCCTGGCCTCCTGCCCTCAGCTCTGCAGGGAACCCTCCCAAGCCCCCCTGGCCTCCTGCTCTCAGCACTGCAGGGAACCCTCCCAAGCCCCCCTGGCCTCCTGCCCTCAGCACTGCGGGGAACCCTCCCAAGCCCCCCTGGCCTCCTGCCCTCAGCTCTGCAGGAATCACGAGTGGGCTTCCCTCCTCTCATGGGGGGGATGAGCCTCGGGGCTGCCCTCCCTGGGCATTCCCACAAGGAATGGGTCTCAGGCACCCGCAGCACACCCAGCATGGCACCGCACAGGGACACCCCAAAGCACCTCAGGGTACCGGGCTCGGCCTCCTCCTCCTTTCACTGGATGAAGCCCCAATTAATAAATCTGCATCTCCAGGAGCTCCAGCAGCAGCACTGGAATTACTCTGAAGCAATCACACAGCAATCTGCCGTGCCTGCTCCTCAGAATCTCAGTCTCCAAATTCCCTCCCAGAACAGTGAGAACCTTGTCCAAGCCGGGACGTGTGGATACCCTGCCCCAGCCCCGCTCGGGGGAGAGGAGCTCAAGCAACACTTCCCACATGCTTTGAGCCTGAGAGTTCAGCTTCTTTCAACTGCTTCCAAGCCCCTCTCCACGCTTTTCCAGCCCCGACCCCTCCTGATGCCTCTGGCCCAGGGGACAAGGCAGCCCGTTTGAAACTCCATCGCCGCGGTGCTGGGTGCCAAACCCCCCTGTCCCTCCCTCCCACTCGAAGGTAAAAAACCTCCTGAACCACTGCAGGCGCAGGGAAAGACAACAAGCACGGGACTCTCTCAATTCCTTTCACTGGGATCCAATAAAAACCTTGGCAGTGGCCGTCCTTCCTGCCGGAAAGGCGATATCCCAGAAATAAACACGCTCTCCGCTTTGAAGGGCTGCAGCAGGACCCGCCTGGGCCGAGCTGCCCTGGCTGTCCCGCCTGACCCAGAGCCCTGATCTCTGTGTTTGGCGCTGCCTTTTCCCCCAGGATGAGGATGACCCATTTCCCAGGGGCCGGAGGAGAAGGAGCGGCAGCAAATCCCCCTGTCCAGCATCCCCGAGGGGTTTATTCTGTTTATTCTTCCCAGAACCAGCCGAGCCTGCACGTGGATGTGCTCCAAGCCCCCAGGAAGTGTTTCACCACAGAGCACGTGAAGTGCTGAGGCTCTGGGGGGTCAGCCCCGTCAGCCCCCACCCCAGGGACACGTGGGGACAGCGGTGACCTCAGGGGACCGCGGGCAATCCCGGGGCCGCGCCTTGGCTCCAGAGAGGGCGATGGCTGCGCCCTCGGCCCCTGGAAGTCAGGAGGGCGGGGGAGTCCCCGCGTGTGCCGCCCGCCTCCCTCCAAGGCAAATATCGAAATACCGACAGGGACAGCGCCGGAGCCCGAGCGCTGCCGCTCCCAGCCCGGCCCGGGGCTTGATGGATGGAAACCGAGCCGGGGGCGCGGGGGCTCCGCGCGGTTCATTACCAGCCCGGGGAGTCTTTCATCCGCGGCCCGCTGGCTGCGCTCCAGGGACCAGCAGCTCCCATCTGCCGGGTGGCCTCTGCCGAGGGCCTGGGTGGTCTGCGCCCCACGGCCCCGGCAGGTGTCCGGTGTCACCGGCGCCGCATCCCCGCACCCGCCCGCCTCGGGCTCCCGGTGGTGCCTCGGGAGGTGCCCGTGGGCAGCGCCCTCTGCTCCGGCCTCGGGGGGCTCAGACGCGTGGCGAGCGTGGCGAACCTTCCGGACACCACGAGAAAAGCCGCTTGGAAGCTCCATGGGCGGGAGAAGCAGCTGCGGAGGAAGGAGCTGAGGCTCCCGCGGGTCCCCCCTCCTCTCCAGCTCGGGCTGTCCCAGCACAGCACCCGCGCTGCTCCCCGAGGGCCGCGCGGACCAGCCCGGCGGGAGGACAGCGGTGTCCTGCGGCGAAAGAGCATCCCCGGGGCCGCCGAGAGTGCCCCGCTGTGCCCAGCCCCGCGCGGGGAGCCCGGCAGAGCCCGGGCAGAGCTCGGGCAGAGCCCGGCAGGGCCCGGCAGAGCCCCGGGCAGAGCCCGGCAGAGCCCCGGCAGAGCCCGGCAGAGCCCGGTAGAGCCCCGGCAGAGCCCGGTAGAGCCCCGGCAGAGCTCGGGCAGAGCCCCGGCAGAGCTCGGGCAGAGCCCGGCAGAGCCCGGCAGAGCCCGGCAGGGCCCGGCAGAGCCCGGCAGAGCCCCGGCAGGGCCCGGCAGAGCCCGGCAGAGCCCGGCAGAGCCCGGCAGAGCACCGGCAGAGCCCGGCAGAGCTCGGGCAGAGCCCGGCAGAGCCCGGCAGAGCCCGGCAGAGCCCGGCAGAGCACCGGCAGAGCCCGGCAGAGCCCGGCAGAGCTCGGGCAGAGCCCGGCAGAGCCCGGCAGAGCCCGGTAGAGTTCGGGCAGAGCCCGGCAGAGCCTGGCAGAGCCCGGCAGAGCCCGGTAGAGTTCGGGCAGAGCCCGGCAGAGCCCGGCAGGGCCCGGCAGAGCCCCGGCAGAGCCCGGCAGAGCTCGGGTAGAGCCCGGTAGAGCCCGGCAGGGCCCGGCAGGCCCCGGCAGAGCCCGGCAGGCCCCGGCAGGGCCCGGTAGAGCCCGGCAGAGCCCGGTAGAGCCCGGTAGAGCCCGGCAGAGCCCGGTAGAGCCCGGCAGGGCCCGGTAGAGCTCGGTAGAGCCCGGCAGAGCCCGGTAGAGCCCGGCAGGGCCCGGTAGAGCTCGGTAGAGCCCGGCAGGGCCCGGCAGAGCCCGGCAGGGCCCGGTAGAGCCCGGTAGAGCCCGGCAGAGCCCGACAGAGCCCGGTAGAGCCCCGGCAGAGCCCGGTAGAGCTCGGGCAGAGCCCGGTAGAGCCCGGGCAGAGCCCGGCAGAGCCCGGCAGAGCCCGGCAGGGCCCGGCAGCCCCGCAGGCTCCCCCAGGTCCCGCACCCGGCCCAGGTGCGCTCACGGCGGCCCCGTGCCCGGCCCAGCAGCGCCACCCAGCGGCTGCTGCGGGGACATCTCGCGACAGGCGACATCGCGCCCAGCGCGACAGCGACCGCAGCGATCACAGCGAGCTCGCTGTCCCTGCCAGCCCCGTCCCAGCCGCCTCTCAGTCACCCTCCTCCCTCCGCCCCAGCTCCAGCAGCGGCCCCGGGTTGGGGAAGCAGCTCCAGGGGCGGCTCGGGGCATTTATTCACCAGGCTGGAACATAGAAATAACATCTTTAATCGCTTTGGAGTTGGCACAGGTGGCATTGGACTCAGCACGGTTTATTACGAGACGATGAACCAGAGAGGGCGCGGTGCGAGGGCGGCCCCGCGCCGGGCGCCCCGGAGCTACAGCAGGGCGGTGTCGGAGTTGACTCTTCCCATTCACATTCAGCGTCTGGAGAGCGGAGCCCACAGCGAGATTGAACCACGCGCACACAGAGCGAAGCCTGGGGAGGATGTTCCTGCTGGCAGCCGAGCTCTCCTCCTCTCGGCAGACACAAAAGCCCAAAAATCAGCTGGAACACAGCTGGGGAGGCTGGCCCGACAGCACAGGACAAGGCAGGAGCTTCTGCTCACCCCTGAAGGGAGGTGACTGCAGTGACAGCCCCATTCCCCTCTGCCAAGAGCAGGGAAGGATGTTCACACACAGCCTAAAGCTCTCTCCGCGGCCAAATGATGTTTTTCCAGGAACCCAGAATGCAGGGGGACAGTAACACTTCCTCTCCTGAAGTATTTTCCCGAGGACAGCTCCCTGCTGCCCTGAGCCGAGCACTGTTATCCTCACACAGCTGGAAAGGGGAGGGCACGGGCGCCAAACCACGAGGGACTCACCTCGGAAAGCAGCAGCAAGCTGGTGGCAGGGCAGAGGCCTGGCAGAAACCCCCCATTCTGGCCAAAAAACAGCAGCAAAACCACTAAGGCAGGATGAAAATAATTCCCAACAACACAGGAGGGGAAAGGAAGGGAAGGGGGAAAGCATTCCAGGTCTGGGCAGCCACGGGGCCAAGGGAAAAGTTAATGTCAGCCTGAAAAGGAGAAAACTGAGCTGAAAAGACACTCCCACCCTTGTGATGTGCAGCCAAAACATGACACCATGAACTCAGAGTGGCAGCTGAGCTCCCCACAGCCCCTGTGCCCTTTTCCACGGCCTCTCCCGTGTCACAGCACGGCCCCAGCCCAGCTCCATCCCACATGCAAAACTTGTGTTTGGGGAGACGTTTATGGGTTTCTAGCAAGATCATAACGTGTTAAATGAAGAATTCAGTCCTCAGTGAAAGCCACCACCAGCACTGCTGCAGAGACACCCACCCTGCTCAGCACCAGCCCCAGCCTGACAAACACTTGTTTGCCCAGCCCAGGAACCCCAAAGCCTCTGTCCTTGATGACCCCGAGGAAGCAGGACACCACAGCCACTTCCACTTGTCACTTGTTGGTTACAAAGATTGCCAGGGGTGCTCTGCCACCACAATGGCCAGGAGGCGTTTCTGGCCTCTGTCCCGAGGAGTTCCCTCTCCACCCTCGGGACCGGGTGCTGATGGGGGGAGGTGAATGCACACTGAGGTCTCCCACAGCCGGGTCTCTCCTCTGGTGAGGCCCCCCGGGCTCCCTTTAGTGCCCCTGCACTGGCACGGCCTCTGTTTGGCCTGCACTCCCAGCAGGGGCCGTGCTGCCTTTGTTGGAATAATCCCTCTCTCCAAAGATGGTGCTCCCGATCCTGACGTTGGTGGATCCAACCTCAATCTGCAAGGGACAGGGAGGAGGAGGTCAGGGCAGGGCTGCCAGCACCCCAGAGCCCAGCCCCAGCTCTCACAGGACAGTTCCCCTCACACTCAGCACCCACAGCTACACCCAGGGGTGCTCTGACCCAGGAATCTGCCCCAGGGAGGGTCGGGAGAGCTGCACTGGGATCTTCAGCCAAGGGGAAGCCTTAGGGGCCTGTGTGGGTGGAATTTGGGGTGCAGGCAGGTTTGTGCCCCCAGGGGAGGGGCAGGAACACACTCACTGCGTGCTGGAAGTCCGTGGACATGCCCATGCTCAGCTCCACCTTGTCCAGGGGCAGGTTCAGCTTCTCACACACCTCCTGCCGCAGGGACAGCAGCACCTGCAGGGCAGGGGGACACAGAGGGGCACAACCTGTCCTGCCACACAGCCCTGAGCCAGCCCTGCCACACCTGCCCCGAGCCAGCCCTGCCACACCTGCCCTGCCACACCTGCCCTGCCACACCTGCCCTGAGCCAGCCCTGCCACACCTGCCCCGAGCCAGCCCTGAGCCTGCCCTGCCACACCAGCCCTGCCACACCTGCCCTGCCACACAGCCCTGAGCCAGCCCTGCCACACCTGCCCTGCCACACCTGTCCTGCCACACCTGCCCTGCCACACAGCCCTGAGCCAGCCCTGCCACACCTGCCCTGCCACACCTGCCCTGCCACACCTGTCCTGCCACACAGCCCCGAGCCAGCCCTGCCACACCTGCCCTGCCACACCTGCCCTGCCACACCTGCCCTGAGCCTGCCCTGAGCCAGCCCTGCCACACCTGCCCCGAGCCAGCCCTGCCACACCTGCCCTGCCACACCTGCCCTGCCACAGCTGCCAGGCTGCCACAGACCCTCACCCCTGCCTGTCCCTGAGGCCTCCTTCACACAGGATGTGCAATTCCCACACTTCCCACAGAAGCACCGAAGAGGGATTGGAGATCTCCCAGATTTACTGACAACACACAGGAGGCTGAAACCTCACCTGGACCAGGGGCTCCAGGACATCACCTGCTGCCCTGCCAAAACCCTGCTGCAGCTTCAGAGGATGGGTGGGAGCAACACCCTGCAGAAAGGAGCCTCCCAGCTGCACTGACACTGGCACTGAGGGCTCTGCACACCCTGACAGCCTGACTCAGACTGGTGTGACTGGGACAGACACACTGCAACAGGAAAGCAGCCCACAGCAAGGCTGTTCTCTGAGAAAAGCTCACCTGGAAGTCAGGGTTTGGGCCCTTACTGAGGTCGTGCCCGATGCTGCCAATGGTCATCAGCCCCACGAACTCCAGGCTGGGGCACTTGGTGATGACGTGCTCCACAGCAGCCGTGGTGTCCCCCGGGGGCAGCCCGTGCTTGCCTGGGGAGAACAGGAGATCTGTGCCCAGCTCTGCCAGGGAAACGCTCTCAGAGCACCAGCCAGCCCAGGCAGCTCCCTGCCCAGGCAGCAGGATGGACATGCAGGTGTCACACACAAAGAGCCACTCACTGTCCTCCCCGCTGGTGTTAACCTGCACCATGACCTTCAGCCTCTGCGATGAGCCTTTCTTCTGCCACGAGCTGTTGACTCTGTCTGCCAGCTTCACAGAGTCCACGGTCTCCCACATGAACAGGTTTGGGACAGCTGGGGAGAAAACACAGCCTGAGGGCTTCTGCTGGCACGGGAGCCCTTGTGCCTGCAGCAGGAGTGTGTGAGCTCATGGTTGTTGTTTCAGAGATCCACCAAACGCCCTGAGCTGGCAGGGACCCCAGGGGTGATGGATCCAACTCCTGGCCCTGCACAGAGCTCCAGCAGCACCAGCCTGGGCACTCCTGGCAGCCTCGGGGCCGTGCCCATTCCCTGGGGAGCCTGGGCAGTGCCAGCCCTTGGGGGAGGAACCTTTTCTGATCTGCAGGGTCCTGAGGCTCCCTGAGCCACCTGAGCCCTGTGAGAGCCCTGCCCACAGCAGCCCCAGCGGGACTCACCCAGCAGCTTGCTGACATTGCTCTTCTGCAGGTGGCCAATGAAGTGCCACTTGATGTCTGGGCAAGAGGACAGGATCTGCAAGCAGAGGGAGGGCTCAGCTTGGAACAGCAATTCCCACACAGCCCTTCAGCCTTAGCTCACCCACAACCAAGCAGCAGCCAGCCAATTCCGTTGTTTGCTGACCCTGAAAAGCCCCAGCCTGTGGCTGTGCTGAGGGATGGGTTTGTGGCTGCAGGGAACGCTGTCCATGCGAACAGCAAGGGCAAAGCTCTTTTGCAACAGCCATAAAATGGTATTTTCCCCAAACTGAGTGCTAACATTTCCTTTCACCAGGGACTGAGCTGCTCCTGAAGAGAGCACGAAAGGCAAAGCACAGTGCAGACACATCCTGACTAAGGCAGATGCACTCCCAGACTCCTCTGGAGCCAGCAGGGCAGGAGGGGAATGGGGCAGAGGCAGTGAGCCAGGAACAGCCCACCCTTTATCTGCAAAGATAAGGATCCAGCCAAATCCCCAGCAAACCCCAGGACTGTGAACAGCTCTTGGGACACTGCTATACATGGTAAGAAAACATGAACCACGTGCTTACTCTGGAGTCTGATGCCTTTTCCAGCAGCTCCTGAACCTGGGAGAAGGAAGGAGAATTCCATTAAAGCACAGCAGGCACAGGGTTGGTGTCCTTGGGATGTGTGTCCTTGGGGCCAACCTCAGCCTCACAAACACCAGGCCAGGGAAGGATGCTGCCACCCGCAGAGCCCCCCAGGCTGGGCTGGCCCAAGCCTTCAGGAGGAATTCCTGCACGGAGGGGCTGTCAAACACTGGCAGGGGCTGCCCCGGGAGGTGCTGCAGTCCCACCCCTGGAGGTGTCCAAGGGAGGCCTCAGGAGGTGGCACTCAGTGCTCTGGCTGACAAGGTGGGCACAGCTGGGACTCGATGCCCTTGCAGGGCTTTTCCAGCCAGAACGATTCCGGGATTCTGTGCCCCCCACACAATTCCCTTCCCCGCCCTGCTGACCCCCCAGCCCCCCACTCACGTAGTTCTCCCCGAAGCTGCGCTGCCCGTGCCTGTAGGCCTCCATCACCATCTCCGCCGGCTTGGTCTTGCTGACGGCCACGAGCCGCGGCTGCACGGCCGGGAGCCCCTGCGGGAGCACGGCGGGGTCAGCGCGGGGAGCCCCCGGCCCGGCCCCGGGCACTCAGCCCCGGCCCGCTGCGGGGAACCGGGGGGGCCTGGCCCGGCGGGAGCGGGCACTGTCGCGATAGTGCTTTGCCGGGGGGCTCAGACGCCGCGATCGGCGGCGTGCCGCTCCCCGGGCACCGAGGCTCTGTCCGCCCGGTGAGCGGTGCCCGCGGCGGGACCGGTCCCGGTGGCTCGGCGGCTCCGTCCCCGCGCTCCCCGCTGACCCGCGGGCCCGTCCCCATGGTGACGGAGGCCTGCGGCCGCGGCAGCGATCCCCCCCCATCCCGCGGGTCCCGCCGGGCTGCCCGTGGCCCCCCGTGCCCCCCTGACCTGCGGGCGCCGCGCCGCCGCCTGCTGCAGCTGCTCGGTGACGGCGCGGAGCGCCGGGCCCAGCCCGTCCCCGGCGGCCATGCCCGCTCTCCACATCCCCGCCCGCCGCCGCCGCTTCCGCCACACACCCGCTCCGCGCCCCCGGCTCTGGCCAATCGGATCGCTCCGCCCAGCGGCGCTGGCCAATGGGAGCGGCGGGGCGGGGCGGGGCGGGGCGCGGCGCCGCCATCTTGGGAAGGTCGCGGGCGCCATGGCGGCCCCAGCGGGGCAGTGGGGCCGGGCCGGGGCTGCCCCGCTTGTCCCCGTCCCGGGGTTTGGTGACAAATCCAAACCATCCCGTGCCCCGAGCGATGGCAGCGAGCACCCACACCTGGCCGGGGCTCCCCCGCTTGTCCCCGTCCCGGGGTTTGGTGACAAATCCAAACCATCCCGTGCCCCGAGCGACGGGAGCGAGCACCCACACCCGGCCGGGGCTGCCCCGCTTGTCCCCGTCCCGGGGCTTGGTGACAAATCCAAACCATCCCGTGCCCCGAGCACCCACACCCGGCCGGGGCTGCCCCGCTTGTCCCCGTCCCGGGGTTTGGTGACAAATCCAAACCATCCCGTGCCCCGAGCGACGGGAGCGAGCACCCACACCCAGCCCACCGACGGCTCCCGCCCCGACCGCCCTCCGCGCCCTCTCCCAGAAATTGTTGTTCCTGCACGAGGAGCCGTCTCCCCAGGGTGTGAATTTCGATTATTGCGGGGTTAAAAAGGCGTCACAAACACAGGGCAGAGAGCGGTGCCCGTCCTGCACTGCAGGCGCGGTGTGAGCGGTGGGCAGCGCTGGGAGCGCGGGCACAGCCCCTGAGGGCAGCCGGAGGGGCCGGGCACTGCTCGGCCTTACCGAGGGCAGGAACGGGAAAATGCCGCCCGGAACCCATTAACTCCAATATTTGTCCTCGTGTGCAGAACTTCACTGTCCCTCTGCAGATTCAGTGTTTACACAGCTGGGTAAAAACACCCAGAAGGTTCCTGCCCTTTGTCTGGTAAAACACGAGAAGGATTTTCTGCAAACTTCACCAAACCCGAGGCGTTTGCTGCTGCTGCGAAGCAGAATTTGCACAGCAGGGCTGACAGCCGTGGGGCTCCTCGGGCACCTCTGATCCTTCTTCTTCCACCTTCCTCCTCCTCAGTGGGAAGGGAGACCCGGCCCGTGCAGGGGCACAGCACCAACCCCAGCACCCCAGAGCTCCCCACTCCCCACTCCCCCTGCCCCTGCAAACCCACACCTGACACTGAGTTTCATCCACAAACCCTGACACTAAAAGTGGAAGATTCTAAAATTGAAGGCCATTTTATTGTCATAGCAAATACCAAAATAAAAAGGCTTTGAGTTCAGTACATAAGAAGGTCAAAGACTGCCCTGCAGAGCATTTCCCAGTGTCAGCAGCCCCACAAACCTCTGTCCCCTTTGCTACAGAGTGGGTTTAAAGTTCAGATCTTCATCTCAAGATTAGAGAAACAGGACAACTTGCCTGTTAGAGACAGAGGGAATAAAGGTTTACACGGAGAGACAGATCCACTCTGGAGAATTCAGAACATTTCAGAGTGAAGAAACCTGAATGAAGACACGACAGATATTGGCTTGTGGAGACTGATACACTCTCAACTCTGCTTTTGCTTTTTTACTCTTAGTACAATTTAACTAAATTACATTAATACTTCAGCAGTCAGGGTTTTAATTAAAAAAAAAATCATTAAGAGCTCTTTATCCCAAGCTATTGTCTTGCTGTGAAATCACACATAAAAAAAGCCTTTATAATACCACTTTGGCTTAGCTGGGTCTTTTCATTAGTGAGAAATACTTGTGTAAAAGGACGTGTTAGTTGCTGATGGAAACCTCGAGCACAAACGTGGAACAATCTCAAATGAGCTCATCCTCCTGGCTAAACTTCTGCTATTCCCTGGTGGAATCTGCCTGCAGGGATGGGTCAGGGATATCACAGCCTCCCTGAGGATGGAGCTGGCTGCTGTGGGTCTGATGTAGGTCTGGGGATGGGACTTCCCTTAGCTCCTGTCTCCCAAGAAACACAGAGAGGATGGGACTTCCCTCCAGCAGGAACTGATGCTCCATTTCTATTTTTGCATTTTCAAGCATGGACAGGGAAGTGAACACTGCAGTGAAATCCCTGGAGCCAGCAGCTGAGAGTCACCTGAGCTCTCTCTGAGTAACACAGATGATGGTTTGAACACTGAAGGGTGAGAGCAGGGGAGCAGCAACCTGGGGCAGGAGCCTGGGCTGGGCTCTGACCACGAGCACTGGCAAAGGCTCAGCAGAGGGTACTGGCCTCAAACTGCATCAGCAATTCATCAATCACCAGGCTCTGCTGCCAAATGCAGGTGAGCTAGGCAGGGAAAGAAAAACGTTCTCTCTAGGCCTGAACTTTTCTCCTCAAACTTTGCAGGTGTGGCAAACAAAGCCCTGTTCCCTCCTGACCATCCTGAGGGGAAGGTACATTCTGGTACTCTGACAGAAAAGGGGGAATTCATCCCTGGGTAGCTCAGGAAGAGCTTTTCTCTGCCCTGTGACCTTTCAGGATCATGGTTTGTCCTTGGCCAGCAGGAAATCTTCCTTCCTCGAGGTCCACCCAGCACCAGGAGCTCAGCTCTGCTCACTGCAGCTCACCTGAAGGGCCTTTTTCAGTCAGACACTGTAAACACAGATCC
Organism: Phylloscopus whistleri; assembly: GCA_017589585.1. Lineage (NCBI taxonomy): Eukaryota > Metazoa > Chordata > Aves > Passeriformes > Phylloscopidae > Phylloscopus > Phylloscopus whistleri. The sequence goes on from JADMLD010000460.1 coordinate 822,474, forward strand.
AGTTGCTCCCACAGAGCAGGGAACAAGCTGAAAAACTGTCTGGTCTCTCCAGCAGCTGCTCCCCAGCAAGGCCTTTTCTAAAGTCAGGGTCCCTGAGACAAAAATTCTTTCCTCCCTGGTTTTCTGTGACAATTCCACTGAAAATCCCACCCAGCTCTGCACTCCAGGATGCTGCCCAGGCCCTCCTGTGCCCGACAAAAACACAACAAATGGAGAACAAAGCAGAGTCAGGACATAGAAAAGGAAGAGTTTGGGTCACTCCCTGCGTGACGTGGTCTAAGGCTTCGATCCTCCCATCAGTGGGACCCTGCAGGATCCCAGCTGAGCCTCTGTCCCCCGTGGGGTCACCTCCTGTGGGCTCAGCAGCCCCCAGCAGCCACTTGTAGTGTACAAAATCTAGCACCTTATTTTCAGAGGGGATTGAAATAAAGTACTTGGAATTTTCAGTAAGAAAAAAACCCAGAACAAGTTGTAGCAGCGATTCCCCTCCCTCCAAAAGCTCAACATTTCTTTACCTGCAACTGCTATGAATCACCTCAACCCCAAATTAGGTTCCCACCCAGCTGATAGCCCTGACAGCCTCTCCCAAATCTTTAGTCTGGGTGACCAAGAGCTGGGGAGGTGCAGCTACAGAACACAGCTGGAGCTTAGAAATTCCCAGAAAACTCACCCCATAAATACCAAAGTCCTTGTGTCTAATTGTCATACAAAAGATTGAAAGGATCAAATCTGATTCATCTCTTTCAGCACAGGAAAGGGGGGAAATGAAAAGGAATTTCCCAGTTTGTGATTTTTTGATATAAAATGAATAGAAATCTTTCTTTTCAGTTGATGTTATGAAGTAGTTTTGTGTCCTCGCTGATTCCTGCCCCATCCTCCTCTTGGTTTCCTTCTGCCAGTCCCTCTGCAGATTTGCTCTGGCTCCCTGCAGAGTCCATGAACATGTTGGGAATATCTTTGCCAAAGTAGATCTTGCTGTTGGCTGCAATTGCCTTGTACTTCATCAGCTGCAAGTACTCGGGAGTTAACTTGAGCTGCACGGAGAGAAAAGGGGTCAGGACAGCTGGGGCTGGGGACAAAGGGAGCTCCTGGCACCAGCACACAAGGCACAGAGCTTGCACAGGCCCAGCAGGCAGGGCCAGACCTCCAGAGGGAAATCAGGAGTGCCCAGAGCCAGCCTCTCCCCTGCAGGGCTGAGTGCAGCTCCAAACCCCAGGGACTGAACACAGAATGAGCAGGGATGGGAGCAGCTGGGAAACGCTCGATCCCAGTGTGCTGGGGATGCTCAAGGGCACAGCACTCACTGCAGCCCTTGCACAGAGAGCCATGAGGAGGGAAATGTCCCTGGCTCCTTCCCAGGGAGCAGATCCACCAGTGTCTGGGTGAGAGGAGCTGACATTCCTCCAGGATAATGACATTGTGACAGAGAGGACTGAACACCTGGCACAGAACCTGTGCACGGGCACCCCAGCCCTCTGCCCCTTCCCACTGACCACCACAGAATGAAACTTCCTGCTGGGCTGTCCTGACAACTTGCTGCAGGCAGGAACACACCTGGCAAGTCTATCCATGTCATTTTTCTGTTTCCAGGTTGGATTTTTGGTTGTTTTTACTTTGGCAGTACCGAGGCTCCTCCAGGGTGTCTGATATCAGCTCCATTTGTTCTTTCCCTGCCCTGTGGTTTGTTGTACCCCAGCCTGTCACCCTGGAGATCTCCCTGCTCCAACTGCCTGCCAGCTTGAGACTGGAATGAAAGCACATTTCAGCGTGAAAGGGCAGCCCTGAAAGTGACACTGCAGAGAGAGCCACGGCCCCTGAGCACCTGGCAGAGCAGAGATTTCACATCCCTGACACTGATCTGCCCAGAGCACAACATGAACTTGCAAATCAGCATCTAATCATTGACTAATTGCTTCAGATGAAAGCTCTGCTGAGAGGAGATGGCCTTGTTTTGCTTATTGACATAAACAATGCCCACTGCCTTGTGCTGAGTATTTATCTCCCTGCAGCCTGAGGCAGCACGAGGGAGAGCACAGTACCTTGTTGGCCTCAGCCACCTTCATTGCAGTGTAACACTCAGCATCAGCTCTGGCCTTCTCCCGTGCAAGGAAGGCAGCATCTGCAAGCAAACACATGCTCTGAGTCATTCCCAGCCACGTTAGCACTGTCTGCAGCTGGAAACTCTTCAGAAAGTGGCCAGAGCCACATCCACACTACACAGGACACAGCCAAGGGGAGAGGGGGCAAAATGGGACACCCAGAGATGGGAGCTCACATGACTCCCCAAAATGGGACCCCCAGGAATGGGAGCTCAGTTCACAGCTGAACGGCTGCAGGACGAGAGCACTCACAAAAAACTGCATCTGCAGCTGCAGAGCTCCAAGAACCTCACACACATCAGGGTTTGATTATCCCCATCACGTGGGCCCAGCTCAGCCTTTCTTCTCGAGCCAGGCCTGACTCTGGTGCTGAAACACAGCAACTGCTCTCCTGCAGACGTGGGATTTACCCACAGCCCCTGCCCAGCCTCAGCAGCCAGCAGGCTCTCTGCAGATGAGGTCTGTGCCTGCAGATGTGATTCCCAGATGGAATTTGGGATGCACAGATGAAGGCTCTGGCATGCAGAGCAGGGGATTTTAACCTTCACAGGCTCTGCCCCTTGCACAGATGCTGGAGAGCTTTTCTCTGCTGCATCAACAATTGCTCCAGGGCTCTGACTCTGTGGATACTGAAATTCCTGACTCCTGGCAGGGACACTCAAGGAAAGGAACATTTCTCCTCTCTGCCTCTGTATCCATCCAGGGATAATGATGGGTGTCAGGCACCACGTTCAGGATAAAATGAGTGCAATCCTGCCCATCTCCTCCTAAGGCACGGAGCCACACAATTGCAACACAGTCTGGGTCTGAGAGCTCAGAGCTGCACAAACCATTTGTTTACTCCCCTAGCAGGGAGCCCTGTGAGCTGCTGCACTTCAGGATCCTGTAAACAGCTGGATGGTCTGGCCCACAGCTTCCTGCCCTGGCTAAAAGGAGAGGCTGGTCCCAGTCAGAGACACCAGGAAAAAAGGAGGCAGGAATCCTCTGCCAGCACAGAGCCAGACTGAGGGCTGACACCTGCTGACACAGTTACAAGAAATAAACCCCACTGTATTTCTGCAAAGAACTTCTTAATGAGAAGCTGCTGATCTGTAAAACTCTTAATTGGCTCGTCATTGGCTTCTGCAAAGCTTGTCAGGGCCTCTAATGAATGCAAGGGGAAAAAAGGCCTTGCCACTCCCCAGCTGGAACTGCAGAGCCCTCTCCGTGCCCTGGAGTTTCTTGGACAAAGCATTGGATCAGATGGGTGAGGGAACATCTGAAGTTCAAACTCCTACAAAGATCACCTTGAGAAAGGGAGTTTGAAGAAGCACAACCTGCAAAGAAATTCCTGTTCCTGCCTCTGGTCAAGAGCTTCACCCCAGTGCATGTCAGCCTGGGCTGAAGAACAGCCAACACACACTGCAGGAGCTCCTTGGTGAACTGCTGCAGGTTTACTCACTGCAAAGTTCACCCCTCACTCACCTTCAATCTCTGAAATCCGCTTCTCTGTTTCCTTCTCCATCACTTTCTGTCCATAAGTTATTTCAGCAACTTGTGCAATTTTTTCTGCCTCTGGAATGAAAACAGGGACACGCCCACACTGTCATCACACGTCCTCCCAATGCCAGCAGCAGCCTCACCCTGCAAAACCCCCACTCATCACCCACCTCAGGTGGAAATGAGCTGTGGGAAGAATCTCCAGCCCGCAGAAAACAAAGCTGGAACCCCCCTGAAAAGCTGCTGAGTTTCTCTGGGAAGGTTTCAGATCAGAGGAGGCCCCAGAGGGAAGCAGGAGTGTCCCTCCCTCCCTCCCTCCCTGGGGTCTCCCTGCTGCCTGCCCCCCGTGCCCTGCCCCAGCCCGGGCACACAGACCGATCAGGGCTTTCTTCCTCTCCGTCTCTGCCTCCTTCTCCACCACCTTCTGCTTCTGCGCCGCAATCAGCAGCTTCGTCTTCTCACTCTCCCTGGAGAGCAGGAGAAACCAGTGAAAGCCAGGAGCTGCCTGCTCTGGGACCCACAGCACACTCCCAGAACGAGCTCTTCCCTCCTTCCAGCAGTGTCCAGGGCAGGTGGGATTGGGATCAGCAGTGCAGGGCAGGTACCTGCACACAGCTTTTTGCCTAAATCAAAGCATTCTTTCCTCCTCTCCATTGCAGGGAGATTTTCCAGTGAGTCCCTGTGACACGGCCCCTGCAAGCTGTCCTGGTGCCTTTTCTATTTTACTGGCTTTTAAAAACTCATGAATGTGAGTAAAGTGTGAACATGAAATAAAAATCCTGCTCCCAGTCAGGGAAGAGACCCCGGAACTGAGCCCCTCTCACCACGTCCTGCTGCATTTATGGCAGCAGAGCACAGGCTGATCTGGGGCCTCCTGCCACGACCACAGCACACAGGCTTTGCCACCAGCCCAAAAGGTGACATGCAGGGCTGGGGCAGCAGAATGGGTGACAGGGAAACTATCCTGGCTGGCCAAGCTGCTGGAAGCTGCTCAGGGAGCACGGGCAGCTCCAGGGCACTGCACAGGGATCAGCACGTCAAGTGCTGTCAAAGGAAGTTATTTCAAAGCTTTGCAAGTCTTCAGCTTGTTGAATCAACAGTTTCTCTATCCCAGTCAAACAAGGGGATTAGTGGTGAAATCCATCCCTCTGCCACTCAGCCAGCCCCGGGAGGGCTCTGAACACAGGGGAAGGAGCCCCAGGACAAATCATTCCTGTGCTCAAGGGCCCTGCCAGCCCAGCCAGGGCTCAGTGCTGCTGAGGCACCACAGCAGGAGGCTGAGGGCACCTGATCCCCTGATCCTGAGTTAATCTGCCCTCCTGGATCCCTCTGGATCCCCCTGGGAGCAGGGAGGCACTCACATCAGCTCGTAATTCCTCCGGATTGTTTCAGGGATGTTCGGCTTCGTGACTCGAACTGCCTGGAGAGAGAGAGACACAGGAACATGGGCCAGCAGCCAAGGGGCTGCAGGGGCCTGGGGGTGGCACCTGGGGTGTCCTCTGCCACCAGAGCTGCAGAAACTGTGAGCAGGCCCAAAACCCACAGAGAAACAGCACTGAAAGGTCTCTGACATGACCTGGGCATGGTCACCTGGGCAAAGCAGCACCCAGAGTAACTCCAGGAGAAACTCAGCACATCAGAACTGGGAGGGGACAGGAAGGACACTGAAATCTGTGTTGTAAAGCAACTTCCTGAACAAATCTCAGTTTCTGGTTTCCTTTTAGCTCTCTCCCCTCTTCACAGTCTGCCCCTTCGGTATGTCAATCAAATCCTGATTACCTGTATAATTAATCCAGGGGCCATGGTGGTGAGGTCTTGCTGCAAGGCCAGTTTAAGGTTTTCATCAATTTGATCTGATGGGGGAAAAAAGAGAAGGGAATGAAAAAGCCCCAGGGCAGTTTGCTGTCAGCACCCAGGGTGAGCTGGGATGGCTGACACGTCTCACTGCTGGAGAGCACAAATGGGAGTTGGATGTGGAAGTGCTGGGCTGACCCCGAGGCAGCTTCCCAGCTCTCCCAGCACAGCCCTGGGACACCACAGGACGTGGCAGGGATGGAAAGCTTCCCACAACCTGCAGCCTAGAATCCTCCTGAGCCAGGTACAGCAAGGAATCTGTGCTCCAACCCCCTTCCCCACTGAACTTCCCAGCCAGAGCCTGAAGTGATGAGGTAAATCCTGACTGATCCTGGCCTGCACCAGGACACAGAGCAAAGGGAAAGGCAGGAATGGGAAATGGCAGCATCAGTTACTGCAAAAACCATCAGTGACGTCTCCTTGGCTCCAGGAGCCCCAGAACTCCAGCATAGCTGAGGATTTCAAAAGGAAACACAGCCTAAACCCTGCTCTGATGAAAGCTGCAAGGAGGGCAGTGCTTCCAGCTGGGGCCTGCTGGGAAGTGCAGAGGGAAAACCAAAGTGGAACGGCTTCAGGAGGGATCACATCACACCCTGGGCTGTTTGCTTTGGTCCCAGTTTCCTATCTGGAACTGGGGCTCCTAACAAAGCCCAGCCAGGAGTTTGGGAAGCAGCTGTTATCAGTCCCCTGCACCTGCTGGCAGCTGTGGGGGCAGAGGGTAAAGGGAGGCCGCTCTGAGGGGCTGTGCCCCACTGCAGAGCCCGAGGCAGACCCAGCCAGCTCAGCCCAGGGCTGCAGGGAGTTTGTACAAGCTCCCTCTGTGCAGAGCAGAGCTCTCAGCCCCTCTCAGGCAGCCATCAGCAGCAGCTGCTGACATCTGGAGCCTCCATGGGCCAGGAGCCCGGCCAGCTGCCAGCAGGGGCTGGGGACTGGGGGGATCCCAGCCCCACAGCTCGTGTGGGAAGGGGCAGCCAGGCTCCTTGGAAAGCCCAGGCTGGAGAGAAGAGGAGTCTGCAGAGCCTGTGCTCTCTCAGGCACAGATCCTGCCCTGCCGGGCCCCCAGGCCATCCCCAGCAGCTCAGTGCCACAGCCAGCACTGCCCAGGGCTGACAGGCCGGGAGGATTTCCTGTCAGTGCAGAGCCAGGAACAGAACCCTGGCACTGGCAGCCACGGGGCCAATCCTGCCAGGAAACCACAGCTTCTCCTCAGCTCCCCTGCCCTGTGTGTCCCAGGTTTCCATTGGGAAGCTCAGCAGCTCCTGCCAGCACTCCTGGTTTGTGGGCAGAGCCCATCAAGCCTCTGGGCAGGCAGTGCTTGCTCAGGCTTTCTGTGACAACAGCCTGGCTTTTCCAGCTGGATTAGAGACTGCTGTGCCTGATCCAGCCCCTCACAGCTGCTGCACACACAGAGAACACCACAGAATCCCTGCTCCCTTCCCTACGGGGGGCAGGGCTGCAGTTCATTGTTACAGCAGGCTGGAGCACTCAGCTCCAGGGGACACCAGGGATGGGTGATGGCAGCTGGCTCACAGCCCCAGCTCCAGGCAGGGCCAGCCTGGGGTCCATGGACAAATCCTCCAGTGGGGGTTCTGCACCCACAGCCCAGGGAGAACCCTCAGCACAGCCCCAGCTCACCAAAGAGCTCGATGTAAACCTCCTGCAGCGTGTGCACACTGCAGAACTGGTTCAGCTCGTGGTGGATCTTGTTGAAGATCAGAGCCTTGTCGTAGTCGGCCGTGTAGTTCTTGACGATGTCGTACACTGCGAGGGGAGAGAGCAGGGGATGGAGCAGGGAGGGCAGGGCAGCAGGGAAAGGGGGCTCAGAACTCCCAGGGAAAGCCCTGGAGCTCGGTCCCAGGCAGGGGCTGTGAAATGAGGGACCCCCCTTGCCCTCAGACCCTCTGGCCAGGGCAGGTTTATTTACTTTGTGGCACTTTCAGCAGCACCTGCCCCTGCCCTGTGAACAGCAGGGTCTGAGGCAGCCCCAGGCTGTGCTGGGGCTGCACACAAACACAGAGCTCCCTGCTGAGCCAGGCACTCCAAGGCTCAAACCCAAAGGGGCTGGGAAAAGGCTGCCCAGGTGGCTGTCCCTGGGCTGCAGAGGAGCCTTTGCTGACAGCCCCTGAGTGCCCTGCACAGCCCCTGCACAGCCCCTGAGTGCCCCTGGCTCCCCTGCACAGCCCCTGCACAGTCCCTGAGTGCCCCTGCACAGCCCCTGCACAGCCCCTGAGTGCCCCTGCACAGCCCCTGCACAGCCCCTGAGTGCCCCTGCACAGCCCCTGAGTGCCCCTGCACAGCCCCTGAGTGCCTCTGCACAGCCCCTGAGTGCCCCTGCACAGCCCCTGAGTGCCCCTGCACAGCCCCTGAGTGCCCTGCACAGCCCCTGCACAGCCCCTGAGTGCCCCTGCACAGCCCCTGAGTGCCCCTGCACAGCCCCTGCACAGCCCCTGAGTGCCCTGCACAGCCCCTGAGTGCCCTGCACAGCCCCTGCACAGCCCCTGAGTGCCCCTGCACAGCCCCTGCACAGCCCCTGAGTGCCCCTGCACAGCCCCTGCACAGCCCCTGAGTGCCTCTGCACAGCCCCTGAGTGCCCCTGCACAGCCCCTGAGTGCCCCTGCACAGCCCCTGAGTGCCCTGCACAGCCCCTGAGTGCCCTGCACAGCCCCTGCACAGCCCCTGCACAGCCCCTGAGTGCCCTGCACAGCCCCTGAGTGCCCCTGCACAGCCCCTGAGTGCCCCTGAGTGCCCCTGCACAGCCCCTGAGTGCCCTGCACAGCCCCTGAGTGCCCTGCACAGCCCCTGCACAGCCCCTGCACAGCCCCTGAGTGCCCCTGCACAGCCCCTGAGTGCCCCTGCACAGCCCCTGCACAGCCCCTGAGTGCCCCTGAGTGCCCTGCACAGCCCCTGAGTGCCCTGCACAGCCCCTGAGTGCCCCTGCACAGCCCCTGCACAGCCCCTGAGTGCCCTGCACAGCCCCTGAGTGCCCCTGCACAGCCCCTGCACAGCCCCTGAGTGCCCCTGCACAGCCCCTGAGTGCCCTGCACAGCCCCTGAGTGCCCCTGCACAGCCCCTGAGTGCCCTGCACAGCCCCTGAGTGCCCTGCACAGCCCCTGCACAGCCCCTGCACAGCCCCTGAGTGCCCTGCACAGCCCCTGCACAGCCCCTGCACAGCCCCTGAGTGCCCCTGAGTGCCCCTGCACAGCCCCTGAGTGCCCCTGCACAGCCCCTGCACAGCCCCTGAGTGCCCTGCACAGCCCCTGCACAGCCCCTGCACAGCCCCTGAGTGCCCCTGCACAGCCCCTGCACAGCCCCTGCACAGCCCCTGAGTGCCCTGCACAGCCCCTGCACAGCCCCTGAGTGCCCTGCACAGCCCCTGCACAGCCCCTGCACAGCCCCTGAGTGCCCTGCACAGCCCCTGAGTGCCCTGCACAGCCCCTGAGTGCCCCTGGCTCCAATCTCTGCTGCACACAGCTCAGAGGGGCTGGGATAATTCAGGTGATAAGAACAAGAAACAACCAACACCCCCAGTTCTGGGGAGAGCAGCTCAGAGGGGACAGCCCGGGCTCAGAGGGGACACCCCGAGCTCAGAGGGGACAGCCCGAGCTCAGAGGGGACACCCCGGGCTCAGAGGGGACAGCCCGGGCTCAGAGGGGACACCCCGGGCTCAGAGGGGACAGCCCGGGCTCAGAGGGGACAGCCCGAGCTCAGAGGTGACACCCCGGGCTCAGAGGGGACAGCCCGGGCTCAGAGGGGACAGCCCGAGCTCAGAGGGGACACCCCGGGCTCAGAGGGGACAGCCCGGGCTCAGGGCTCTGCCAGGTGCTCAGGGACACCTGTGAGACAGCCTGGCTGCCCACCCAGCACAGCCACGGCCTCTGCAGCCCCTGGCAGTGCAGCACAGCCCCGGGGCAGCCCCCGGGACTCACCGGGGCAGCCCCGGGACTCACCGGGGCAGCCCCCGGGACTCACCGGCGCTCTGGATGAGGAAATTCACCACCTCGATCCTGTCGAAATAAATCATCACTCCCCCGCTGCAAAGGGAGAGAGCAGAGAGTGAAGTTTGCTGCAGGCTGAGGGGCTCCCGGGGGGCTGGGATGGGTGTGGGCCCCACCCCGGCCCGCTCAGCACCCCAGTGTCCCAGCACGGCCCAAACCCCACAGCCCCTGGCACCGACACAGCCCGGGGGGCTCACTGTCCTGGGGAGCCCCCCGGTGACCCCGGTTTGGGGGCTGCAGGGCAGTTCGGTCCCCGGGGAGCTCCCAGCCGCGGTGGGTAAGGGCCGAGCGCCTCACCTGGTGCCACACGGGACATTCTTCACCTCGTCCGTCTGCAGCGTGGTCTGCAGGAGGGAAGCACAGCGCCTTAGGAGAGGGAGCTCCCCGGCACAAACCCCGCAGCCAGAGCAGGGGCTGCCCCCGCCTCGCCCGGTGCCTGCTTCGGGGCTCGGCGGGACCGTCCCGAGAGCCGCCTCCCCCCGGTACCGGGCACGGCCGCGCCCGGCCCCGCGGGACCGCCCGGAACCCCCGGAACCCCCGCCCCGCCCGGGCCCGGGCCCAGCAGCACCTGCACTGACTTGTAGGACGTGATGAAGGGCAGCATGAGGTGGAAGCCGGGCCCGCTGGTGGAGGTCAGCAAGGCGCCGCCGCTGCGGAGGGAACGGGAGGGGGAGAGAGAGAGAGGGAACCGTGAGCGGCGGCGGCTGGCCGGGGCCTGGCTCTCTCCCCGCAGGGGGCTCCCCCCGGGGCCCGCCTCACCGGTAGTAGACGCCGATGTGGCCCTCGTCGATCTTGTGCACGGCCGAGAGGAGCGCGGCGGCCGCCACGCCGAGGGCGAGGGCGGCGATGGCGCCGAGCTGGGCCATGCCCGGCACCGGCGGCGGCGGCACCGGCGGCGCGCCACTGACGTCATCACCGCGCGACCCCCGCCGCCGCCGCCGCCGCCAGGGGGCGCCGGAGGAGCGGGGATGCGGCGCCGGAGGCCGCGGGTTCGAGACCCCGGCGGGGATTGGGGCGCGGAGCTCCCCCCGGGCCCCGCTCCCTGTCCCGCGGCCCCGGTACTCACACAGCAGAGCATGTTCGGTGTGGAAGGGACACCGAGAGTCGTCGCATTCCACCCCCTGCCACGGGCTGGGACATTTCCTACTGTTCCCCATTTCCCATAGAAAAGCCTGGGGCCCACAGGATCCCCCAGCCCAACCCAGGCCCTGCACAGACACAACAACCTCGTCCAAGTGCTCCCGGAGAACTGACTCCCAACATCCAGCCGAAATTCCCCCTCTTTCCCTTGTTTTTATCAGCCACAACATTTTTATCTCCTCACTGATCTCCCCCCAGCGTTGCCCCCCACACGGCCCCCCCTGCTCGCTGCCTTGTGTGGGCAATCAGGAAAGGGATGGGCCCCAAAGCAGAACCACCCCGCTCTGCAACCCTGCAAAGGGCCCAAAAACCACGGCAGAGATGGATAAAACACCAATAAAGGAGAATGGTTTGATCTTTACCCGTGATAGATCTCCGAGGTTGCACATAACAACCCTGTCAGGAGGGTTCAGCGCCCTTCAGGAATAAGGGATGAAATATCCACGATATTTGTCAATCCAAATTTTACAGCTCTTAAATAAGCGCAAAAGGGCGCCAGAGATGAAAAACACCCTGTAGTTGGTGTTTCTTTAAAGGCGTTTGCCCAGATTTAGGGCCTTGATAAAATGTATTAAATCTTTAAAGGTTTTAATGAATCTAGTATGTGTTTCATAAATCACGAGCCTCTGCTCAGCCCCTCTCGGTTTAATAAGGGTAAACTAGGAAATTGCTCTGAGCTGGAGCAAAATGCACCCATGGAATATTGAAAAGTAATAGGTTTTTAAATGTGGGGTGTTCTGGCTCGCAGGAGAGGTTTTGCTGCATAACACCGGCACTATATCACTGCCCTGAGCGGGAAACCAGCTGTGGCCACGTGTTTAACAGCATCAAGATGTGAACCAGCACAAAGGTAAATATTATTTGTAATAATCCTAAAAAAAAAAAAAAGAAAAAATAAAAGCCAAAAAAATCATTACTGCTGGACTTGAGGCCAGGAACTTTCAGTGGTGTCTGTGCCGCGGCGCTCGGGATTTTAACAGGAATAAATGTTGGAATAAATGGTTTATTGCTCCCAGTTCTCTCCAGCTTCTTCATCCCTACCTCGTCCCCCTGCCCCTGTAAAAATATCCTGTGGGGTTTTCTGTGGAGTTCAGTGAGGCAGTTTGGGGATCTCTGGGGGCTCACGGCTGCAGATTTGTGGAGATGGGGACAGGACCCTGGCAGGCCCTGGGTTGGGATGAGGGTTAGAGAGCTGGGATGGGGGGACAGAGCTGGGATGGGGGGCAGAGCTGGGTAGCCATGGGCAGAGCTGGGGCGGTGGGGCAGAGCTGGGGCGGTGGGGCAGAGCTGGGGGGCCATGGGCAGAGCTGGGATGGTGGGCAGAGCTGGGGGGCCATGGGCAGAGCTGGGGGGCCATGGGCAGAGCTGGGGAGCCATGGGCAGAGCTGGGGGGCCATGGGCAGAGCTGGGGTAGCCATGGGCAGAGCTGGGGCGGTGGGGCAGAGCTGGGGTGGTGGGGCAGAGCTGGGGTAGCCATGGGCAGAGCCGGGGGGCCATGGGCAGAGCTGGGGGGCCATGGGCAGCCCCGGGCGGGACGTGCCCGGCTCGGTGCCCCCGGGGCGCGGGGAGGCTGCGGCGGGGCCAGCGAGAGGCGCGGTGTAGAGTCTGCCTGCCCTCATTAGCTGTCACAAGTAACAATGCCGGGCTGGCAATAAAGGCAATTCCGAGGCTGTTGGCCATTAATCACCGCCTGACAGCTGGGAACAGGGCTGGAAAAACTCTGTCCCCGCACTCCTGCTCCGGCGTTTAAGGTTACCTGTGCAGCTGGTGGGGTGGAAAGCTCTGCTCGCCAGCCCTGCCCCAACCCCACTGCGGTCTCCTCTGTTTCTATCCTGTCCCCGACCCCGTCCCGAATTCTGCCTCCATCTCCTTTTCCACCCCATTCCCATCCCATCCCATCCCATCCCATTATTCCCACCCCATTCCCATCCCATCCCATTATTCCCATCCCATCCCATTATTCCCATCCCATCCCATTATTCCCATCCCATCCCATCCCATCCCATCCCATCCCATCCCATCCCATCCCATCCCATCCCATCCCATCCCATTATTCCCATCCCATCCCATCCCATCCCATCCCATCCCATCCCATCCCATCCCATCCCATCCCATCCCATTATTCCCATCCCATCCCATCCCATCCCATCCCATCCCATCCCATCCCATCCCATCCCATCCCATCCCATCCCATTTTTCCCATCCCATCCCATCCCATTTTTCCCATCCCATTTTTCCCATCCCATCCCCAGGAAGGGCAATCCCTGGAAGGAGCTGGGAGGCTGCAGGGCCCTTTCCTGCTCGGCTCTGGCAGGGAAGGGAAGGGAGGGGGGTGGGAGAGGGGCTGTGTGTGGGGGGAACCCTTCCCCAATCCCGTCCCTGGAAGGCTGTTTGCCGATTAGGGAGCAGAGCTGTGTTGGGGTCTGTCCGGGCTCGTTCCGTGTCAGCTCTAACAATGCAGCACTTGGCAGCCCCGGCAGCTCGGTGGCGTTGGCCATTAATCATCCCCTGACAGTCCCGAGCTGGGAGGGAGGAACCGCTCACACGTGCTCCTGGTGCCCCCTCCCCACGGCCGGCGGGGCAGGGGGGGCTTCCCCTGCCTTGGGCCCACCCAAACCCCTCAGCTGAGGGTCCTGGACCCACGTCCCCTCGATACGGCTGTGAGGGGCAGGCAGAGAGTGGGGAGGCATTTCTGGGGCAGGAATGGCAAGCTGCAGGGAGCAGCCCTGCTGGAAAGGGGCACAGCACATGGCATTCCCAGCGCTTTCCTCTCCATCACCGTCCCGGGGCAGGCAGAGAGTGGGGAGGCATTTCTGGGGCAGGAATGGCAAGCTGCAGGGAGCAGCCCTGCTGGAAAGCGGCACAGCACATGGCATTCCCAGCGTTTTCCTCTCCATCACCGTCCCCGGGCAGGAGCTGGGGGTCTGTCCTGGGGGAGGTGGTCCCGGGGGGAGGCAGTTCCCGGCACGGGAGGGGAGCTCTCCCCGAGGTTCCTCTCCGCTCCCCTCGTCGTCCCGCAGGCGCCAGCCCCGTGGCCGGGTGCCAGCCTGCCAGGTCATCCCCCAGTAAATAAAGGAGCGATGTGTTTCCAGCCCCCCAATGCTGCTTTCTAAAGGGAAATGATTAATGGTGCTTGGAAACCACAATTCATCCCGGGAAAGAAAGTAGATTTAGCCGAAACATGCGTGAGAATTAGTGCTGGGATCGGCTCCTGGGGCAGAGGGGGGAAGCTAATGGCAAACAGAGCCCGTCTGTGCGCAGGGGGAGGGAACAACCTGCCAAAAACACGGGCTGGAGGAGCTGGGATGGAGCTGGGACAGCAGGAGGAGAGGGGCCAGCAGAGCCAGGGCTCCTCCGCAGCTGGAGACCTCGGTCACTCCTTCCCTGACCCATGGTGAGATGGTCACCACGGAGAAGGGGATTCTCCTCCCACGTGCATCCCAACAACACAGCAAAGGGTGGATGGTGCTGATGGGACCAACACTCATCGTTCCCAAAAGTCCCAGGGATACCTGGGAGAAGCAGGACTTGCACCAGAACCCCCAAAGCTCCGGCCTGTAAAGGCCAAATTCTTCAAAACCGTCTGTTTTGGGCTCAGGGAATGACCTCACCTTGCTCCTGCTGGTGGGACCCACTGGGGTAACTGGGATGGGCTGGGCTGCACCACAGCAGCGTGGAGCCATCCAGGTGCTTCATCCCTGGGGAGCAGGAAACCTCCCAGAAGGGAAAAACAAAAACACACTTTTCCTCCGTGGCAGCTCCGGCCTGGAGTGTGATCCTGCTGGGATGTGGGAGCTGCAGTCGTCCTGCTGAGTTCCCAAGTTCATGGAAAAGGTCTTCAGGCACAAATCCTGACCTGGTTCTGAGCTGCCGTGCCCAGGAGAGCAGCCAGGGAGGGGAGCAGGAACAGGTGACCTGAATTTATCACCGGTTCCAGAGACAACCCCCAGGTCCTCGCCTTTACCTCGGTTTGGATCGAGGCAGCGGCTGGCCCCACGCAGGTCCCGTCACAGCAGCAGCGTGGAGCAGCTCTAGGAGGGAGATTTATTTGTGGGATTCCAGGAAGGGCTGGGGAAGCCTCGGCGAGGTGCTGAAGCCCAGGTCAGGAGTCATCCCTGGTGCGGTGATATATTTAGAGCGGGATAATGGAAGCGACAGCGCGGAAAAAAATAAAAAATCCCTGGAGGAGGTGCAGATCCGTCCCCTTGGCTGGGAGTTACTGGATGATCCGAGCCAGGGAACAGATAGTTGGATTTCCCTTATTTCTCCCTTCAAATAAATCACAGCTCCAGAGGCCTTTAAACTCTGCAACATGATCTGTTCCAATAAGGAAGGGAATGAAAGGCTGCGTCTCTCTGGAAGCCTGCAGAGCCATAAATCTCCTATGTACAAACACAGACCAGATTTCCAAGTGCATTTATTTTATTGTATTGTTTTAACAGAAAAATCAAACTGCAATAAACTCCGTCCCTCATTAGCTGTCTCCACATCCAGGCCAAATGTTGCTAACGAATAAAATCAGGACAAAGGAATGTGGCTGTGGGTCCAAGGCCTGGCCGGGCGCTGACCCCCCGAAAGGCATTTCCCTCTGAGCCTCACAGAGGTGTGGGATGAGGGGAGCCAAGGGGGTGCTTCCTGCACTGCCCATTGCTGCAGCTTTGTGGGGGTTGTCACCCCAAATCCAGCATCCCTGGCCCTGGCATCCCCCCAGGCCCCCACCACGGCAGCTGGAGTTCAGTTCAGAGGTTTCCTGCCTCAGTTGGTCCCTGATGTGCACCCTGAGAGCAGCAGGAACAGGGGGCAGTTGGGGTGGGGGCTCCCTGTGAGACCCCCCCAGCTGCCCACGTGAGGGGGCTGCGGGATCAGGGCTGAACTCATCAAGCACAGGGTCAAACCCCAAACTTGCAGTCGGGCAGCTCTGGAGCTGTCGGTCGTTAATCATCTGCTGACAGCCCCGAAGGGTCCAGCTGCTCTGAGAGCGGCTCTGGGGGGCACAGGGAGCTCAGGGAGCGGCTCTGGGGGGCACAGGGAGCTCAGGGAGTGGCTCTGGGGGGCACAGGGAGCTCAGGGACAGGGACGTGCCTGGCGCTGGTGGCGCCGTGGATGGCGCAGTCCCCAGTGACCCCACGGAGCACCCAGCGGGTTCTCCCAAGCCCCCCAAACCCGCCCCAGGGGACGCCCCTGGAGGGAGCAGGGCTGTCACACCCCAAACACAGCACCTCCTGCTCGGTCTGATCCAGGGAAAGGGTGAAACTCAATCCCGAGCAGGCCGGGGAGGAACAAGGAGCCTGTCTGCAGGATTTATGGCAGCGAGCTGCAGAGCCCGGAGCAGCGCCCGCGCCGCGCGGGTCCCGCCTCAGCCCACGGAGAAATTCCTGACTTATTGAATCACATTTGTCATCCCTAAATACATATGCAGGCCCGTGTTTCTGAATCCATAAACATCTTTAACTCGCTCCGCTCGGCGAGGCCTCTTTCAGCAGTAATTTATATTTAACTTTTTCCATATGCAGGGCCTGTCGCCTGGGTGTCATTTCCGGGAGGGCCGGGGGGGCCGGGGGGAGCCGGGGGCGCGGGGGGGCGCGGGGGGAGCCCGGCATGCCTTGGCCCGCTGGAGCGGCCCAGCTGCTGGCACGGCGCGAGAAATCCACCCGGCAGAGCCAGTGCTCATTAATCATTTGAACTACTAAACTGCCAGCTCCTTTCAAGATCTTTCAAGAAGTGTTTTCACCCAAAATAGAGTTGAAAACGCGCCGGGCCCTACTTTCAGAGTCTCATCCATCTGGCCATTATGGGGAGTGTCAGGCGGCTCTGACAGACAAGGCTGCTCTGTTCGAGGGGCCCCGGCCCCACAGCCTGTCATATCGCGGGGCTGATGGCATCTGACAGCTCCGCTTGTACCTCCCTGCAGGATGAAAGGGCTGCTCCCGGCGGCAGGAGAGGGGCACGGGATGAGCAGGGGCACCCGGGGTGCCAGCAGCATCCCTGGCCCCGCAGACAGGACACCCCTGCCCCCAGAGCCCATCGCTGCCCCGGGGCTTGGGCACTCTGGGGTGTGACCAAAGGCCGGGGGGCTGTGCCCATCGCCCACCCCTGGCTGTGGTGCTGAGCTCTCCCCGTGCCCTGTGGCACAGAGCGTCCCAGAGCTGCCAGCCCTGTGGCACAGAGCATCCCAGAGCTGCCAGCCCTGTGGCACAGAGCGTCCCAGAGCTGCCAGCCCTGTGGCACAGAGCGTCCCAGAGCTGCCAGCCCTGTGGCACAGAGCGTCCCAGAGCTGCCAGCCCTGCCCTGGCCCCCATCTCCCCCGCACTCACCTGCAGTCTGTGGGTGCTGTGCACACCCCGGTGCTCAGAGCCACTCCCCAAACCCAGCAGGACAGACCCAGCGCCCCGAGGGCTTCCCCCGTGGCCAGGAGGGCTCAGGGTCTGCCACACACACGGATATCCCAGAAGCAGGTGAGAGCTGCCGAATCCTGGTGCTTCCCTTGGGGGGTTCCTTGGGTAGGAACCCCCCCAAGCTGCCCTGGTGCTGCAGGATTCCTGTGCCAGCACAGCAGCTTGAAAAAGTGTGGGAGTTATCCAGGCAGCAGTGGGGACAGAGCACATCTCTGCAGCCAGAGGAGCGGGCACCCGGCCAGCCCCATCCATCCCAGGTGCTCCCAGCACAAAACCCAACCAGAGTCCAAGAGACTGTGGGCACCCCAGGAGGAAGGAAAGGCTTTTGGCTCCATTTCCATTTTGCCCAGAACACGGCTCTTCTCACCTCCAAGGGGACTGTCCTCCTCCAGCCCCTTGGATGTCACCAGGACTGTGCAGGGAATGGGAACAAAACCCCACAAAGGCAACACTGCTCCAGCAGAAACAAGGAGTCCCTGTTGTAGGAGCTCTGCCCAGAGGACCAGGGCTCCTGGCCTCGATGGCATCCTCGGTGATGAGCAGCCCCATCCTTCTCATCCAGAGAGAAAAACACAGCAAATCTTCTGGGTGCTTCACTCTCCCCTCTCCTCCCGCTGGGAAGTGCAGAGAAAACGGTGAAGGTCCAGCCAGAAAGATCTTTAACAGCCCCCATCTCTCTCCTGTCCTTCTCCCTCAGCCCCCCAGCCACCCCTCCGGCAGGAGCTGCTCATGGAGAGGTGGCACCAGGACCTCAGGCTCCCACTGGTCCCACTGGTGCAGCAGCATCTCCCTCTCCCACGGATGCACCAGGGGAGATGCAGGGGCTGCAGTGGTGGGCACTGCCCCAGCCCTGGGTGCTGGTGGGGAGCTGCCCTGTGCAGCTGTGGGGGACACAAAAAGGCCATTTTGGTTCTCTTCCACTGAGGTGTCTGCAGGGAGGGTCTATCCAGCCCCAGAAACCACCAGATGCCCAGGATGCTGCATCCTTAATCTGCTTCCAAATTTTTCCAGGAGTTGTGATCCATGAACTTTGGGACCACAAGGTGTTGGTTGGAAGAGGTGACATTGCAGCCTGCACAGTGTCCAGCTCTGCTCCTCCCACAGAACCAGCACTGAGAGCACAGGGGCAGCGTTCCAGCGTCACCTCTGGCAAAGGCACCTCCCCTGTGGGTCACATCCTCCTGTCCTGTCTCCTGCACCACGCTGGAAGAGGGATGAAGCCACAGCAAAGCTGCTCCCAGAGACTGCCACAAACACCTTCAGAAAACACAACATCTGTGTGAATCTTTGTTACTGTGGCCCGAGCTGCAGGAGCCTGCTCTGGACACGCTGAGTGCCCTCCCCTGCGCTCTCCAGCTGAACCGTTTGTGTGCAGGATCAGCATCTGCAGTTATCCACCACGATAAACACGGGCTGGCTGTGACCCGGGCCTGCAGGGACGGGCGGGATCCCTGCCCAGCCTGTGCCAGGGAATGGCCGTGCCTCAGCCCCAGCACCAGGGGCTTGTCACCTGCCAGGGCCCTGTGCTGGACTGTCATCCTGAGCAGACACTGCACAAGAGGGAAAGCACGGCCCTGGTCACACTGGGCACTTCCCCTGGGCTCACTGGTGGCCAGCCAAGGCCGGGTGTCCCGGGGTGCTGAGGAAGACGTCAGCGTATCGCTGCCAAAGCTGGAACCGGAGCTGCTGCAGGACTTGCACCACACACCAATGCACGGCCAGGGCAGAGGCAGCAGCAGCTCTTGAGCTGTTATCCAGAGCCAGAGGAGAGTCCACTCCCATTCAGGGCATTCCTGGCCACTGCAGTGTCCCCGCTGCTCGCCCACACTCTTCTGGCTTTGGCGCCTCGAGGTCTTTGCCCTTCTCCCCTCACCTGGTCCAGGGCCTCCTGTCACTTGTGCTGTCCCACTGCTGGCAGAGGCTGGAGGTGAAGCCCCCACCAGGGCAGGGTGGGGCTCTGCTGGGGCTGAGCTCACGGTGCCAGCCCAGGGCAGCTCCACACCCCGGCGCTGCCCCGGCCGCTCCCGTCACCGCTGGCTTCTCCTGCTGCTCCTCCTGCAGGGCTCCAGCTCACAGCCCTGGCACAGGAGCTCTGCTGCCACCTCCAAGCACGGCTCTGTCCCTCCAGGTCTGCTCCCAGCCGATGCAGCACCAAGTGTGGCCCAAAGCAAAGCCCTGGCCCCGGGCTGGGCACGGGGATGCTGGTGAGGGACAGGAGGTGTCTGCGCCGCTCCGGCTGTGAGGACAAACAGAGCCCGTCTTCTCCGCGGCTCCCACCGGTGCTCACGTGGAAAGAAAAGCTGCTTTATGCAGCTGAGGAACTTCTCATCCACCCACCGTGGCTCTGCATCCCGACCTGACCCCTGGGCGGGCTCCAGCCCTCGAGGACGCCGTGCTCCGCTCTGGGCTCTGAAACGCCTTGTACGTCTGCGGGCAGCCACCTCTGCATCACCTAAAAGACATCGGGGATTCTTTTTTTTTTTTTTTTTTTTTTTGCAGGAGAGGAAGGAAAACAACAAGAAAAAACGGGGCCCGGCTCTTTCATTCACGTATTTATTGGGCGGACGGCGTGGCTGTGGTCAGCTGGGCTTCGGGCTCTGCAGACGGGGATGTTTATAAGGCACGCGGAGCGGCTCGGCGTGCGCGTCCAAGTCATTCCTTCCCCGGCACAGGGTATAATGTTGCCTTTGTTCGGCTGCCTCCGGCACAGCAGAGCGTGCCGTGCCGCTCGGCCGGGCCCCTGGCCGTGCCCCGCCGGTGCCGGCGCAGCCCCGCTCCTTCCACCCGCACCGCGGCCCCGGCAACTGCCACCATAAATCAATAGCAAAGGAGAGGCTGCCAGTTAGACTAAACAAGTGCATTTGCAAGGATTGCTAACCCTCATTAATCACTCTGACAGTCCTAAAAACACATTTCCCCTTTAATGACTGTATTTGGATAATCGGAGCTTTTTTTCCCGGTGGTGGCGCGGGGTGAGTGACGGTGGGCGCGGCTCCGGTGAGCGCCGGCACCGGGGTCACCGGCGAGTCAGGAGCTGCAGGTCCCCGGCAGCTCGGGGTGAGCTGGAGAAGGTGCTGCTGTGCCGCGGGGACAGGAGCCACCAGCACAGCCCCGACACCGCTGTCCCCACATCCGACACCCACCGGTGTCCTCCCAGCCCCAGCTGGGATTTGAAAAGGTCTTTTCCTGTCTCTCCGCGTTCCCTTTAGGTGACTTTTGCCTCCTGGAGAGGTTCGAAACCTTGCACATTTTTCTGTATAAATGATGCAACACATTAATGCACAGCACATTATGAAAATGGTAATTCAAACCCATACAACTCTAAATTAAGCCATACATTATCCGACCCACTCAGCCATATATTTTGCAGAAAGACAGGATTGAATCAAATCAAACCGAAACTGTGGAGTGCAGGTTGTTAGACAGAATGATTAATAAAGTGCATCCCAGTGCTCTTATTATAAAATGAATTCCGCAATAACCTGGGCATACATTACACAGGGAATTATTTCACATATCGGCAGCACGAGCGTTCCCCAGCAGCTCCAGCCCAGGTGCCGCCGCTATCAGATGATACTGGTGGTGTTTACACGGCCTGGCCCCGCTGCTGCAGTCCTGAGGGAGGGGAAACACATTCCTCAGGGCACCTCCTGCACGGCAGGACGCACCCAGGCAGCACCCAGCCCTGCCGTGGGCGCAGGGAAGGCGCTCGGGCTGGTTTTTGGAGCAGGGACCATCCTGGTGTGGGATGGAGCTGGGCTGTGAGGAGGGATGCTCCCAGCAGCTCTGGGAGAAGGCTTTGGCAGGACGAGGCTGTGCAGCTCCTTGCCCCGTGCCCTGGCTGCCCACACACGTGGGGTGTGCGGGCTGGGGCACCTCCGGGCTCTGCGGCACCGTCCTCCCACCCCGCGGCACGAGGTGCCAGCCACAGCCAGGGACGGGCACGGGGGGACACAACCCCACTGCAGGAACCTGTGACAGCCCCCAGGGACGGGCACGGGGGACACAACCCCACTGCAGGAACCTGTGACAGCCCCCAGGGACGGGCACGGGGGGACACAACCCCACTGCAGGAACCTGTGACAGGCTCCAGCCACAGCCAGGGACGGGCACGGGGGGACACAACCCCACTGCAGGAACCTGTGACAGCCCCCAGGGACGGGCACAGGGGACACAACCCCACTGCAGGAACCTGTGACAGGCTCCAGCCACAGCCAGGGATGGGCACGGGGGGACACAACCCCACTGCAGGAACCTGTGACAGGCTCCAGGGACGGGCACAGGGGGACACAACCCCACTGCAGGATCCTGTGACAGCCCCCAGGGACGGGCACGGGGGGACACAACCCCACTGCAGGAACCTGTGACAGCCCCCAGGGACGGGCACAGGGGACACAACCCCACTGCAGGAACCTGTGACAGGCTCCAGCCACAGCCAGGGACGGGCACGGGGGACACAATCCCACTGCAGGAACCTGTGACAGGCTCCAGCCACAGCCAGGATTTCTGGTGGGGACTGACACCAAGCGGGAGCGGGAGCCACATCCAGGGAGAAGCGATGCTCCCGACAGGCCTGGATACCTCCCATGCTGCTGGGGAGCTGCACTGGAGCTGCACTGGAGCTGCTCTGCCCACAGCACCCTGCTCCACGGCCAGCACCAGCTGCCGAGGGCTCAGCATCCAGCAGGGACACGGGAGACACCGGAGTGGCAGCACCAGCCTGGCCTGGCACCCCCTGCCTGCTGTGCCCACAGCACAGAGCCACAGCAGCAGCAGAGCCCCCCGTGCCAGCCCCAGCCCTGCAGACCCCAGGCCTCACCCAGCAGACATCCCACCTGGGAGGAGCAACACCACCACAACCAGAGCCCAGCCACGTCTGCACAGGGCGAGGGGCAGCCACAGACCCCCAAAAGCAGCCTAGGGGAGCTCAGAATGGAGCCAAACCGGCCCCTGGAGCACCAACCTCTCTGCCACTGCCACAGGAAACTCCGGCCGGGCCCTCCCGGCGGCCGCACGCCTGCGGCCACGCTCGAGGCACAGGCAGGGAAATAAAAATCCCTTCGGCAAAAGCAGCCCCTGCTCTCAGCGCGTTATTCTTCAGCTCAAAGGACACAAAGGAATTTAAACACAGGGCATAAAGCAATATCGAGAAGGCAATTAACAGGGATTAATTGCGTGACTCACTGAAATGCAACAGGAGCGAGGCAGAAATAAAATCAGCGCTGTGGGGCAATGGGGCATGGGGGGCTTCAGGGGGGAGCAGGGGCTTGGCCGGGGGTCCCAATGTTGGAGGAAAAGCGCTTTCCTCAGGGCATGGAGGGGGGAGAGCCCCCCGCCCGGCCGAGCCCCCACCCTGGCAGGGATGGAGCCAGCCCATGTCAGAGCATCCATCACCCTCCTCCTGGAACTGAACGGGAGCACTCGGGACCCCAGCAGCTCCCGGCCGCCCTCACACCGAGAGCCGGGACCCCGCTTCTTCCACGATCCCAGCCCTGACACTGCACCCCCCGCTCCCCACAGCAACCCGGGGGCACCGCTCTGATCCCGCTCAAACGCCTTCTCGAACCTTCCCTCCGCCGCCACGCGCGGGGACACGGACACGCGGGGAGGGGGACGGGGGCGCGGAGCCCGCGGGGCCGCGCCAGGAGCTCACCCGGGGCCGGTCCCGCGGGGCTCCGGGGCCGGTCCCGCGGGGCTCCGGGGCCGGTCCCGCGGGGCTCCGGGTCGGTCCCGTGGGGCTCCGGTGCCGGTCCCGCGGGGCTCCGGGCCGGTCCCGCGGGGCTCCGGGCCGGTCCCGCGGGGCTCCGGGGCCGGTCCCGCGGGGCTCCGGGGCCGGTCCCGCGGGGCTCCGGGGCCGGTCCCGCGGGGCTCCGGGGCCGGTCCCGCGGGGCTCCGGGTCGGTCCCGTGGGGCTCCGGTGCCGGTCCCGCGGGGCTCCGGGCCGGTCCCGCGGGGCTCCGGGCCGGTCCCGCGGGGCTCCGGGCCGGTCCCGCGGGGCTCCGGTGCCGGTGCCGCCGCCGCCACCGCTAGATGGTGCTGGGACCCCGCGGCCCCCGCCGGACCCCCGGGCAGGGACGAGACGAGACCAGAGCGTGGGTACAACCAAGAGGCGTTTATTAACAAAATCAGACTTACCGGGGGCTCGTCCGCCCGCCCGGGGCCGCCGGTCCTGCCGCTGCGCCCGCCGCTCCTCCGGCCCCCCACGCCGGGGTGGGGGGGACGCGCGGGGTCCTGCAGCCCCCGGCGGGGCGCGGCCGCGGGGGGAGCACGGCCTGGGGTGTGACCGTCACCCGGCCGGCGTCCGCAGCCCCCCCGGCCCCGGACACAGCGCAAAAAGAAAAAAAAAAAAAAGAAAAAAAAATTTAAAAAATCGAAAAGGAAAAAAAAAAATTGAAAACCCCAAAGATTAAAAATAAGAAAAAAATTTACAAAAAAAAAAAAAATCACATCTGCAAGTTACAAACGCAGATAACAGAATCCCAGAGCGATAAATGCAGAAGGGGAGGAGGAAAATGCCTTTTTTTCTTTTTTTCTTTTTTTTTTTTTTTCGCGTTTCCATGTGTGGCAGGAGTCATGCAAGAATTTCTCAGGGGAGAAATTAAGAAGGGGAAGGAAAAAAAAAAAATTCAAAAGAAACGGAAGGGGAAAAACCAAAGCCCCACACCTGCAAAGTAAAGAGGGATATTTTTTTTTTTCTTTTTTTTCGGGGGGGTTTTTTTTGTTTTTTGATATTTTTTTGTTTTGTTTTGTTTTTGGACACAGACTTTTTGCATACCATCGATTCATTGGTGTATAATGCACTTATATTCCCAGCTTTAAGCTAACATACAGTAATAAATACAGAGTCCCAGGAGGGCGCGGGGGGCCGGGCCGGGGCCGGGCCGGGGCCGGGGCCGGGGCCGGGGCGTTACTGATATCCCAAGGCGGAGGCTGACGTGAGTCTTTGGCCGTAGAGCGCGTACGGGGAGTAGTAAGGTCCGGCGGCCGGCAAGGAGGGCACGGGCAGCGCGCCGGCCGCGGGCAAGGGGCTCTTGCCGTAGGGGTGGTACCTGTTCAGTCCCAAAGTGTGCGGGCTCCTCAAGGAGAGCGAGGCCGGTAAGGCGCCGGGGCTGCCGGGGGCGGCGGGCGGCAGGTGCAGGTGGCACGAGGCCGCCGAGCCCAGCCCGGAGCTCGGGTAACCCGCCAGGAGTTTCTCGGCCCCCGGCAGGGCCGTGTGGGTCCGTAGGTGGGTGAGCAGCTCCTCCGAGGTGGCAAACCTCTTGTCGCAGGGTCCGCTGGCAGACACCCAGTTGCATATGTGGGGCAGGGGCTCGTTCTGCAGCATGAAGCCGTAGGTGTAGAGGGGGTGGCCGGGCAGGCTGGGGGTGCCGCCGGAGGAGAGCGTGGTGTGCACCGAGTGCAGGGGGTGCGCGGGGTACACCAGGGGGTATCCGCCCTTGAGGCTGCCGGGGTCGTGCACGCAGCTGGAGCAGTTGCTGGAGCCCAGGTGCGAGGCGCTGTGGTAGCTCAGGCAGTACGGGTCCCGGCATAATCCCTGCATGAAGGAGGGCGGCGAGGCCCCGGTCAGCGGGCTGGAGCTGGGCGGCTTCCCCGGCAGCCCCAGCGCCCCCGGCAGCTGGCTGCCCACCAGCCCCGCCTTGCCGGGGTCCAGCCCGGGCACGAACTGGGACGGGTAGCCGGCGTAGGCGCCGACGATGGAGCCGTGGTAGCCGATGCTGGAGGGCGGCAGGGGGAAGACGGAGTGGCCCGGCTTGTAGGGCGAGACCGGGGCCACATGGCCGGCGGGCGGCAGCGCGGGGGGCTCCGACTTGCGGCCCGAGGGGGGCTCGCCGTGCGCCCCGGGCTCCGCCGCCCCGCGCCCCAGCGCCGCGCCCGTCCCCTCCGGGCTGGGCTTGCCGCTCTCGGGCTCCTTCTTCTCCTCGGCGCCCTTGGGGTCGGGGTGCTGCGGCGAGGCCCCGCGGGAGCCGCCGGGCGAGGCGGCGGCGTGCGGGGGGAAGGGCGGGCAGGCGGCGCTGGGCACCCGAAAGCCGGCCTTGTCCGCGGCGCCCTCCTTGCGCGGCTCCCCGCCGCCCTTCGAGTAGGGCTTGAAGCTCGACTTGTCCTCGGCGGGCGCGTCCCCGCTGCCCGGCGGCTTCAGCGCGGCGGGGCGGGCGGACGGCTCCTTCTCGGCGGCGGGCGCGGCGGCGGCGGCGGCGGCCACGGCGTTCAGCTTGGAGGAGGGCGGCGGGTCGGGCTTCCCGATCTGCGAGCAGGTCTGGGCCAGCAGCGCCAGCGGGCTCTTCTTGGCGTCCAGCTGCGGGCGGAGCGGAGCCGGTCAGGGGGGGCAGATCCCGACGGCGCCCCCGCACCGGCCTCCCCCCCACCCCCGACACCCCCGGGGCCGGGCCCGGCGCCGAGCCAGGCAGCGGGGATGGGGGCACGGGGCGGGGGACGCGCCCGGCCGGGGACAGGAGGGACCGGGGGGGGTGGGGGGAGCGGGGCTGCGGCGGCGGCGGCGGCGGCGGGGGAGGGAAAGAACGGGGTGGGGGGAGCGGGGACGCCGGGCACGGCAGAGACCGGCCGGGAGAACCGGGAGAGCACCGGGCACGGCAGAGACCGGCCGGGAGAACCGGGAGCGCCGGCCGGGAGAACCGGGAGAGCACCGGGCTGGGAAGAGCCCGGCCGGGAGAAGCGGGAGCGCCGGCCGGGAATGCCGGGAGAGCACCGGGCTGGGAAGAGCCCGGCCGGGAGAAGCGGGAGCGCCGGCCGGGAATGCCGGGAGAGCACCGGGCTGGGAAGAGCCCGGCCGGGAGAAGCGGGAGCGCGGCTCCGGGGGCTCCGAGCCGCGGCCGGGGGCGGCGGGCACTGACCTCGATGGGGCTGACGGGCGTGGAGGAGAGCGGCTGGAGGTACTCGGGATGCAGGAGGTGGCCGCCGTGGGCGCTGAGCATCTTCAGGACGCGGATGGGCAGCCGGCTGGCCTGGCGCAGCGGGTCGGCGGGGGGCGGCCGGGGCGACGGGGCGGCCGCGGCTCCGCGGCTCGGCGGGGTCCTCGGCCGGGGCCCGCCGGGAGCGCCGCTCATTTGGGGCGGGGGAAAGGGGGGGGGTGCCCGGGCTCCGCGGGGCCGGGCCGGGCCGGGCGGGCGGCGGAGCGGCGGCGGCGGCGGCCCCGGCGAGACGAAGCCCTTCCCCGGCCCCACCGACACGTCAAATAGCCCCGATGGCGGCCGCGCTCCGAGGGGGCCGGCGCCGCGCACCAATCCGCGCCCGGCCGGGCCCCCGGGGCGGGGAGAGCCGCCGGTGGGGGGGGCGAGCCGCCGCCGCTCCGCCGCCACCGCCCCGCGCCGCCGCGCGGGGGAGAACCGCGGCACCGGCTCCAGCGGCACCGGCTCCAGCGGCACGGCACGGCACGGCACGGCACGGCACGGCACGGCACCGGGCCGCCAGCACGGCTCGGCATGGCACGGCGGCTGGTGGCACGGCATGGCAGGGTGCTGCTGGCACGGCACGGCATGGCACTGCTGGCACGGTTTACCATGGCGTGGGATGGCACTGCTGGCACGGCATGGCATGGCACGGCATGGCGCTGCTGGCACAGCTTGGCACGGCTGACACGAGATGGCACAGCTTGGCACGGCACAGCACGGCTGGGCTGGCTGGCACAGCACAGCATGGCATGGCACTGCTGGCACACCATGGCATGGCATGGCATGGCGCTGCTGGCACAGCTTGGCATGGCTGACAGAGATGGCACAGCTTGGCACAGCACAGCACGGCTGGGCTGGCTGGCACGGCTCAGCTGGCACACACGGCACGGCACTGCTGCCGTGGCCTGGCTCGGATGAGATCAGGCTGGCACAGCTCGGCACGGCACAGCTCAGAACCCAAAGCTGCGCCCCGTGCCTGTCCTGAGCCTGCAGGCAGCACCAAGGCCGGGGGGCTGAGCTGAGCTCGGGGCTCTCACAAAGGGACAATTCCCTTATGAACCTTCAGCTCCTTCTTTCTGGGCATTTTCTCCTTCCTTTGGTTTGCTGAGTCTTAAAAATCTTCAGGTGCCAGTGTGGGCTGCTGTATAACTAATTAACTCCCAACAATTAACTTCCTATTTCTAGTTACCTTTTCCAGACATCCTTGAATTAATTTCACAAACCCCTGGGGCTTTGGTTTTGCAGGGGGCTGAAAAGCAGCCGAGCTCAGGCAGGCTGTGTCCCTGAGGAGCCGAGGCCACGGATCAGTCCTGGAGCTCTGTCCCGGTGCTGCCCTGCCTGGGGGTTCTGGGGTCCTGGGGCAGTCAGAGCTCCTTCCCCGGCTCTCCTGGGCCTCAGGTGGGAGCTGGGGGGAGGATGGGGGCCTGAGGGGCGATGTGAGATGGGATGGGGATGTGGAGTGACAGGATAAAATCGTGGGGGCCAGGATGGGATGGGAACTGAGGCCTTTGGCCTGAAGAGGGGCGATGTGGGGCCCGGTGCCCATTCCAGCCCCACCTCTGCCCTGCCCGGGTTTGTGTTTCGGGTCCCTCCTGCCTACCCAGCGAGGGAGAGGGGAAAGGGGGAGAGACAGACACCTCTAATTAATCATATTAACTCCTGACAGATGCTTTATGCTCCAACAATGTTGCTATTATTAAGTTCATGTGCCCACCCCTCCCCAGGCCCGCCGCTCCGGGTTCTGGGAAAAAAGGCTTTGCTGGAATTCCCCAGCGAGCTCTGGCACGGCCCAGCACAGCCTGACATCCAGCCCGGCTGGTCCAAGCACTATCAATCACAGCCAGGGTCAGAGCTGTCGATTGCCCCTCTTTGGGAGGCTTTTTTGTGCTCCTTTTTCCCTCTCTCCCGGAGCTGACCGCAGGATTGATTCAATCCGGACAGCGGGATGTGAGCGGGGAGGCGGTGCCCTTCAAAGGAGCCATTCAGGGAAGGAGGAAACAGGAAAAAAAAGCCTTTCCTCCAAGTGGCTCGGGTTGTTGGCCAACAACAACAACAACAGGGCCCTCGCGGGGTAACCTCAGATCAGGTGGGACCGGTGCTAAGAGCGGTGGGAGGGCAGGAGCAGCGACAGCCCCGGGGCTGTTTGTCCTTCCCCCGAGGGCAGGGAGCAGCGACAGCCCCGGGGCTGTTTGTCCTTCCCCCGAGGGCAGGGAGCAGCGACACCCCCCAGGGCAGGAGCAGGGACAGCCCCGGGGCTGTTTGTCCTTCCCCCCAGGGCAGGAGCAGCGACAGCCCCGGGGCTGTTTGTCCTTCCCCCCAGGGCAGGAGCAGTGACACCCCCCAGGGCAGGAGCAGTGACAGCCCCGGGGCTGTTTGTCCTTCCCCCCAGGGCAGGAGCAGTGACACCCCCCAGGGCAGGAGCAGTGACAGCCCCGGGGCTGTTTGTCCTTCCCCCAGCCTCGGGTGATGCCCAGGGCCTGATCCTGCCCCGGTGCTGGCACACACAGACCGTTTCTGGGGCAGCCTGAGTTTGCTGGATTGATCCTTTCTCAGAGGGATGCTGTGGGTGGTGCTGAGCCCTGCTTCACGCCCGTGCCCTTCCCGGTGCCGCTCGGATCCTTTGCTCCAAAATCCACCAGGATCCTGTTTTGATTGAGGAGAGCAGCCAGCAGAGGGGAGGAAGTTGAATTTCCCGGTTCCATGTCCAGCCCTGCTCCACGACAAGCCCCTCTCTGCTCAGAGACTGCACGAGTTCAAATAAAAGCAGTGAGACCCTCGCCCAACAAAAACAACACCAGCACCAAACGTCTGGAACATCTGCTGTGAGGGGCAGGGACAGGGACAGGGACAGGGACAGGGACAGGGACAGGGACAGGGGACAGGGACAGCACACCCCAAACCCGAGCCTTTATCCCCACCTCAGTGCCCGGGGGTGGCTCCAGCCCTCACTGCAGGATGAGGACCCAAGGCACACCCCAAACCCGAGCCTTTATCCCCGCCTCAGTGCCCATCGTCCTTCCCCTGCCGTTCCCCAGGTGAATCCTCCCTCCCTCGCCCACCCCGCAGCCCCTCCAGCCGCTCCGTGCCAGCAAAACCCTCCGAGTCAGCGTTTTCCCCGCCCGGCTCCATCCCCGAGCCCCTCCGCTCCCCAGGCAGCACCAGCCCAGGCCTTGCTTTTAGCTGCAGAACAAGTGCATAAAAATGATCTTATTTATTACAGGAGACATGTTTTAAAACAACTGACAAAATTGCAAGATGTAAAACGACAAGCAAGCGCTTTTTCTTTTTTAAGCCCGTATAGACTCCTGGCAATGATAAAAATAGTGTTTTCTTTTTTAAAGTTGGAATTAATCTTTCTTTCCAAAGCAATCATGTAGCAGGAAAAGCGGGGAGACACTTGGATATTAAGCGATCCTCTCTGGTGATGGTTAGTTATGGAATGGCCGGGACTGGCTTCCCTCCGCAGAGCCATTAACGCTGCGAACATTAAAGCAGAAAAAGGTGAAGGGGTTTTTGTTGGTTTTTTTGGGTTTTTTTGGTTTTTTTTCCCCTCCCCTGCTCCCTTGATGTGTGACTAACAGCTGCTTTTCTGTGTGACAAAGCGGTGGGGTCTTCCTGTTGTTGGTGCAATGGAGCTGTTTCCTGGTGGGAAATTCTCCGGGATAAATCGCAGAGAGGGGGAGGAGGAGGAGGAGGGCATCCCCCGCTCACCGCGGAGCTCCGGGGGCAGGGAGGGAGCTCCGGTGGTCAGGGCTGGCCGGGGGTCGCAGCCCCTTCACGGGGGCCTTGGCGGGGTTTTGCCCGTTTATCCCCGAGTTTCCAGCCGTGCCATTGAGTGAGGGGCCGCACTGGGACGTAGCCGGGACAGTTTGGGGCGTTCTGTCTGCTGACCCCCCTCCTGTGCCTCAGTTTCCCTGTCTCTGAAGCGGGGGGTGATGGTGACCCCCCCCAATCCCCATCACTCCCCCAAAATCGCCCCATTGTTTCCCTGTGCTGGCACTTTGGGGGATCAGCCTCGGGGGGCTCATTGGGTCCTCAGACACCCACAAAAAAACCCAAATTCACCTTCACCCCTGGCTTCCTTTTTTTTTCTTTGCCAGTATTAGTTAATTAAACTATGCAAATGAGACCAAGTTAATTTCTGTAATGCCAGGGCCAGAGCCTCAAACCATTCGGCGCAGCTCATCTGGCACGTACGTCACAGAAAATGTTTGGAGCAACTCTAATAAAAATGAAAAAGGCTGTAAATCAAGTTTAATTTATTCATTTTCTGTATGGTATGAAAGCATGCCAAAATCAGATTATTTATGAGCCCTTCATAACAATAGGCATTTTTATTGGTTGCAAATGACAAAAGGGGTTCTCAGAGGGATTTTTTTTTTCTTCTTTTAAATTTTTTGAATGCCTCTTCAGAAACATTTATTTTTTTGGACTCTATGATCTCAAAGAAAAAAATATTTAATCATTGATACAGTAAAAATAATTTATATTTTGATAGTGAAAAACACATCAGTCTTTAAAACATAAATAGACAGAGCTAATCCAGCCCAAAGGCTCTGGGAATGCCACCCCACAGGTTGGAGGAAAAGGCTGTGATTTATACCCACATCCTTCAACTTCCCAGTAAGAGCATAATCCCCTGTAAGTCCTTCACAAAATGTCTGAGCCCACCTGCTTTTGCTTTCCCAGAGCCTCAGGTGGGTCAGGGGCTGCACGCCTGCTCTGTACCCAGGATCACAGCCCTGTGCCCACGCCCACCTGGAGGTGACTTTCTGTGCCCACCCAGGGGAACCCACAGACCCCAGGTGTGTCACCCAGCAGGTGGGGCAGGTGACGCCCCCCGACACCAAAAATCACCCACAGACCCACTCTGGCTGGTTCTGCCTCTGCTTTGCAGCTCGTTTCTACCATCTCCTGTGCATTTGGTGGCACAGCTGGAGCCAGAGGTGCATTTGGGCTGGGGCAGGGGCTGCACGCCCGGGGCAGGTACTCACTGACCAGGTACTCACTGACCACCTGCACTGCCCTGGGATGCTCCTGACTGACCAGGTACTCACTGACCACTGCACTGCCCTGGGATGCTCCTGACTGACCACCTGCACTGCCCTGGGATGCTCCTGACTGACCAGGTACTCACTGACCACTGCACTGTCCTGGGATGCTCCTGCCTGGGCAGGTACTCACTGACCAGGTACTCACTGTCCAGGTACTCACTGACCAGGTACTCACTGACCACTGCACTGCCCTGGGATGCTCCTGACTGACCAGGTACTCACTGACCAGGTACTCACTGACCAGGTACTCACTGACCAGGTACTCACTGACCACTGCACTGCCCTGGGATGCTCCTGCCGGTGCTTCCAGCTGAGTGCCACCTTGCTGGGGACAGGGACGCGGTGCTGTGGGTGCAGCCGAGCCCCCAGAGCTGTGTGGCACTGCCCTGTGACGGGCAGGGGGCCACGTCCCTCCTCTCCTTCAGGAGGGGAGTTACCCAGAGCAACCCCAAAGGCCCAGGAGCCGCGGAAGGGGTGGAGGAAGGGCACCCCAGGGACAAGGGGGGTGCCAGGGACAGCATTTCCATGGTGGGGACAGTGCTGGGGACAGCCCAGGGTGTGAGGACACCCTGTCCTGGGTGCCCTCCTGCCTGCGGCACCCTGGGCATCGTGGCCACAGAGCCACCGGGCAGCAGGAGGAGGCAGGGGCACCCCGAAACTCCCGTGGAGGGAAACAAAAGCCTGGCTGGGCCGTGCAGAGGGCCTCGGCTTTGCCCGAGGGCTCCGGGTGAGGGGAGGCACCTTCTCCTGCAGGAACAGGAGCTTTCTGTGCTCCCGGCCCAGCCCGGCCTGCGAATAAAAAACCACCGAGGAGAGAAAAGAGGGAACCCCCTCCCCGGGAGAATTAGCATCCAGGATCTGTCAGTCACCGGGAGCTTTTGGTAAAAGGGGCCCCTTGTCAACCTCTGCCTTTGATGTGACTGGGACGGAGGTGCTCAATTAAAAGCCTATCAGTCTGTAAGTAAATCAACGCCTATCAGGCTTGTCACATCAAACAAACGATTATTGCACGAACCCGCCCACCCCATTAATCTGGCTGTTCCTTCTTGACAGCTCAGGGTCAGGGCACTGTAAATCCTGCACTGGATTGCAGCCACCTGGAGCAGGATGAAAGCAGCCCCGCAGCTCTGCTGCTGCACCCGAGCCCTCCCTGGCAGCGCCCGGGGGCACCCGTGGGCGTGGGGTGCCCGGCCCGGGGCTGGGGGCCCCGGCAGAGCTCGGGTTTGCGAGGTCACCGCCGGTGTCACCGGGGTTTGGTGGCACCACGTGGCCTTGGTGGCGCGGGCTGGGCTGTGTCGGTTCCAGGGATGCTCAGCAGCCGGAGCTGCCAGCACCCAGGGGACGTGGGAGCAGCTCCAGGGGCTCCCGGCTGCTGTGGGGGGAGTTCTTGTCCCCGGGGGGGTCACACACAGCCCCACAGTCACTGCCTGGGGGTCACACCGGGCTGGGCCAAACCCTGCCGAGCCCTGGGCAGTCACTGACACCCGTGGGCAGAGCAGGGACCGACCCTGACACCCGTGAGCAGAGCAGGGACTGACCCTGACACCCCTGAGCAGAGCAGGGACCGACCCTGACACCCGTGAGCAGAGCAGGGACCAACCCTGACACCCCTGAGCAGAGCAGGGACCGACCCTGACACCCGTGAGCAGGGCAGGGACCGACCCTGACACCCCTGAGCAGAGCAGGGACCGACCCTGACACCCCTGAGCAGGGCAGGGACCGACCCTGACAGGGACTGACCCTGACACCCCTGAGCAGAGCAGGGACCGACCCTGACACCCGTGAGCAGGGCAGGGACCGACCCTGACACCCGTGAGCAGGGCAGGGACTGACCCTGACACCCGTGAGCAGGGCAGGGACCGACCCTGACACCCGTGAGCAGGGCAGGGACTGACCCTGACACCCGTGAGCAGGGCAGGGACCGACCCTGACACCCGTGAGCAGGGCAGGGACCGACCCTGACACCCGTGAGCAGAGCAGGGACTGACCCTGACAGGGACTGACCCTGACACCCCTGAGCAGAGCAGGGACTGACCCTGACACCCGTGAGCAGGGCAGGGACCGACCCTGACACCCCTGAGCAGGGCAGGGACTGACCCTGACACCCCTGAGCAGGGCAGGGACTGACCCTGACACCCGTGAGCAGAGCAGGGACTGACCCTGACACCCGTGAGCAGGGCAGGGACCGACCCTGACACCCCTGAGCAGGGCAGGGACCGACCCTGACACCCCTGAGCAGAGCAGGGACTGACCCTGACACCCCTGAGCAGAGCAGGGACCGACCCTGACAGGGACTGACCCTGACACCCGTGAGCAGAGCAGGGACCGACCCTGACACCCATGGGCAGAGCAGGGACTGACCCTGACACCCATGGGCAGAGCAGGGACCGACCCTGACACCCCTGAGCAGGGCAGGGACTGACCCTGACACCCCTGAGCAGGGCAGGGACTGACCCTGGGGAGCCTCGGGGAACTCTCAGAGGGGAAGGAACCAGCAGGCCGAGCTCTCAGGTGCTCCTGGGGTCTGGGTTGGCAGCAGCAGCCCCGGGGACACTGCTTCCCCCCATGCAGACGAGTGGGGGGCTGCAGGCTGATCCTGGGGGTGCAGGGGCTGCTGCAGGGCCCAGGGCAGAGCTGGGCCCTCCTCCCAGAACAAGCTCGGCTGTTCAAGGGCAGGCAGGAGCCAAAGTCCCCTGGAAAAGGCTCAGAGCTGCGGTGGGAGCAGCCTCGGGGCAGGCAGAGCTTGTGATCGCTGTGCACAGGCAGAGGATTTTCATCGAGGAAGGAAGAGCCAAGTCTGGGATCACATGAGGGCTGTGGGAGCGGGGCGAGCCCTGGGCAGGCTGCGGCCTGGGGTTTGGGAAGGGCTGGGGTGCTCCTGTCCCTCCCTCCGGGGGCTCTGCTGTCCCCACGGCCTGGCTGTGCCCCGGAGGAGATGGGATCTGTCCCCTGGGGCTGTGGGGGCAGAGGGGCTGTGGGGGCACAGGGGCTCTGGGGGCACGGGGGCTGTGGGGGCACAGGGGCCGTGGGGGCACGGGGGCTGTGGGGGCACAGGGGCTGTGGGGGCACAGGGGCCGTGGGGGCACGGGGGCTGTGGGGGCACGGGGGCTGTGGGGGCACGGGGGCTGTGGGGGCACAGGGGCTGCCCTGCCCAGGGGCTGTGGGGGCAGAGGGGCTGTGGGGGCAGAGGGGCTGTGGGGGCACGGGGGCCGTGGGGGCATGGGGGCTGTGGGGGCACAGGGGCTGCCCTGCCCAGGGGCTGTGGGGGCACGGGGGCTGTGGGGGCACAGGGGCTGCCCTGCCCAGGAGCTGCCAGGCCAGGAGCATCCCCGGGATGGCCGGTGAGGCTGCGGGAGGCTGTGCGGGAGGGAGGGCGGGACTGATCTCCTCCTGCCCAGCCCTGTTATCGGCGTTCTCCCTCTCCCGCCGAGCCTGGCGCCTCCTAATGCAGCCCTGGCTGCCTCTCCGGGCGGGGGCTGCCAGCCGGGGCTGCCCCCCCGTGCCAGGCACTGCCCGGCCCCGGGGGCTCCGGGAGCTCACCCTGCAGCCCTGGGCTGCCTTTTGGGGGTGCCCTGCCTGCCCCTGGGTCCGAAAGCAGCACTGCAGGGGGAGAGGGGCTTTACGAGAAATCCCGGCTGCTGCGTGGGGAGGGGGCAGGCGGGACAAGGGGCTGACAGCAGGCCCGAGACAGGCTGTCACCGTGCCACCTTTGAGACGGTGACACCGAGTCCGTGTCACCTCGGCAGGGAGAGCCGGCACCCCGCACCGAGGGCCCTCCCACCGCGGCAGCAACGCCCGCTGTCCCGGGAGATCAACCCCGCGTGTCCCCCGTGCCCCTGCCCGCCCTGCTGGCCCTGAGCTGGGAGGTGCTGGAGCTGCTGGGGAGGGAGGGAGGGAGGGAAGGAAATCCCCCCCGTGTCCCCCACTGTCCCACCCCAGCGTGGGGTGCCCGGCCGGGGGCATCTGGCCCCCAGGAGTTTCTCTCCCACGCGTGATCAATGCTGAGTTTGAGTAAAGGTTTATTGGGATCTGTAATTTAACATGACATATTTCTAACACGAATTACTCTGAGATCATCGTGTGCATAAAATATGACAGGAATCTTTTAAGTGCAAGCATAGTTCTCAGTTAATTTAATAACTGAGATGGAAAATGGAATAGCATTAAATTTAATATTTTACATAATGCTCCTACACTTCCTTCACTTGCTGCTGGCATCATTTGTTTTCCCTTCTTCCTCATTTACAGCCCACTCAGCCCAAATTGTCCTGGAGCAGGGCCAGGGAGGGAGGTGCTGACCCCTGGGAGGGCCGCAGCGAGCAGCCAGGGCAGCCAGAGCTGCTCCCGGCCCTGCCCCGCGCTGTGGGACGGGGCTGGGTGCTCTGCCCTCCCCTGGGCTCCCACGGACGGGGCTGCCGTGGGTGCTCTGCCCTCCCCTCACTCCCCACGGACGGCGCTGGGTGCTCTGCCCTCCCCTCACTCCCCAGGGACGGTGCTGGGTGCTCTGCCCTCCCCTCACTCCCCACGGACGGGGCTGTGTGGGTGCTCTGCCCTCCCCTCACTCCCCACGGACGGGGCTGCGTGGGTGCTCTGCCCCCCCCTCGGGTGCTCTCGGGGTACCGGCACGCCCCGAGACCCCAGACCCGAAGATCCCCGGTCCGAGCAGCCCTGGGAAGCCCCCGGGACCCCCTCCCCGCGCTCCAGGCCGGGTTTTGTGCCGGCCGCGGGCTTTGGGAGCCCGAGCGCTGCGGAGCGGGGATCGATGCCGCTCTCAGCCTTGTCCCTTCCTATCGAGCCCCGGCGGTGATTTAAGGGGCTCCGGTGACGCGGCGGACAAGGTGTTAACACCGATCCGGGCGGGATCCGGCCCTCCAGCCGTGTCTGCTCCGCTCCGGAGGGTCCCGAGGCCGCGCTGGGAGCGGGGGTGCTGCGGGGATGCTGCGGGGGTGCTGCGGGGATGCTGCGGGGATGCTGCGGGGAGGGGCAGCCCCGGCTCTTTATCGCGGAGCGGCGGG
Source organism: Phylloscopus whistleri (assembly GCA_017589585.1). Taxonomy (NCBI): domain Eukaryota; kingdom Metazoa; phylum Chordata; class Aves; order Passeriformes; family Phylloscopidae; genus Phylloscopus; species Phylloscopus whistleri. The sequence continues at coordinate 858,410 of JADMLD010000460.1, forward strand.
GCCTGACAGCGCCGTAACTCTCCCCTCCCGAGGAGATGAGCTCGCACTAAAGCAGGGAGCGCGTTAGAGGGAAGGAGACAAAATGGCAGGGCTTGGGAAGGCCGGCAGAGCAGTAATCCGGGCTGGAACAGAGCGAGCACTCAGCTCACCCCTGCTCCTGGAAACGCTGCCAGAACAGTTCTGTGCCGGGACTTGGAAAGTCTCGGCCCGGGGTTTCAACACCTCGCGCTCGCACCACATCATGCAAAAGTTAATTCCACTTTCAGGCTGATGTCAACATTCCCCTTCACTGCCGCGGCGAAATGCGAGGACTACATTAATTTGCATTTGCCGTGTGCGAGTAACGTGTTCCAGATAATCACGGCAACCCCTCCGAGGTACAGACGGGAATTTCCTGGATAACGAGCAGGGTGGAAAAAGCTGACGGGGTCCAGGAGAAGGAGAGGCCATTGTGTGTTTCCATAACTCCACCTGGAAGCAGCAGAGCCCAGAAACGCAGCCCTTGGCTGGGCTGGCTCCCTCGCTGTGCAGAGGGTGACTGGGGGCCTGGCTGGGTGCTGGCACCACTCCCTGGGGAAGCATCTCCAGGGCTGGGGGGGGTGTGAGGAGTGACCAGGGAACGCCACGGGAGGGGAGATTCTGCTCCCAGACAGCTCCTGGCACCGGGCAGCCGTGTGACAACCAGCCCATTGCCAGTGGGAGGCCAAGGGAAAATATTGCCTTGAGCAAAGTGCTGGAAACAAACGGGGATGCTCCTGCCCGGGATGGCAACGACCCTTTGTGCAGGGAGCTGGGAGGTGAACGGAGCCCCAGGTGCCCGTGCAGGAGCTGCCCCTCAGTAAATAACTGTGCTCAGAGGATCCTCGTGCCCCCGAGCTGGGATACCTCGGCCAGGGATGGATTTTCCACCTCCCCCGTGTGCCCCAGCCCATGGCAATGATCCACATCCCAGCCAGAGCTCCCAAAGGCTCCCCTGACCCACGGGAAGCTCCTCCCAGAGGTGCTGCAAGGACAGCCAGGGCCTTGGCCAGCCTGGCCGGGGCTGGGGGTCAGTGCTGGGCTGGGGAAGGGGCAGGGGACCCTTCCAGGTGGGACCCACCCCGTGTCCCCTCCCCGTGGCCACGCTGGCCACACGCCTGGCGCTGAACTCGGTGCTGGGACGTGCCACTGGCGTGTGGGAGCCGTGAATTCATTTCCATTTATGATCTGTTATGATGATACCCCTGAAGGATAAAAGTCTATACATAATAATCTCCCTCTTCAGCTTTGTTAACAACTTCAATTAACAGGGAGCCGTGTAATGCTTCATCAGGCGCTGGGATTACAGATGGAATTAAGCCATCATATTTATGAACTGCGCAGCCAGTGCGAGGGCTCCACATATTTTACATTTAATAACTCGCCCTCTCGTTTTATTTATAACGTTAAGAATGATTTGGTGGCTGTTTTGGGGGGAAGCAGCCCTGACAGCGAGGTGGCCGGGTGGGAGGGAAGCTCTGCTGGGCTCTCCAGACCCGGCCCTGCCCCGGCTCCCTCCCCTTTGATTTCCCATTAAATTCCCCTCTGAACACAGCGACTTCTCCCTGGAATTGCTTTCCACTCAGCACTTTTAAAGCCGAGATGAGGATTAATGATTGAATCCCTCACCCACCAGCCGGGGCATCGGAGGCCAGCGGGGCCCTGGGCCCGGGGTGTCACCGGGTCTGGGGACATTGCAGAGGTTCTGCTGCCCGAAGAGGATGGATGCTCAATGCTCCCCATGAAGGAACAGAGCCTTGCCATGGGAGAAACCAGAAATATCCTTCCCTGAAGTGGGGAGGGGCGGTGGGAGCTGTGGGATGCACACTCCCCTTCTCCCCACCCTCCCCAGGGCCGGCGGGCTGGCTTTGGGGTCGGTTCCCTGCCCTGTCACGGCCCTGTCTGAGCCGGCTGGGAGCACAGCCCGTCCTCCCCGGCCCTGCCTGCAGCCCTGGCACAGCCAAGCTGAGCAAGGTGAATTAATTCCAGCCCAGACCGAAGCCCCAAAGATGGGGAGCAGCGCGTTGAAAGATGATGCCTGGCAAAAATCATTAGAGGCATCTTTCAACAATCCATACGCCGTTATCGACCCTGTTATAGATCATGTTCCTTTCCCCTTTTTTGCAGGATCTTCTGGATCAATACAGCAAGTGCATTGAGACTGTAGCAACACATTTAAAACCTTATAAAAGGTTATTTAGTTGCTAACAGTGCAGCAGTTTCTGCAAAGCCTGCCAAAAGGTTACAGCTTTTTGGGCATCATAAATTACAGACGACAGGGAAAAAAAGTAAGTGCGGTTTTCTTTATTGTCTGGGTGATGGATGGGCTCCTGAACAAGACACAAAATACATCATATCACCTTTAATGGGACCACATTTCTGTAGCCATAACTCACAATTTTAAAATAGAAAATGGTGAAATATGGCGTTGTATATTCCACTCCTGACATATTTATGAGTCCTTCCCTTCTTATAAATACAGTGATTGCTGTTTCAAAGCAGCACGTCAGGTATGAGCAGAGCACAAACAGCTGGAGCGAGTGAAAAATTACGGCCAGAGTTGGACATTTTCAAAAAGTCTCTCTAGCAGCAGTAAATTTACAATGTTTGCACTAACTGTTATTAAAACCAAATCCATATCTTGGCAACGGGGCTGCAGCTGGAGCGCCGGTGCCGCTGACAGCCGGGGCCAGCCGGGGCTGCTCCCGGGGACGCGGCAAACGGCCCGGGGGGGCGGGGGGCAGAGCCCGGGGAACAAACCTGGGACGGTCCTGGGGCTGGGAAACCTGGGACGGTCCTGGGGCTGAGGAACCTGTGATGGGTCCTGGGGCTGGGAACCTGTGATGGGTCCTGGGGCTGGGGAACCTGGGACGGGTCCTGGGGCTGGGGAACCTGTGATGGGTCCTGGGGCTGGGGAACCTGTGATGGGTCCTGGGGCTGGGAAACCTGGGACGGGTCCTGGGGCTGGGAAACCTGGGACGGGTCCTGGGGCTGGGGAACCTGTGATGGGTCCTGGGGCTGGGGAACCTGTGATGGGTCCTGGGGCTGAGGAACCTGTGAGAGGTCCTGGGGCTGGGAAACCTGGGACGGGTCCTGGGGCTGGGGAACCTGTGATGGGTCCTGGGGCTGGGGAACCTGTGATGGGTCCTGGGGCTGGGGAACCTGTGATGGGTCCTGGGGCTGGGAAACCTGGGACGGGTCCTGGGGCTGGGAAACCTGGGACGGGTCCTGGGGCTGGGGAACCTGTGATGGGTCCTGGGGCTGGGGAACCTGTGATGGGTCCTGGGGCTGGGAAACCTGTGAGAGGTCCTGGGGCTGGGAAACCTGTGATGGGTCCTGGGGCTGGGAAACCTGTGATGGGTCCTGGGACTGGGGAACCTGGGACGGGTCCTGGGGCTGGGAAACCTGTGATGGGTCCTGGGGCTGGGAAACCTGGGACGGGTCCTGGGGCTGAGCCACACCCCGGCACCGAACGGCACCGAGGGGCGGGGAAAGGAGGGTGGAGCTGGGGATGGAGCTGAGATGGAGCTCAGGGTAGAGCTGAGATGGAGCTGAGGATGGAGGTGAGAATGGAGGTGAGGATGGAGGTGAGGATGGAGGTGAGGATGGAGGTGAGGATGGAGGTGAGAATGGAGGTGAGGATGGAGGTGAGGATGGAGGTGAGGATGGAGGTGAGGATGGAGGTGAGGACGGAGGTGAGGATGGAGGTGAGGATGGAGCTGAGGATGGAGCTGAGGATGGAGCTGAGGATGGAGCTGAGATGGAGCTGAGGATGGAGGTGAGGATGCAGCACCGTCACTCCCGTGCCAGCTGCACGCCGAGAGCATCAGGCTCCAGCTCCGGCCTCTCTCTCTCGGTTTATCCTTGAGCTTGCTGTCACTCCATCCCACGCCCCTGCTCCGCTCCTGGATCATTATTTCCTTTCACTCGGCGAGAGGCTTTCACCAGCAAATACCTCGGAAGAGCTAATCCTGCCAAGAGCCCTCCTGAGCACCCCTCACCCCCGGGAGCCGGGGGAACTCCCCGGCCTCATTTAGGCACACAAAAGGCTTCTAATTAGCTTTTTGTTTAGGCCGATTATGACTGTGAGTTTTGACCTTTCAAAGTGATTAGCTTTTGAAGTGAACTCATTTGCATAACATCGGCTTCCAAACTACATCTGCAATCTGGGATCCGACTTCTTGTTGTTGCTGTTCACTCCTTTTTTTTTTTTTTTTTTTTCTTTTTCCTCTTTTTAACAGCAGCCAGGCTCTGGTTTTGGTCCCCGGACGCGGCTCTGCTGCTGCCCTTTGGCATCTCCCGGGCTCTGGCACCAGTTTTGGGGTATCCAGGCCTCCCCAGTCCTTTCCCAAAGCTCTGGCTCTGCCGGTGCTGGGAAATCGCAGCGCCCCGGAAGGTGCTCACCTGCACCCTGCTGTCACCACCAGCACCTGGCCCACCCCAGCTCCTGGGGACCCCCGGGAAATCCCGGAGCCCTTCCAGCTGGACCCCACGCTCCCTGTCCAGCCACCCCGGCCCAGCTGCCGCCGCCGCCACGGCCAAGGTCACCCGCAGAGCCCGGGGGAACAAAGGGCTTTAACGCGCTAAACTCCAAACTCTTTATCACCAGAAACATTCCTTTATCTGGGCAAAGCCCTCCAGAGGTGCGTTTTATTACCCGGGGTTATTAAACAAAAACTTCCCGATAACGGGGCGAGCTGATCCCCGCGGTTGCCGTCGGGGGACGGGGCAGAGCCAGCGCTGCCGGTTATCAGCGCTCCGGGGGGGCTCCGCTATCGCTGCCGGTGATTATCGTGTCCCCCCTCCCAGGGCTGGCATCTCCCGGGCCGGCCAGTAACGGAGCAGAAATCTCTGCTTTGGATGAGTCTTCCTGGCGAGCATCTCTGGTGCAGGAGCTCAGGGCCTGGGGGGCTTCAGGGGCTCCAAAGGTTCTGGAGATAAGAGCCCCCCGGCCTTCCCCCCCCGGGAGAGAAGGGCCGAGGGCTCAGTGCAGCACTGGGACCAAGGGAACGCTGATTTTACCTGGTGTGGGCAGAGGCCAGGCTGTGCCCGCTCTGCCCAGCCCGACCTGGGTCCTGCAGCCCCTCAGACCCACCCACCCCCTCCCACCCAGGCAGCTGAACCCCCCGGGCCCCCCATCCCCGCGGGACAGACACACAGACACCCCCACCCCCGGCACGGCAGCTCCCTGCCCCCTCCCCAGAGCAGGATATTCTGTTCTGTGGTATTTTGTTCCCTGCACGCAGCCGAGGAGCTCTGTGGCTTTATAACATCCCCGTTTCCTGGCCCGGCGTTATTGCATCTGCTCCTCGGGGGCTGGGGTTATAAATCGGGCCTGTGGTGACGTGTAATCACCGACTGCAGAGCCGATCCGTCCCTGCTGCCACAGCAGCCAGACAAATAAAGGTGAGGGGGGAGGCTGGCCAGGCTCTGACAAAGGGAGACACGCGGCCCTGGGAGCTTAAAAACCCGGCTGGGATCCGGTGTCATCCCAACCCAGCTGGTTGGCTTCCCGGGACAACGCTTGGGAAGAGTTTTGGCTTTCACTGCAAAGCCCAGCTGCACCTCCAGCTCGTTTTTGGGGTGCCTGGGGCTGGCACTGGCTGTGCTCCCCACCCACGCTGCCCCAGCACGTTCCCGGGGGCTTCCCGGGCAGAGCCACAGCTGAACCAAGGCAGCTCCATGCTGGCATCAGCCCGGCTGCTGTGAGCTGGCTGTTGGGGAAATCCCTCCATGGAAAGGGTGCTGAGCACTGGAACAGTGCCCATGGCAGTGGTGGTGTCACCACCCCCGGGAGTGCCCAAAAAACGTGTGGGTGTGGCAGCTGGGGCCAGGGGTCAGTGGTGGGGGTGGCAGTGGTAGGTCAGAGGTTGGTGATCTTAGGGAGCTGTTCGAATTTAAATGGTTCCGTGATTCCATGATCCCAGGAGGGCAGAGTCCTGCCTGCTGCAACGGGAGCAGTCTGGCATCTTCACTGCCCCAGGAGGGACCTGGCACATCCCTGCCCCTGGCACATCCCTGCCCTGGCACATCCCTGCCCCGGCACATCCCTGCCCCTGCCCCTGCCCCTGGCACATCCCTGCCCCTGGCACATCCCTGCCCCTGGCACATCCCTGCCCCTGCCCCTGCCCCTGCCCCTGGCACATCCCTGCCCCTGCCCTGGCACATCCCTGCCCCTGGCACATCCCCGCCCCTGGCACATCCCTGCCCCTGGCACATCCCTGCCCCTGCCCTGGCACAGCAGGGCCCTCCAGCCCCCAGCCCGTGTCCAGGTCAGCTGCTCCAGGTGCTTCACCCGGGGAGGTTTCACTCCTGAGAGCGCCCAGGGCTGGAGGGAGGCTCCAACCCACCCAGACCCAAGCTGGTTTCTGATCTGCACTTCCCAGGGGCTTCACGTCCAGCCAGGCAGGGTTTCCAGGGCTCAGGAGCTCCCTGCCCTGCTCGCACTGAGGCTGGGCAGGCTGAGCCCGGGGCTGCTGGCCCCAGCAGCAATCATCACTTGTGCAAGGGTGCAAATGTGGCTGCCCGAGATGGGCCAGGTGATAAATGGGAGGGAGCCAAACAGCTGCAGCTTAAGATGTGCCTGGGTGCTGCCAGACCGGTTTATCATGATAAATGTCATGGGAAAATCAATTCTCTGTGTACTTTTGGGAATTACAACTATCATTTTGGGGTGATGGATTTCCCCCCTAACACGGACAAGGGCTCTTTGTTCATCATTTTGAAAGTTCATTTCAAATTGCTCCGAGTTCTTGGTTCTCCATGACACGGCCGAGGGGGATCAGCTCTGCTGGGAGGGATGGGCCGGGGCAGAGGGAGCTGGGCTGGGAGCTCTGCCCCTCCTGGCCCTGCTCCTGTGGGAGTCGTGGAAAGCCCTGGCAGACAGAAATGTCACTGGGGACATCTCTGGATGTCAGAGCAGGGGAGGGCTGGCGATGGCCCCGGTGCTGGGCTGGGATTCTTTTATCCCAGCACGGGCGTGCTGGGCCCTCCTGCTGTCCCGGCCACACACCAAACCTGTTTGTCCTGCTGGGGAGCCAAGGAACTCGCCAGGCTCTGAGCACGGAGCGTCCCCTCTCCTCCCCCTGGTGCCCTCCCACCCCAAACCTCTCCCCTGTCCCTGAGGGATGGGGGCTGCCCGTCCCAGGGGGGCAGGGATGGGGTCTGTCCCACACCAGGCTCCAGGGGGGCTGGGGGCACTGGGCTGGGGGCACTGGGGCTGGGGGCAGTGGGGCTGGGGGCACTGGGCTGGGGGCACTGGGCTGGGGGCAGTGGGGCTGGGGGCACTGGGCTGGGGGCACTGGGGCTGGGGGCACTGGGGCTGGGGGCAGTGGGGCTGGGGGCACTGGGCTGGGGGCAGTGGGGCTGGGGGCACTGGGCTGCGGGCACTGGGCTGGGGGCACTGGGCTGCGGGCACTGGGCTGGGGGCAGTGGGGCTGGGGGCACTGGGCTGCGGGCACTGGGCTGGGGGCACTGGGGCTGGGGGCAGTGGAGTTGGGGGCACTGGGGCTGGGGGCACTGGGCTGGGGGCAGTGGGGCTGGGGGCACTGGGGCTGGGGGCACTGGGCTGGGGGCACTGGGCTGGGGGCACTGGGGCTGGGGGCACTGGGCTGGGGGCACTGGGGCTGCGGGCACTGGGCTGGGGGCACTGGGCTGGGGGCAGTGGTGCCAGGGAGGGAATGCAAACCCTCCACGCTCAGCTGTTTAGCCAGGTGTGCAGGGGCTGAGCAGGGAAGTGACGGCTCCTGTGAACACGCCGGGTGAAATCCAGGCAGGGGCTGGGCTGGGCTGTCTGACAACACCGGCACAAGGACAGAGGGGATAAATCTGCCATGAAAAAGGTTTAGGTGGAAATGACAAGAAAGCTGAAGATCACCAGGAGGGAGAGGTTCTGGAAAAGCCTCCAGAGCAGGGGGATGGAGGGATGGAGCCTCCAGTGCTTCCAGGATGGAGCCCAGCCCCTTTCTGGTGGGTGACCTGCACCCCTGGAGCTGCTGCTCCTCTCCCTCACCACCCGGCCAAGGGGCTCTCGCTGCCCCCAAGGACTGAAATGTTCCCCCTGCCCTCACCCCGTGGTGTTTGGGAAGAGTTCGGGAAAACCATCACTGCACAAATCTCCCAACCACGGGGCACTTCAGACACCCTGGGCATGAATCATTTGTCCTTAAGCCAGAACTGAGGCCTGGGATTTCCCTTTGAGGAACAAACATCCCCCTGGGATGTCCAGGAGGGATGAGTGAGGACGGGATCCCTATTTCTGCCCCCAAATCCATCCCCAGAACCCCAGGGAAACGGGAACTGAGCTCTGGGGGCTGCCAGGGCCCCGCAGCGCTGTCCCGGGGCTGTGTCCCGGCCAGCCCCGGGCTGCAGATGTATTTTTATGTGTTTTTATGCGTTTTTATGGTTGTTTGTACCAGGTGTGAGCCGCGGCGGGGCGGGGGCGGAACCGCCGGGAGGAGGAGGAAATGTGCTCGGTGGTTTTGCCTTTCAGATTGGAGCCGAGAACCTCCAATAAATCACGGGAGCAGCTGTCAGGGAGCAGAGGCTGTGGCGGGGGTGGCACAGCTGGGACCCCGCTCGGTGGGGGGACGGGGGGACCCCACATCCGTCCGGCTGCCAACGCCCCGGCTGGAGGGTTCTCCTGCCATCGGGAGCTCCCGGTGGAGCCTGTAGGGGAGGAGAGGAGCTCCTGATGTCCTCCTGGTGTGCCAGAGCCCACCCCGTGTGCAGCAGGGCCCCGGGGATGTCCAGCTGCCCTGCTCCAGGGCTGCCCCTGTCCGTGTCCCTGTCCCTGTCCCTGTCCGTGTCCCTGTCCCTGTCCCATCCCTGTCCCTGTCCCATCCCTGTCCGTGTCCCTGTCCCTGTCCCTGTCCCTGTCCCTGTCCCATCCCTGTCCCTGTCCCTGTCCCTGTCCCTGTCCCTGCCCCTGTCCGTGTCCCTGTCCCTGTCCCTGCCCCTGCCCCTGCCCATGTCCCTGTCCCTGTCCCTGCCCCTGCCCCTGCCCATGTCCCTGTCCCTGTCCCTGTCCCATCCCTGTCCCATCCCTGTCCCATCCCTGTCCCTGTCCCTGTCCCATCCCTGTCCCTGTCCCTGTCCCTGTCCCTGTCCCTGTCCCTGTCCCTGTCCCATCCCTGTCCCTGTCCCTGTCCCTGTCCCTGCCCCATCCCTGTCCCATCCCTGTCCCTGTCCCATCCCTGTCCCTGTCCCTGTCCCATCCCTGTCCCCGGCCAGGCTCTCCCAGCTCCCTCCTGCTCCTCGTTTCCCTCCCCCCAGCCCAGCACCGAGAGCCTGATTTGGAATAACGGGCCGGGGAGTGCAAAACGCTGCACTTGCTCTGTTCCTGAGCTAATCCCCTGACAAATTCTGCAGCCCCGGCCGGGGTCTGGTTCCAGAGATGCCCCCGATTGAAATGGAAATACTCCCCGCTCCCCTCCCTTAAAGGAGAAGCCTCGCTGTGTTTATAAACCCTTCCAGAGGCGGTTTTACGATTCTCTGTTACCGGCCGGCCTGCCCGAGGAATGTGGCAGCCTCAATAGCTGCAGGAAACATCGCTGCCCATAAACCCCCCCGGCCAGAGCCACGGGCTGACACTGTCATGGAACGAAAATATTCCTGATGCTTGTCAGGGGCCCACATCAAAGGAGCCCCGGCCATAAATCTCCCGGGCCTGTGCATGGAGCCCAAATAAACCGGCTCCCTGGGCAGCTGGGGGTCCCCACGGGCAGGGCAGGGCAGGGCAGGGGGGCTGGGGCTGGGGTCCAGGGCAGGGCAGGGGGCTGGGGCTGGGTCCAGGGCAGGGCAGGGGCGGGCTGGGTCCAGGGCAGGGCAGGGGGGCTCGGGTTGGGGTCCAGGGCAGGGCAGGGGGGCTCGGGTTGGGGTCCAGGGCAGGGCAGGGGGCTGGGGCTGGGGTCCAGGGCAGGGCAGGGGGCTCGGGGCTGGGTCCAGGGCAGGGCAGGGGGCTCGGGCTGGGGTCCAGGGGGGCTCGGGGTGACCCTGCTGCCCCAGCCCCGGCTCGGGGTGACCCTGCTGCCCCAGCCCCGGCTCGGGTGACCCTGCCGTCCCCAGCCGAGGCCGGCTGCACATCCCGCAGCTCTCCTGGCTTTCGTTGCCGGTCGGAGCCGGGAGAGCTCCTGCAGATCGTTCGGATTCGGGTAAATCAGCTTTTTCCAGCCCCGGGAGGACAATTCCCAGCGGCTGGGCTGCGGGGTCACCTCCAGGAGCTCTCGGTTGCTCCGTCAGGACCTTGAGTGATGGATACTTTGTCTCACAGGTAAGTTGTTCCAAAAGTTAATTATCTCCTGGCTGCTCGCTGGGGAATTCAATCACGCTCTGCTGAGCTGCCGCCCTCACCGGCAATTACAGAAGTGCCCAAAGGGGAAGTTTCTATCTCGCCCTCAGCCTGGTCATGCCCTGATGGCAGCAGATTCACAGATTCACAGATTTACAGATTTACAGAGTTACAGAGTTACAGATTTACAGATTTACAGATTTACAGCCTCCCCGGCGCCCCGCAGCCCCGGCCGGGGCACTCCTGCCCTGCCTGCGGCTCTCTCAGGGCAGGACCGTCCCGGGGCTGCCCCGGAGCCGCTCCCCAGCGGGAGGAGGAGAAGCCTTTGTGTGTGGCCTCTCCTCCCTCCCTGAAGGAGGGCCACGGAGTGGAAGCCTTGACGAGCAAAGTTTAAAACGCAGGAGCTCCGGGAGAGGCAGACACTGATGTGACATCTCTCTCCAGCAGCTGCCATTCCCTCCCTGCCAGGGCTTTGATGTTTTAACTTCCTACAAGCTGGGAGGGGCTGGAGGATGGGAAATGGTGCCTGTTAATGGGGACAGGCAGGCACGGGGCTCCTCTGCCCCCACAAACACCGGGGGAAAGGGCAGAGCCTGCCCCGGGCCGCCCCCTTCTCTCCTGGGTGCCTTGGCCGGGCCTTTTGGGACGCTGTGGAACGCGTGCCCTGGTGCACCACGCTGCTCCAGCGCCCCTGGGTTATCCCTGGGTCAGCAGTCCCTGGCAGAGCAGGAACCAGTCTGGCCACAATTTCAGCGTGTGGCTCCTGCCTCTGCTCTCCTCCTCCTCCCAAACTAGGTTAGCTTCCCCTTGGCTATCAAGGGAGCGCTGGAGATGCTCAGGCAGGTTTGATATTTAGTGCTGCACCTGTGTTGGATGGCTCTTAATTATTTATAGCTTTCCTATCCTGTTTTCTCCAGTCACTTGGGAAGAGGTGACAGGTGAAGACTCCTTGCAGCAGATGCTTATGAGGCGGGTGAGGTGCCTGCCGCTCAGATGAGAAGAAAAGAAAGTGTCTTCAGCAGGAGAGAAGTGACAAAGCTACAGAGGAGCTGCCTCATTTAGTAGTCAAGGAGGAGGAAAAAAAAACCAAACCTCCTTAGGTCTCCAGAAAGGAAACACATTCCTGCTCAGGAGAGTGATGCTGTGGGGAGCAGGAGCCTCCCCTCTTTGTTCAGGGGATGTGCTGGAGGTGCCCAGGACAGGGCAGACCCTGCTGGGACCCTGCTGGCCCTGAGTGTCCCCACGGCCCTGCTGACCCTGAGTGTCCCCACAGCCCTGCTGGTCACCGAGTGTCCCCACGGCCCTGCTGGCCCTGAGTGTCCCTGTGGCCCTGCTGACCCTGAGTGTCCCCACAGCCCTGCTGGTCACCGAGTGTCCCTGTGGCCCTGCTGGTTCCTGAGTGTCCCCACGGCCCTGCTGACCCTGAGTGTCCCTGTGGCCCTGCTGACCCTGAGTGTCCCTGTGGCCCTGCTGGCCCTGAGTGTCCCTGTGGCCCTGCTGGTCACCGAGTGTCCCCACGGCCCTGCTGGTCACCGAGTGTCCCTGTGGCCCTGCTGGTCACCGAGTGTCCCTGTGGCCCTGCTGGCCCTGAGTGTCCCTGTGGCCCTGCTGACCCTGAGTGTCCCCACGGCCCTGCTGGCCCCTGAGTGTCCCCACGGCCCTGCTGGCCCTGAGTGTCCCCACGGCCCTGCTGGTTCCTGAGTGTCCCTGTGGCCCTGCTGGCCCCTGAGTGTCCCTGTGGCCCTGCTGGCCCTGAGTGTCCCTGTGGCCCTGCTGGTCCCTGAGTGTCCCCACAGCCCTGCTGGCCCTGAGTGTCCCTGTGGCCCTGCTGACCCTGAGTGTCCCCACGGCCCTGCTGGCCCCTGAGTGTCCCCATGGCCCTGCTGGCCCTGAGTGTCCCTGTGGCCCTGCTGACCCTGAGTGTCCCCACAGCCCTGCTGGCCCCTGAGTGTCGCCACAACCCTGCTGGCCCTGAGTGTCCCTGTGGCCCTGCTGGTCCCTGAGTGTCCCTGTGGCCCTGCTGGCCCTGAGTGTCCCCACAACCCTGCTGGCCCTGAGTGTCCCCACGGCCCTGCTGGTTCCTGAGTGTCCCTGTGGCCCTGCTGGCCCTGAGTGTCCCTGTGGCCCTGCTGGTCCCTGAGTGTCCCCACGGCCCTGCTGGCCCTGAGTGTCCCTGTGGCCCTGCTGGTTCCTGAGTGTCCCTGTGGCCCTGCTGGCCCTGAGTGTCCCCATGGCCCTGCTGACCCTGAGTGTCCCCACAGCCCTGCTGGCCCTGAGTGTCCCCACAGCCCTGCTGGTTCCTGAGTTACCCCATGGCCCTGCTGGCCCTGAGTGTCCCTGTGGCCCTGCTGGTCACCGAGTGTCCCCACGGCCCTGCTGGTCCCTGAGTGTCCCTGTGGCCCTGCTGACCCTGAGTGTCCCCACAGCCCTGCTGGCCCTGAGTGTCCCCACAGCCCTGCTGGTCACCGAGTGTCCCCACGGCCCTGCTGGTCCCTGAGTGTCCCCACAGCCCTGCTGGCCCCTGAGTGTCCCCACAGCCCTGCTGGCCCTGAGTGTCCCTGTGGCCCTGCTGGCCCTGAGTGTCCCCACAGCCCTGCTGGTTCCTGAGTGTCCCCACAGCCCTGCTGGCCCTGAGTGTCCCTGTGGCCCTGCTGGCCCTGAGTGTCCCCACGGCCCTGCTGGCCCTGAGTGTCCCCACAACCCCACACACACAGGATTGTCACCCCTGCTCTGCCTCCCGTCACCTGCTGCCTCCTCACACCTGCGGGGGAGGTTCCTTTAGCTCAGGTGCCTGGTGCTCTCTGGTGACAGAGGAGTCAATCTCGAGTGTCAGCCAGGCTGCTCCTCCTCAGGGCTGCACTGTCACCCCACCGGTGCCGGGGCTGGGGAGTGCAGGGAGGGCTGGAGCGGCAGGGCCAGCGCTGCTGGAGCCCGGCAGCCGCTGCTGCACCCCCGGACACGGGCTGGGTGAGGATTCTCCCCGGGCTGTGGTGATTGTGCCACCGTCAGTGAAGTTTGTGCTTCCCCACGAGGACGGGCGGGCGGCAGGGCCGGGCTGCCCCGGGAGGGTCGGGGAGGGCCGGGCCGGGGAGGGGGCTCCGCTCCGCTGGCAGTTCCGAGCCCTGCCCCCGGCCCACCCCGCCGCTGCAGACGTCAAGTTGATTATTTTAAACCGCATCAGATCCCTGTTAATTAATATGAATTAACCGCCCTAATGTTCCTGGGTAAACAAGCTGTTAGGTGCAGGGAGGGGAGGAAAACCACCTTCAGACCATCGCGAATCGATCCCTGCCGGATCCGGGGCTCAGTGCGGCCCCTCCTCTCTGCCGGGCTGCTGCGGGGCCGGGCGGTGCTGAGCTCCGGGCACCTCCTGCCTGCCGCCGGCTCCAGGTATGACACACACAAAGGTGCCTTTTTATAGTCAGGGAATTATAGGTGCCGTGACTTCAAAGGCTTTTGCAACAAGAGCTTTCCCTTTGATAAGTGACAGCATCATTAATGGTGATTTATTACCCGGGCTATTTCACAAACAGAAATAACCAGTTTCTTTTCATTTGCCTTGGTGGGTTTTCTTGCTCTGGGCTACTCAGACATACGAGGTGGCTGGTAACAGCTGTTTTACTGCTGGTAAGACATCTCATTTATTAACTTGTCATCATGTGTCATAAAGTTTAGCAAAATGCCAGATGATTGTGTACTTAAGCCGGGTAATTACCCCATTATTAAAGCTGCCTTCTTTATTTATTTGCTCTTCTGCTGGTTCGTTCCTACCTTTGCTCCACATGTTGCCTGAGTCACAGGGCACGGAGATGCGCTGCCCTGTAATTACCCGGGTGCTGACTTCCACTCCCGGAGACGGGAGAGGTGTCCCCGCCAGGTGCCACCGGCTCAGCGCCGACGGGGCCGGGCTGCTGCACCCCGGGCTGCTGCACCCCGGGCCTGCTGCACCCCTGCCTGCTGCACCCCTGCCTGCTGCACCCCTGGAGAGCTGGGGTGGTGTCCTGGGGTCACCCAGCCCGGCCACGGCTCCAGCAGCCCCTCCCTGCCACAGCGGGGCTGTTGTGCACGCTGGGGGCAGCCCGAGGTCTCCTCTCCAGGAATGGCCTGCCCGGGGAGGTGGTGGAGTCACCACCCCTGGGTGTGTTTAACAAAAGCCTGGATGTGGCACTGGGTGCCGTGGTCTGGTTGAGGGGTTGGGGCTGGGTTGGATTCCATGATCTTGAAGGTCTCTCCCAACCTGGAAATTCTGGGATTCTGTGACTCTGTGACTCTGTGACTCTGTGATTCTGTGACTCTGTGATTCTGTGACTCTGTGACTCTGTGACTCTGTGACTCTGTCATTCTGTGATCCTGTGATCCTGTGATCCTGTGATCCTGCGATCCTGTGATTCCGTGATTCCGGGTGCTGGGCCGGCTGCAGAGGCTCTGCCTCGCCGTGCCCAGTCTCTGATTAAGCTCCCCGAGCGCCCAGACACGGCAGATCCGCGCCTTGATGGAGGAGCTGCCCAGACAGAGGAGAAACCCACGGTGAGCGCGGGATGCTAATTGCCCTGGGAACTCCCGGAGCTCAGGTGCGCGTCTCCCAGGAATGTCTGGGGCCCTGCCCGGACACGTCCGTGCCCTCCCGGGGAGGGTGCGGCTCTGCGGGCAGCGGCCCGGGCAGCGGCACCGCCTTCTCAGACAAAGGGAGACGCTCCCACCGCGCTCCCCCGCCGCCCCCGCGACCCGGCCGTGCTCTGTGAGCGCCGAGCCACCGCATAAATGCGGGTGACAAACACTTTGTAAGGGGGTAAGCACCTGAGACCGCCCAACGCGCGGCTGTGAGCCGGGCAAACAGGAGCTCCTGTGCCCCGGGCCTGCGGCAGAACGCCGCGGGGCTGCGAGGGAGGGCGCCGGGGAATGCCAGGGGGCTGGCTGCTCCCCTGGGAGTCCTTCTGCCCGAGCTCTTCTCCCGAATCCAGCCTTGGGGTGGAGCAGAGCCCCTGCCGTCCCTCCTGGGGGGGAACGAGGCCGGGCCGGGGGCTGCGGCTGGAGCCTGGGGGTGCCTCTGGACCATCGAGGTGTCTCTGGACCCTGGAAGTGCCCCTGGACCCTGGAGGTGCCTCTGGACCCCGGAGGTGCCTCTGGACCCCGGAGGTGCCTCTGACCCTGGAGGTGCCTCTGGACCCCGGAGGTGCCTCTGACCCTGGAGGTGCCTCTGGACCCTGGAGGTGTCTCTGGACCCTGGAGGTGCCCCTGGACCCTGGAGGTGCCTCTGGACCCTGGAGGTGCCTCTGGACCCTGGAGGTGCCTCTGGACCCTGGGGGTGCCCCTGGACCCTGGAGGTGCCCTGCACTGGAGGTGCCCCTGGACCCTGGAGGTGCCCCTGGACCCTGGAGGTGCCCCTGGACCCTGGGGGTGCCCCTGGACCCTGGAGGTGCCCCTGGACCCTGGAGGTGCCCCTGGACCCTGGAGGTGTCTCTGGACCCTGGAGGTGTCTCTGGACCCTGGAGGTGCCCCTGGACCCTGGAGGTGCCCCTGGACCCTGGAGGTGCCTCTGGACCCTGGAGGTGCCTCTGGAGCCTGGAGGTGCCTGAAGGTGCCCCTGGACCCTGGAGGTGCCCTGCACTGGAGGTGCCCCTGGACCCTGGAGGTGCCCTGCCCTGGCCACTCTCCCACAGCCCCACCTGCCTGGGTGGATTTTGTGGTGCCAGGAGGGATTTTTGGTGTCTTGTTCTTTCCTGGGCAGCCAGCGTCTCCCCCAGCAGGTCCCTGCAGGACAGGCTCCATGTTCAGCCTTTCTGTTTCCGTCTTACCTTCTCCAAGGTCAGCCAACGTTAAACCACAGAGAAATAATGACCAAAAAGAATTCAAAAATATTCCCTGCTACCCCACACGTTTCTTCCCGGCGCTGCTGTGAATATTGATCAGGGAATTTCATCCATAAATCCATCTCTCACACGGTGAGATGGATTTATGTTCTAATTAACAAGGGGCTGTTGCACAGCAATTACAGAGAGGTGAAGATTCCACTTCCAGCACTGCCCGGGGTGCTGTGAGAGGCTTTTTTTCCATCCGTGGAAGAAAAAAAAAATTTGTTTAGGCCCATCCCCTCCTTGGTGCACCTCACTCCGCGGGGTCAGGAGCCACCTGGGCAGGAAGGGCAGAGCTGGTGGGATCAGAGAGAACAAACCCCAGCCTGTGCCAGGGGCTGACAGCCACAGGCCCGGGCACGGGGCTGGGTCCCTGCTCCCCGGGGTTGGGGGGTCTGGGAACGCGGGAGGGACCGCAGAGGGAGCCGAGGCTGCCCCGGCCGGGGGGGGCAGGGCCGGGGGCGGCTCTGGCTCCCTGGGGAGGGACAAAGGATGGAACGGAACAGCTCAGCCCCGCCCGGGGGCTTTTCCCCTGGGCAGAGCTCCGGGAGCGGCGGCGGGAATGACAAAACCCCAGCGCGGCCGAGCCCCGCCGCCGCCCAGCAGGGACCCTCCCCATTCCCATTTATTAAAACAGCGGCTTTATTCCAAAGAGATGCCAGAAGTGCAAATGGCCGGGCTCCATTCTCCAGCCCCCATCGATCTCCCGGGATATTTACAACCGCAGCGGCATCGATCCCCCCGGAGTGCCGGATGCGCTCGCTCCTCACCCGCGACACTTGCGGTGATCGAGCGTTTTTGGCAAACCAACCACCCAAACCTGCCCCGTAAATCCGTCCAGAAGGGCGGGGGGCAGCGCCAGCACTGTCCCCAGCACCCACCCTGGCTGTCCCCCCTGTGCCACCACTGTGCCAGGTGGGGGGAGGAGGGGGGTCCTGCCCTGCTCCAGGACACCCCACAGCCCCCAGCGCCCCCCGAGCACCGGGATGGGGACGGAGACCTCAAAGTCCCTGTGCAGGAGGAATTTCCCTTGGGAGCACTGACACGGCACAGGTTTAATGGAATTGAATCTGTCGGGGTTTGTTCCAGATGTGGAACTGCAGCTGTCAGCCCTGGCTGGGGAGGGGGGAGTGGGGAGGCCTCAGTGCTGCCATTCCCCACCCCACAGAAACTCTCAGGTGACTCAACCTCCCTTTTCTTCCTTCTCCTCCTGCCCCCAGCCCCATTCCCAGGTCCGTGCCGGCCCCGGCCCATCGCTGCAAGGCTCTGCCTCGGTGCCTGGCACAGCTGGGGGAGGTTCTCTCCCACCTTCCTTTGCCACACGCGTGGGGCTCAGCCCCGACCCCAATGCCTTTATTCCCCCTTCCAGCAAAATCCTGCTGAGGCGGTTTTGGGGTTCCCGGGGTCCCGGCCGGGCTGCAGAGGGGCTGAGAGGGATGGCAGCCCTCCCCACCTGATCATCCCCGCCAGACCCCGCTGGAAACGCCCCGAACGCGGCCGCGCCGGCAGCCCCGGGTGGGGCCGGGGCGGTGCAGACGGTGCGTCAGGAGCTGCCGGGGCCAAAAGCGCCGCGGGCCAGCGAGCGAGGTGCGAGCCCGGCTGCGGCTTCAAAGGGCGCTCCGAGCTCCGCCGCGCCCGCCGGGCCCCGCCGGGCTCTGCCCGCACCTTCCCTGACTCAGCGGGGATCGATTCGGCCCAGCCCAGCCCGGCTCGGAGCGGCCCGGGCCGCTGTGCGATGCCCGTTTCGGGAGGGCAGGGCTCGGGGGGCACCGCCGCGCTCTGTCCCGGCCCGGGCCGCTGTGCGATGCCCCTTTCGGGAGGGCAGGGCTCGGGGGGCACCGCCGTGCTCTGTCCCGGCCCCGGGCACGGCGGCACCTCCGAGCGCCGCTGCCAGGATCGCGCCGGGCGGGCTCGGGCTGGGAAGGCGAGCGGTGTAAAGTTTCCAGAGGCGCTCTCCGCCGCCGTGCCGGCCCCGATTACATCAGTCAGGTCGCGTTACCCGCCTGACGGGCACTAACGAGAAGTGACAGACGTGACAGGCAGCGGGCAGGCTCCGGGAGCGACACCGCGCTCCCCAGGGACGCGCCCCCCCTCGCCGGGGCGGCTCGGCGCCAGCTCGGTCCTGTGCCGGCCCCAGGCTCTGCCGGGGCCGCTGCCCGGCTCTGCCCCGTGCCGGGGCGCTGGCACCGGCCTGGGGACCCCAGCCCAGCCGCTCTCGTCGTCAGAGCTCGGAACCAGGGTCGGAGCAGGAACTGCGGCCGCGGCTGAGCCCTCCCGAGGTGGGGAAGGGCTGGGGGCTCCTGCCTGGGGAAGCTCAGCGGGCGGGGGCTGCCCGGCTCCCCCGGGGAGCTCCTGCTGAGTGGGGAAGGCGGGCAGGATGCGTCTGGAGCCACAGCGCCCTGCTGAGATCCTGTGGCGCTGAGGGCCGGCGGAAATCCGGGGAATCTGGCAGGGGCAGGGGACACCGACAGCGGGGAGACACCAAGGGACGGGCAGGGAAGGAGGAGAAGGATGGGCTGGAGGGGAGGAGTGAAGTTTTCACCTCCAATCCCACCAGCCTGGGTGCCCGCTGTGTGCCGAGTCTCCGTGGGAGGGCTGGAACCCTGGGGACACTTCCCAGGGCAGGTGGTGGGTGGTGGCCTTGCCCCACACAGGGAGAGGAGGGGCACAAACAGCTCGGGCTCTTGCGTTCACCTGGGGAAGGCTTTCTGCTTCCCTGAGACACCTAAAGAGGACCACGAGCAGGATTGCTGGGCTCTGGCAAGCTCCTCCCTGCCCGGACCTCTCCCATCAGGAGCTGCCTCAGCCCCACCACGGCTCAGCCCTGCCCCAGCCCACACCAGTGGCCAGGGAGTTTAATTGGCATCAATCTCCCCCGACCTTCAAGGGCTGCAGTTATCGACGTTTTGTTCTGCCCGGGTCAATACCAACTGCTCGGGCCAGGAGACAATAAACAGAAAATAATAAGCAATGCAGAGTTAATATCGATTTATGATTATTTGGGTCTTTTGCATGGGTTTCTCCCAGGCACAGCAGCTCTGTGCCCACAAGGCTCCCGTGTTTGTTGGTGCTGGGAGACAAAGCAGGAGGGAGAGGAGTTTGCTGCAAGGTCCAAAACGCTGAGGCACCTGGCAGGGCCCTCTGGCTGCTTGGAGAACACTGGGGGCATCTTCCAGCTCTTACAAGACACTAAAAACGTTAAATCAAATGAAATCCTCCACTTCCCCATGAGCAGTGGCTAGGAAGAGCTTGAAAAACAGCATCAGATCAAGTTCACAGGGGGGATTTTATCTGCACTGGGATTGTGAACCGACATCTTAAGGCATTAAAAAGAATTGCGAAGAAAACTGGGAAACTGTGAGAGAGACACATTGCTGCAAAACCCAGAGAGCAGGGACAGAGATGGCATCTCCAGGCTGGGCTGGTGAGCAGCACCTGCAGCTCTGGGGCTGGCGTGGAGGGGCCAGGGGATCCCATCCCATCCCATCCCATCCCATCCCATCCCATCCCATCCCATCCCATCCCATCCCATCCCATGGATCCCATGGATCCCATGGATCCCATCCCATCCCACCCCATCCCATCCCACCCCACCCCATCCCATCCCATCCCATCCCATCCCATCCCATCCCATCCCATCCCATCCCATCCATCCCATCCCATCCCATCCCATCCCATCCCATCCCATCCCATCCCACGGATCCCACCCCACCCCACCCCACCCCATCCCCAGGATGAAGGCTTCCCCCCTCCTCCTCGCTGCCCTGCCCGCCCTCAGGCTGTTTATAAACTCGCATCGCTCCGGCCGGAGCCGCTGGGCCGGGGCAGCGCGGTGCTGGCGGGGTCAGGGGCCGCGGCCAGCTCGGATCACCCCCCTGACGGATCAATTCGAGCTGTCAGGACCGATCTGCCCACAAGCGCCCGGGGAGGCGAGGGCAGCGCTCCCCAAAAATCGAGCTCGAACTTCGCACCGCCCATCCCGGAGCGGGCGGTGCCGCGTCCCCCGGGTCGGGTCGGGCCGGGCCGGGCCGGGCCGGCCCCCGGCGCGGCGGCAGCGCTGCTCCTCGGGCGGCCCCGCTCGCTGGCACCGAGGCAGATCTGAGGAGCTGCAGGAAGTACATTTGTTACTGGGAACGCTTTGATATTTCTCATGTGAAACGTCTGCGTGCCGGAGGAGCTCAGGCATCTGGCAGGAAATTACCATGAATCCTGTTTCTCTGAACAGTCATACACACGCCGCCTCCTCGCTCCTTCCCTTCCCTCTTCTCCCCGCTCAGCCCCTCCGGCTGCCTCCCTCTCCCCCCACGGCAGCCCCCAGACCCTGCAGAGGGTCCCAGCGCCCCACAGATCGCTCTGCCCCCCTCCCTGCCCCTCTGCTCCGCAGCATCCCGGGCCCTGTGGCAGCTGTGGCCCTTCAGGGCTGCACTTACAAACCCTTCCCTGTTCCCCGGGGGCCTCCGCGGGGTCAGGGTGCCCAGAGCACCCGGTGCCCGCTGTTCTGCCAGCTGCACCACCTGGGGCTCCAGGATTTTGGGTGCCAGGCTGGGTCCAGGTCACCCCCTGCATCCCCGGGGCAGCTCTGGTTTGGCTGATGGAGGAGGGGAGCAAGGCACGGGCTGGGCACGATGGAGATTTTGGGGGCACAGGCACCCCATGGGCACCTCCTGAGCAGGGGGGGCTGCAGGGGGGCACAGACCCCACCGTGCCCCACACCAGCGCTCCCGGGTAGCACCAGGAGCCAGCCCGGGAGAACCAACCCCACATCCTCGAGCCCCGGGGATGAGCCCCGGGCTGTCCCGGCACAGCCCAGCACCCGGGGAGCGCCCGGGGAGCACCCGGGCAGCCCCTGCCCTCCCACCCAGGGAGCCTGGCCGCGGATCAGAGGCGCTCTCTGCCTTCCCACAGCACCGGAGCGGGAGCTCCAGACGGGATTTTCGTGTTGCCTCCTGCTGGGAGCCGCCCTGGAGTTATCAGGCCCATCTCTGCTGTCAGACAGCTCCGCTCCCGGAGCTCACGGGGCCGGAGGAGCTCTCGGGGCCGGAGGAGCTCTCGGGGCCGGAGGAGCTCCAGGGGCCGGAGGAGCTCTCGGGGCCGGAGGAGCTCTCGGGGCCGGCGGAGCTCTCGGGGCCGGAGAAGCTCCAGGGGCCGGCGGAGCTCTCGGGGCCGGCGGAGCTCCAGGGGCCGGAGGAGCTCTCGGGGCCGGAGGAGCTCCAGGGGCCGGAGGAGCTCCAGGGGCCGGAGGAGCTCCAGGGGCCGGAGGAGCTCTCGGGGCCGGAGGAGCTCCAGGGGCCGGCGGAGCTCCAGGGGCCGGCGGAGCTCCAGGGGCCGGAGGAGCTCCAGGGGCCGGAGGAGCTCCAGGGGCCGGCGGAGCTCTCGGGGCCGGAGGAGCTCTCGGGGCCGGAGGAGCTCCAGGGGCCGGAGGAGCTCCAGGGGCCGGAGGAGCTCCAGGGGCCGGGGGAGCTCCAGGGGCCGGAGGAGCTCTCGGGGCCGGAGGAGCTCCAGGGGCCGGAGGAGCTCTCGGGGCCGGCGGAGCTCTCGGGGCCGGAGGAGCTCCAGGGGCCGGAGGAGCTCTCGGGGCCGGAGGAGCTCCAGGGGCCGGAGGAGCTCTCGGGGCCGGAGGAGCTCCAGGGGCCGGAGGAGCTCTCCGGGCCGGAGGAGCTCCAGGGGCCGGAGGAGCTCTCGGGGCCGGCGGAGCTCCAGGGGCCGGAGGAGCTCTGCCTGCGCTCGGTGGTGGGGCTGAGAGAGCCGCGGCTCGGCGCTGCCAGCACGGGCGGTGCAGGGCACAGCCCGGCCGGGGACAGCAGGATGTGTCCCCTGCCTCCCTCCCGCCCGCCGTGCAGGGGCTCTGCGTGCCCCGGGCACGGGAACACAGCTGGGACACCCCCAGTGACGGGGCACCCAGAGGGGCACCGTGCCCCAGAACCCCCAAAGGAGCCGGGGGGGATTTTGGGGCCCCCAGGGTGCAGAGCAGGAGCCCGAGGAGCAGCAGAGCAGCCAGAACAGAGCCCCCTTGGCAATAAATCCTCACTTTTATCTGCAGTGGTACAAACGCAGGGAGCACGGGCTCCCCTCTCCCCCTCCCTCTCGCGCAGGTTTCGCTCTGGCCTCGATTCCAGCGACTTTACTGACAGATTACTTCATTTTAACTCGATGGCTTTCCCGTCTTGGGGGAGGCATATTTCTAAGTATCATATTTATCAAAAGGCCTGTGCAAAAACAAGGGCCAGAATTACTCTTTTGATGGTTCTCCCAAATAACTACAACCACGATAAATTTATTTTTTTTTTCAGGCAAGAAAGCTCAACCTTTTGGGCTGGGGTTTGGGTCCAGCTCTGGGCTGTGCAGCCCCCCCTGGCCAGGCACATCTGCTCTGGCTGGCAGGGCTGGGCTCCCCCTTCCCAGGGGTGACATATTTCCCCCGCCCTAGAACTCTAAATCAGAGCAGCATTTCAATAAATCACGGCGAACACTTATTTATTGGATGTAGTTTTGGGGCTCTTAAAGCACGGAAAATAAATTTAATGGAGCGTTTGGAGCATTTCTCCAATCTTTTGAGGGATTACTTGGGGAATTTGTCAACGGAGCCAAGCACAGCAGCTTGATCCAGAGAGATGGGAAAGAAATTATGGGAGATACTCTACAAAGGCCCAGGTGGACCCTAAATCACATCAGGAAAGATTAATGTCAGAGGATTGCTTGCCAGCAGAGTTGATTGGCAGCGCTGCAGTTTATTTAATAAACTATCAGTTTAGCCAGAGGGTGACTTTAATCTGAATTACATTTTCTTGTTTTGGCCTACGCCATGCCAAGCGATTTATTGAATCCTGTAGCATTCTTCTTAACCTCAAACACCGGCAGGAAAAAAAAAAATGCAGGAAAGCCTTGAGAGCCCCTGGAAAACCTTGAGGCAGCAAAAGCTGCAGGGCCCCGGGGGCAGGAGCTCCCCCAGCAGCGGGGACTCACTGTGGGCTGGCTGGGGATGGGGGGAGCAGGGGTGGGGTGTGGGTCCCACACCCCCAGAGCCCAGGATGGGGCTGGGGCCACACTCACACCCAGTTCCAAAACTGTCCTGCCTTCCAGGACCCCCCAGACCAGGATGGACAGGGAACTGGGGCAGGCAGGGAACTGGGATGGAGGCAGAGAAGCTTCCAGTGACCCAAGACATTTGCAGAACTGGAGGAGAAATGAGCTCAGCCCTGCAGGTCCCCTGGGCTTTGTCCAGCCCCAATGCTCCCCTCAGCACAAACCCCTGCTCCCAGCACCTGCTGTGCCTGCACCCACCAGGACCTGCCTGCAGCCCGGCCCAGAGGGAAGCCCCCCAAACCCCTGGCTGCCCCCAGACCCTGCTTTTTGCAGAGCTGAATGATTGGGCAGAGATTTAACGCCTTGGAAAGGTTCTGGGAATACCCTGGCTGAGGGGGGGAGCAGCCCCCAGGCCTCCCCGTGCTGTGCCCTGCACACGCTGGCACTGGCTCCCTGCCAGGGAGCCAGCAGAGACCAGGGCTGGGGGCTCTGCTGACCTGCTGGGCTCTTAAATAATGTGTTTGTGCAAACAGACAAAGAAACCCCAACTAATAATAATCCTTGTTCCAAGGTTATGATTGAGTTTTTCCCCTGTTCTGCTTGATATTTCTGCCAAAAAAAGAAAAATCCTTGCTGAAGTCTAGCAGGAAATCCAATAAAATTTCTTCAAAAGATGGGCCTGACATTGAAAAATAGCAAAATTATAAAAGTAGGCCTGAGAAAAGAAAAGGGGAGAGTTATTATATCTGGCACCTAGCGAGGGCCCAGAGCTCCCTCTCCAAATGAGCCATCACAGATTGAAAGTGTTTAGCTTCCCGTTGATTAAACACGGCGAAGGGCCCGCGGCGTGCCAAGCCTCGGGGATCCAAAGTTTGTTTTCAGTCAGAATGTGTTCTCAGTCAATGGAAAAAATGGTGGGGCTGTGCCGGGCTCTGTAAGTGAGAAGCCTCAGGTTTGGAGTGAGTAATGACTGCCATGCTGAAATGCGGGAGGGTTGTTAATCATCCCACCCCAGCCCCTGTAATTCAACTCAGCAACTCTTGGAAGCCTGCTCCTTTTTTCTTTTTTTCTTTTTTTTTTTTTTCCTCCCCTTGCTCTTTTTAACATATAAAAACCCAAATGTTTTTCCTTCTTTTTTTCCCCTGAAGGAGCAGCGCTGGCTGCGGGGCTGCTGCCTCCCTTTTCTCCCTCCAGGTGAGGGGAGCTGGCAGCTCCACAGGGCTGTGGGGGGATGTGGGGCTGGGCAGGGTGGGGTGGGGGGAGCAGGGCAGGAGGGCTGTGACAGTGGGGCTGTGTGACAGCGGGGCTGTGACAGTGGGGCTGTGTGACAGTGGGGCTGGGTGACACAGGGGCTGTGTGTTAGTGGGACCTGTGTGACACAGGGGCTGTGTGACAGTGGGGCTGTGACAGTGGGATTGGTGTGACAGTGGGGCTGTGTGACAGTGGGACCTGTGTGACACAGGGGCTGTGTGACAGTGGGGCTGTGTGACAGTGGGGCTGTGACAGTGGGGCTGTGACAGTGGGATTGGTGTGACAGTGGGGCTGGGTGACACAGGGGTTGTGTGACAGTGGGGCTGTGTGACAGTGGGATTGGTGTGACAGTGGGGCTGTGACAGTGGGATTGGTGTGACAGTGGGGCTGTGTGACAGTGGGATTGGTGTGACAGTGGGGCTGGGTGACACAGGGGTTGTGTGACACTGAGTGGATCTGCTGGCAGGAAGGGCTGGCCCAGCAGGAGCTGCGTGTCCCAGCAGGACACAGGAGCCCTTTGGGAGCCTGGGCCGCACAACCAGCGAGAGAACGTGCACAGAGCAGGGGCCTGTCCTGCCACTGTCACATGGGGTCACACACCTGTGTCACACACAGTGTCACACACAGTGCCACACACAGTGTCACACACAGTGTCACACACCTCTGTCCCACCACTGTCCCACAGGGTCACACACCCGTGTCACACACCCGTGTCACACACCCGTGTCACACAGTGTCACACACAGTGTCACACACAGTGTCACACACCTCTGTCCCACCACTGTCCCACAGGGTCACACACCCGTGTCACACACCTGTGTCACACAGTGTCACACACAGTGTCACACACAGTGTCACACACAGTGTCACACACCTCTGTCCCACCACTGTCCCACAGGGTCACACACCCGTGTCACACACCCGTTTCACACAGTGTCACACACAGTGTCACACACAGCGTCACACACCTCTGTCCCATCACTGTCCCACAGGGTCACACACCCGTGTCACACACCTGTGTCACACAGTGTCACACACAGTGTCACACACAGTGTCACACACCTCTGTCCCATCACTGTCCCACAGGGTCCCACACCTGTGTCCCACATCAGTCACAGGTTTGCAGGGGACACTGTGTGCCCTCCTGCCGCCCCGGGCTTGGTGGCCCCTCGGGCACAGCTGCTCCTGAGGGGACAGCCCGGAGAGCAGAGCCCCTGTCACAGGGACAGCCGTGGCAGAGGCACGGAGCACACACACCCCTGGGCACGGATCACACACACCTCTGGGCACAGATCACACTCACCCCTGGGCACAGATCACACACACCTCTGGGCACGGATCACACACACCCCTGGGCACAGATCACACACACCTCTGGGCACGGATCACACACACCTCTGGGCACAGATCACACACACCCCTGGGCAGGGATCACACTCACCTCTGGGCACAGATCACACTCACCCCTGGGCACAGATCACACACACCTCTGGGCACGGATCACACACACCTCTGGGCACGGATCACACACACCCCTGGGCACGGATCACACACACCTCTGGGCACAGATCACACTCACCTCTGGGCACAGATCACACTCACCTCTGGGCAGGGATCACACACACCTCTGGGCACGGATCACACTCACCCCTGGGCACAGATCACACTCACCCCTGGGCACAGATCACACACACCCCTGGGCAGGGATCACACTCACCCCTGGGCACGGATCACACACACCTCTGGGCACGGATCACACACACCTCTGGGCACAGATCACACTCACCTCTGGGCAGGGATCACACACACCCCTGGGCACAGATCACACACACCTCTGGGCACGGATCACACACACCCCTGGGCACGGATCACACACACCCCTGGGCACAGATCACACACACCCCTGGGCAGGGATCACACTCACCCCTGGGCAGGGATCACACACACCTCTGGGCACAGATCACACACACCTCTGGGCACAGATCACACACACCCCTGGGCACAGATCACACTCACCCCTGGGCACGGATCACACACACCTCTGGGCACAGATCACACTCACCCCTGGGCACAGATCACACTCACCTCTGGGCACAGATCACACTCACCCCTGGGCACGGATCACACTCACCCCTGGGCACAGATCACACTCACCCCTGGGCACAGATCACACACACCTCTGGGCACGGATCACACACACCCCTGGGCACGGATCACACTCACCCCTGGGCACGGATCACACACACCCCTGGGCACGGATCACACTCACCCCTGGACACGGATCACACACACCCCTGGGCACGGATCACACTCACCTCTGGGCACAGATCACACACACCTCTGGGCACAGATCACACTCACCTCTGGGCACAGATCACACACACCTCTGGGCAGGGATCACACTCACCTCTGGGCAGGGATCACACTCACCTCTGGGCACAGATCACACACACCTCTGGGCACAGATCACACTCACCTCTGGGCACGGATCACACTCACCTCTGGGCACGGATCACACTCACCTCTGGGCACAGATCATACTCACCTCTGGGCACAGATCACACTCACCCCTGGGCACAGATCACACTCACCTCTGGGCACGGATCACACTCACCTCTGGGCACAGATCATACTCACCTCTGGGCACAGATCACACTCACCCCTGGGCACAGATCACACACACCCCTGGGCACAGATCACACTCACCTCTGGGCAGGGATCACACACACCCCTGGGCACAGATCACACTCACCTCTGGGCACAGATCACACTCACCTCTGGGCACAGATCACACTCACCTGTGGGCAGGGATCACACACACCCCTGGGCACAGATCACACTCACCTCTGGGCACAGATCACACTCACCTCTGGGCACAGATCACACACACCCCTGGGCACGGATCACACTCACCTCTGGGCACAGATCATACTCACCTCTGGGCACAGATCACACTCACCTCTGGGCACGGATCACACACATCTCTGGGCACGGATCACACACACCCCTGGGCACAGATCACACACACCTCTGGGCACAGATCACACTCACCTCTGGGCACAGATCACACACACCTCTGGGCACAGATCACACTCACCCCTGGGCACAGATCACACACACCCCTGGGCACAGATCACACACACCTCTGGGCACAGATCACACTCACCCCTGGGCACAGATCACACACACCCCTGGGCACAGATCACACACACCTCTGGGCACAGATCACACTCACCTCTGGGCACAGATCACACTCACCTCTGGGCAGGGATCACACACACCCCTGGACACGGATCACACTCACCTCTGGGCAGGGATCACACTCACCTCTGGGCACAGATCACACTCACCTCTGGGCACAGATCACACACACCCCTGGGCACAGATCACACTCACCTCTGGGCACAGATCACACACACCCCTGGGCACAGATCACACTCACCTCTGGGCACGGATCACACTCACCTCTGGGCACAGATCACACACACCCCTGGGCAGGGATCACACACACCCCTGGGCACAGATCACACTCACCTGTGGGCAGGGATCACACACACCCCTGGGCACAGATCACACTCACCTCTGGGCACAGATCACACACACCTCTGGGCACAGATCACACACACCTCTGGGCAGGGATCACACTCACCTCTGGGCAGGGATCACACTCACCTCTGGGCACAGATCACACTCACCCCTGGGCACAGATCACACTCACCTCTGGGCACAGATCACACACACCCCTGGGCACAGATCACACACACCCCTGGGCACAGGGAGCAGCTCAGAGCTCAGCCCGAGTTCAGCGCTGGGTCAGAGGTGGCTGGAGGGGACACAGGGACAGCTCACCCAGCCCCTGGTGCCCAAGGAGCCCCCACAAACCCCCCCAGCAGCCCCTCTGCCCGTCCCTCTCGCCCCAGGGACGCCTGCCTGGGTTCATTAGCTGGCTCTGCCGGGCTGCTTCTCATTAGATAGCCAACAAATTCCAGGAAGACAGGACACCCACTGGGCCTAAATGAAATTAGAGAACAGAGCGCTGCTACAAGTGGTTTAATTCAAATTACAGCAAGATATTATCGCCAACTGCAAGTGCTCAGAGCCATGAGTCAGACCCCCACAAGGAACGAGATGGGTTTAAAAAAAATCATGACTTGTTAAGTATATAATTAACTTTGGGGGTTATTTTTATTTACCTTCCAGTTTTTAGCCTTCAGGAACCAAATTTTTGAGCTTGTTGGGAACAGCTTAAAATTAAAGAGGGGAGGAGGAAGGAAAGCAGAGGAATGTGCCCACATTGCTCTTGCCAGGAGCTGGGCATTGAAAGTGAGGCCACACCAGAACCATCCCAGAGCCAGCAGTTTCTGGGGCACAGAAACATCCCCGTGCCCCACTCTGGTTCCAGCCAGGAAGCCCAAAGTGAAGCACAAGAAACTGGGTGGAGATTTGACCCAAACCCACCAACGTGCCAGCCCCACACCCTGGGCACACCCCAAACACCCACCCGTGCCTGCTCCTCACAGGCCTCTGCAGCTTCACCTCCCTCCTCAGCTCCCAACCAAGCCCACCCCACAGCTCTGGGGGCTCTGGGTCTGCAGGGGCCGGGTGAAATTGTTCCCTCAGACACCAAATCAGGGCAGCAGAGCCAGGGTGAGCTCACCAACTCCTGTCTGCCTGAGCTCTACCTGGTGCAAGCACCACAGGGTCTGCTCCTGAACCCCTCCTGGCACAGGAGGGATTTTTCTGCAGGACAGAGCTGTGCAGGACACAACTGCAGCTGCTGCAGCGCCCTGGGGCTCCCAGAGCAGCACACGAGTGTGGGGAACAAATGCCTGGGCAGCCCAGTCGGGGTCACCACATCATTTCATCTCCACCCAGGAGAGGAGCAGAGCTTTCCTCTTGAGAGCAAGAGGAAGGACACGGCCCAGCAGTTTGCTGGCTGAGGGATGAGTTTCTCATTGACCCAAGCTGCTCACACAGCCTCAGAGCCATCATCATCATCATCCTCATCCTCCTGGAGCCTCCTGGAGCCTCCTCTGCTCCTGCCTCAGGTGCTGTCTCCCCCTGTCCCCGCTGAGCAGGGAGCACCCTGCTATCTTTCATTGAAACATCGTGTCCAATTTATCCCTTGATTAAACCCATATTTTCCTTGGCTATAAGTCAGGCAGGGTCCCCACTCAAGTGAACTAATCGGGGTTTACTCGCCAGTGAGTAATTTGATAGACAATTTGGCAGAGATCCACTCCAGAATTAAGCAAACCTGAGCAATAAAGATGTAGGAAAACAATCCTGAAAAGCCATAATGAGACGTCGAGTTCCACTCAGCTCCTTCCCCTGACGTCGGTGCTGACAGCCAGGGCTGGCAGTGCCCGGCCTGGAGGGCACCCCCAGTGCCCAGGCAGGTGCCAGCCCAGCCCAGAGCCACCCAGGCTCTGCTGCCACCATCCTTCGAGCCTGGCTGGGGCAGGGCAGCCCCGGGTTTGCCAAATCACAGGCTCAGGGTCACTGAGGATGGAAAAGGCCTCCAAGATCACCCAAAGTTTTGAAGTCTCAGCTGGGAACGCCTTGGAGGAGGAAACAGCTGAAGCACCCAGAGCAGCACAGGAGCTTCTCTTGCCACCTGTCAGCATCTCCCTCACCCTGTCCTGCTGTTCCAGCCCCTCAGAGGCCCCAGCCCTGCCCCAGAACAGCTCCCACGCCAGGCCTGGTGCTGCTGAGCTCCTGTTCATGACCTCCCCAGCACGGGAGCACCAGCACCTGCAGCATCCCCGGGGGGACGGGGGACAGCAGCACCGTGTGGGGCACACCTGGGGGGTCTGTCCCTGGGGCAGGGCCTGCTGGGGGCTGTCAGGGGCGTGGGGAGGGCGGTGGCCGGGGCAGAGGGGCTGCCAGCCCGTGCTGCTCCCTCCCTGCTAATGCCATTGTGCTCTGCTGGCATTAATCACCCCGCTAGGTAAGCATTATGGCACTTTTATGGTGGCTTTGAAGCTAATCTGTCACTAATGCCTGCTGGATTATCATGATTTCTTACAGTTGTGATTCATTAACTCAGATGCCTAATAGAATTAGTATTAAACATCTCCAGAGATTTCTGCCTCGACACGTTGGGTTTTGAAAAGGCCTTTTCAATATTTCATTGTGTGGTGTCCAAGGGCACGTCAGGCACGTTGTGTGGGCTCCTGGAGAAGCTGGCACAGCCAGGGCTGCAGCAGGGGCTGGGCTCCGAGGGGCTGGGGTGGCTGGAGGGGCAGCAGGACCCTGCAGGGACCCCCACAGCCCCCCTGGGGCCAGGTGTGTGTGCTGCAGGTGTCCCACCTTTGGAGAGCTCTCCAGTTCAAGGTGTTCCAGTGGCACTGGTGATTAAGGTGGTGCAGAAGGGGTTAATCAGGTTTGAGGACACAAAGTACACTGCAGACACTGAATATGATTGTGATTATTGCCTGGCCCTGGAGGGATCCTCTCCCCAGACACTGCAGTGCCGTTCCTGGGATGGATATTATTGCTAATGATCAATATTAATTCTCAGTGCATTCTCCAGGGTTTAGAATGACTTTCTTGTTTAGGATAAGATCTAGATCTTGAACCAGGCTAAAAAGAGGAATCATTACTATTATTATTATTATTAGCATTATCATCATTATCTTGGGCTTTTGTTAAAAATAAAAAAAAAAATCTTATTTAGATAACAGTTTCCCCCAGGAGCAGACTCAGAGCTCACAGCCTTTATCTGGCTGCTGACACCCGCGCTGTGGGGAACAGAATTCTACAGTTATTGTTATTAATAATGTAAGGCCAAGACCAGAACAACACTGCATCGGGCTCTGTGTGTGTGAGGCTGAGGGACCCGAACCACAGCCCTGCCCTGGATTTCCCAGCTTTATTTTTAACAGGGGAGTCCCTGCCCGAATTTCCAAGCGGCTTTGCCGGGCAGCAGCCCCGGCGGGGAGGGCGCTCCTGCCGGGGGCTGGGCAGAGCCGGAACTTTGGGATGCTGCCTTGAACCGGCACAGCCTCTGCTGCTGCCCTGGGCCCCGGAGCCCCTCAGCCAGGAAAGCAGAGAGGGGGGGACTCCAAAGCGGGGGCTGGGAGCAGCTGTGCAAAGTGACAAATCCGTGCCAGAGCCGCGCGGGCCGGGCACCCGGGGCTGGGCGGAGCCGGGCCCGGCCGTGTCCCCAAATCCCAGGCTGTGTCCCCAAATCCCTGTGCTGTGTCCCCAAATCCTGTGCCGTGTCCCCAAATCCCTGTGCCGTGTCCCCAAATCCCAGGCTGTGTCCCCAAATCCCTGTGCCGTGTCCCCAAATCCCTGTGCCGTGTCCCCAAATCCCAGGCTGTGTCCCCAGATCCTGTGCCGTATCCCCAAATCCCTGTGCTGTGTCCCCAAATCCCTGTGCCGTATCCCCAAATCCCTGTGCCGTGTCCCCAAATCCCTGTGCCGTGTCCCCAGATCCTGTGCCGTATCCCCAAATCCCTGTGCCGTGTCCCCAAATCCCTGTGCTGTGTCCCCAAATCCCTGTGCCGTGTCCCCAGATCCCTGTGCCGTGTCCCCAACTCCCGGGCTGTGTCCCCAACTCCCGGGCTGTGTCTCCAAATCCCTGTGCCGTGTCCCCAACTCCCGGGCTGTGTCCCCAACTCCCGGGCTGTGTCCCCAACTCCCGGGCTGTGTCCCCAGATCCCACAGCGAGGGCAGGACTGAGGAGCTGCGGCCCCGCCGAGCACCCCCGGCCGAGGGGCTCCGTCCCTCCGCAGCCGGGGCCCCCCTCTCCTCCCCCGGCCGAGCCAGGGATGCGGCCCGGCCCTGCTCGGAGCGGGGTTTGCCGTGGCAATGATTGATTCCGCAGCTGCCCGCGGCCTCCCCCTGGAACCCTGTGATCTTCCCTCTCCCTCTCCGCCTGCGTGAGCGAGCTATGCGCACGTTTAAGGGGAAAACTTGAAAAGTTCTTCGTTCCGTGCCATGTCTAAAATGTGACTTTAACCCCCCCTCCCCGGGTTTCTGGTTACAGAAAGGGTTCGGTTCTCCCCCGGATCGCTTTTGTGCAGCCCCGCAGCGTTTCAGAGCCGAGCCTCGCTGGAGAGGAGCAGCAACTCCTTTGCTTCTCATCCAAACGCCGCTCTGGATGTCACGGCAGGAGGAGAATCCCGGGGAGGGGGATGGAGGGCAGGAGCTCCCACCGCTGCTCCCCGGGCTCTGAAAACACTTTCAACGATGCTTTTCAGCTGATCCTCCCAGTTCAGCGGGAGGAAAAGCGGGGAGCTCCAGACCCGGAATAAATAAATACCCGGAATTTCGGGGGGTGCAAAGTGGGGGGAGGCGGCCCCGGGCGTGCCGGGGTGCCCGGGTGGGCTCGGGGCGGTGGGGAGGGGTCCCCTGCCAGGCTCCGGCTCTGCCAGAAGAAAGGGCCGGCCAAGCATGGCCGGGGCCGGAGGCGGCCGTGCCCGGAGCTGCTGAGAGCAGCCTTTGTTTTAGGGAGTGAAAGGGGCGGTCATGGGACAGCAGTCAGCCGGCCGAGCACGGGGGAGGCCGGGGGAAAACTTTAATTAGGGGAACTTGAAGGCAGGCTTTAAGCAGCAGCCGCGGGAGGGCCGGTTTGATCTCCCTGTGGGACAGAGGCTGTGATTAATCGCGGCCCTGCCGAGGGGACGGACACCTGCCCGTCACATGCTTTGGTTCCCGGCACAGCCTTTGATCCGGCCCGCCGGCCTGGGAGGCTCCTGGAGCAATCCCCGTGCCCAGGTCGCTTTTATGCCGCCCGCAGGGGGTCCGGGGGCTGGGGAGGGGGGCTCGGCCCGGCCCGGGGTCAGCCCAGGAGCTGCCGGGGCCAAGCCGGGTTCGTCCGAAGGGGAAAGTTCATCCCCAATGCGAGGGGCGTGAGGGGCTCGCTGCTGTCCTGGGGGGCTCAGAGCTGTCCTGGGGGGCTCAGTGCTATTCTGGGGGGGGCTCAGTGCTGTCCTGGGGGGCTCAGTGCTGTCCTGGGGGGCTCAGAGCTGTCCTGGGGGGCTCAGTGCTATTCTGGGGGGGGCTCAGTGCTGTCCTGGGGGGCTCAGTGCCGAACTGGGGGGGCTCGCTGCTGTCCTGGGGGGGGTCACTGCTGTCCTGGGGGGCTCGCTGATGTCCCGGGGGGCTCCCTGCTGTCCTGGGGGGGGTCACTGCTGTCCTGGGGGGGCTCGCTGCTGTCTTGGGGGGGGTCACTGCTGTCCTGGGGGGGGGGTCACTGCTGTCCCGGGGGGCTCGCTGATGTCCCAGGTGGAGCAGGGTCCGAGGAGGTCGCCTTGTCCCCCTCCAGCTGCTCCAGCCCAGGGTTGTTGCTGGCTGAGGTTGGGGCAGGCAGTGGGGACCCGGGGTGGGGTCCCCACCTCTTCCTGCTGTCGCTGCCCTGCTGGGAGCTGCACCCGTGGCCCACCACGGCCATTTGTCACCAGCCTGGCACAGCCAGAGGCACAGAACCATCAGGGTTGGAGATCCCCAGGATCATCCCAGCACCACCATAATCACCCCTGAGCCACGTCCCTGAGTGCCACACCCCGGCCCCGAGTGCCACGTCTGTGGCACCAGGAGGGGAGCAGGCAGCAGCACCACGGGGTGTCCCTGTGGGGACAGGGGCCAGCCAGCCCTCCCCAGCAGGACTCCAGAGCAAACCCCGCAGGGCTGGGGCCCAGCAGCACCCCCGGGGCCCTGGGGGCTGCTCCCTGTGTGCTGTGTGCCCTGGGGGCACTGCCAGCTGCCTCTGCCGTGACTGGCGTGGGCGCCCCTGCCCCGGGCCCACCCGGGTTATTCTCAGCCCTGACATTTGTGCCGAGCAGGGAGAGCACGGCCCCGCGGCTGCAGCGCCAGGGAGGGGTCCCCGGGCAGCCTGAAAGAGGATCCGGGGGCTCTGCTTTCAGCCCGACCTTGGGAGCAGGGCGGGGAGCTGAGCCCCTCGTGGGGGGCAGCACGGCCTGGCACACCCGGGCAGGGCACAGCGCTGGGGACGGCGGGGACAGCCGCAGGGGACAGCGGGGACAGCCCCTGGGGACAGCAGGGACAGCCCCAGGGGGACAGCGGGGACAGCCCCTGGGGACAGCGGGGACAGCCCCTGGAGACAGCGGGGACAGCCCCGGGGGACAGTGGGGACAGCCCCTGGAGACAGCGGGGACAGCCCCTGGGGACAGCGGGGACAGCCCCAAGGGACAGCAGGGACAGCCCCAGGGGACAGCAGGGACAGCCCCAGGGGACAGCAGGGACAGCCCCTGGGGACAACGGGGACAGCCCCAGGGGACAGCCCCTGGGGACAGTGGGGACAGCAGGGACAGCACTGGGGGACAGCCCCGGGGGACAGCAGGGACAGCCCCTGGGGACAGCGGGGACAGCCCCTGGGGACAGCGGGGACAGCCCCAGGGGACAGCCCCTGGGGACAGTGGGGACAGCAGGGACAGCACTGGGGGACAGCCCCGGGGGACAGCAGGGACAGCCCCTGGGGACAGCGGGGACAGCCCCGGGGGACAGCGGGGACAGCCCCAGGGGACAGCAGGGACAGCCCCAGGGGACAGTGGGGACAGCCCCGGGGACAGCAGGGACAGCCCCAGGGGACAGTGGGGACAGCCCCTGGGGACAGTGGGGACAGCCCCGGGGACAGCAGGGACAGCCCCAGGGGACAGTGGGGACAGCCCCAGGGGACAGTGGGGACAGCACTGGGGGACAGCAGGGACAGCCCCAGGGGGACAGCAGGGACAGCCCCAGGGGACAGCGGGGACAGCCCCGGGGGACAGCGGGGACAGCCCCGGGGACAGCAGGGACAGCCCCGGGGGACAGCCGGGACAGCCCCGGGGACAGCGGGGACAGCAGGGACAGCCCCGGGGACAGCGGGGACAGCCCCGGGGACAGTGGGGACAGCCCCAGGGGGACAGCAGGGACAGCAGGGACAGCCCCAGGGGACAGCAGGGACAGCCCCGGGGACAGCAGGGACAGCCCCGGGGGACAGCAGGGACAGCCCCAGGGGACAGCCCCAGGGGACAGCAGGGACAGCCCCGGGGGACAGCAGGGACAGCCCCGGGGACAGCGGGGACAGCCCCAGGGGGACAGCAGGGACAGCAGGGACAGCAGGGACAGCCCCAGGGACACTCAGAGCAGCCCAGAACCCGCTCTGAGGAGCTTCTCTGGGAGCAAGGGTGCCCGAGGGATGGTGGGCAAAGGGCTTCTCATGGCTGCTGCCCCCCAGGGCCTGCTGCAGGCTCCCTGCACCCTTTTCCCCCCAGCTGTGCACAGAGATGGTTCCCATGATGTCTCAGGAGATGGTTGGGTCCCTACAAGCAGTCAGTGATCTGGTTTTGGGGAGAAAAGGGTCTAAGGAAGCTGGAGACAAGCATGGGAAAGCCCTTCTCCCTGCTGCATGGATGTAACAAAAACAAATTTCCCAGAGCCCCGGCCAGGCTGTAATGTGGTGTCCTGTTTCCTAATCTCCCCCGTAAGGAAGCAGTGTGTTGAATTTAAAATATCCCTCTGGTAAATGCTAACTATTTAAAGAGTGCTAGGGTCTTAGAAATGCAAAACAAAGATTTGTTGATTAAAAACACATGGTTTGTTCTGGAGGCACGAGTAGCCAGGAAAATCAGTTCTGACAGTATTTTGGCTTTTTCAATCCCACAAGACATGATGGTGATTTATTATAGTGATGTCAGCTGTGGTTGAAAAAAGTCCTCTGTGTTGTCTTAATAAAAGAGCTTTACCTTGAAATCATTAAACCCTCAGCCTGTTTATTTGAAGCGATGGCTGCGAATGGGAATGGTCCCCTGTAAATCACCCAGCCCCGCTGGGGAACATCTGCAGGAGGGGCGGTGACAGCCCCGAGCCGGCCCGGCCGGTGTGAGGCCTCTGATGGATCTGATTAGCGCGGCTTTGAAACCTGGAGGGGAGATAAGAGCGCCAGGCAGGGCGGGGAGCCCCCGGAGCACAACGGGAGGGGGAGTTAGACAGACACCGGGGTCTGTCTGTCTGTCTGTCTGTCAGTCAGTCAGTCAGGCTCCCTCTGCAGTGCCCTGTGCCCGCTGCACTCCCTGCTTGAAGCGCTCCCCCCTGCCCCCCTGGGTTCCTGTGCTGGCTCAGTTTCTGGGGAGCTTTTGGGGAGAATACCTCAGGGATAGGGTAAAAGATTCAAAAGAGGCTCCTGCCTCAGGGTGATGTTCCAAGGCTTTATTCTCCAAGGGGTACCCAAGGCCAAAGAGGCCGAAAGAGGAAGAACCTGGGTTTTTATCTGGTCTCTGTCCCCATAGATAGCTGGCACCAAGCTGGCACTGAGCCAACAGGTCAGAGATAAGGGGAGAACAGGGTCACACTAACAGGTACAGGCATCAGGGGGTCTCTGGGGAAAAAACATTTCCCCAGAGGAATACAACAGCTGCTGGGACAGAGCCCAGCGTCCCTTCTCCTGGAGGGGCCCGGGGGGCTGCAGATGTTCCTCACCAAAGGTGTTCCTTGGTGTGTCCCCGTCATCGCAGCTGGGGAGCTCTGGTGGCTTCAGAGCAGCACCAGGAGCTGGGAGTGCTGGATCTGGTGGCTCAGCCCGACCTCCAGCTGCTCAGAAACCTCTGAGCACATCAGAGAATCCCAGAATGGTTTGGGCTGGAAGGGATCATCTCATTTCAGCCCCCAGCACGGGCTGCTCCAAGCCCCATCCTCGGCCTTAGACACTCCAGGCACGGGGCAGTGCACAAGTTTACAAGTTCACAATATTATTTACAAGTTCACAGTATTATTTACAATTTTATCCTCCCGAGGAGATGTGCAAGGTGCAGTTAATGTGCCAGCCCCGTGCCAAGGAGGAGGGTGCAGCAGGCAGGCAGGGACACAGCAGGAGGGACAGGAATTCGGGGTGGCAGGTGTTCCTGGGGGCAGAGGGGCCGGGGGATGCAGGATCCCAGCAGCCCGGCCCTGCCACCAGCCCTTTCCCTGGTGTCTGGCAGCAGCTGAGCCCTGAGCAATATTTACTTCCTGGGTAAACAGTTGTAATCTCCCTGAGCAGAGTTTATGGCAGAGAAGTGAGTGAGATTCCTCCTGGATAACCCCCGCCTGCTGTGGTTTGCTGAGCAGGAGGTTTTGGGATCATTTCCACGTCAGTGAGTGAGGGGCTCTGGGCTGGACAGTGGTGGGGGCTGGGCTGGCCTGAGGGGTGCAGGTCCCACCCCTGCAGAGGCTGCTCGAGATGGGGCAGTGAGAGGGACAAGGGCTCCAGCACAGCCACCTCTGAGAGCTGGGGCAGGCTGGGGCAGACTGGGGCAGGCTGGGGCAAACTGGGACAGACTGGGGCAGACTGGGGCAGGCTGGGGCAGACTGGGGCAGGCTGGGGCAGGCTGGGACAGGCTGGGGCAGACTGGGGCAGACTGGGGCAGACTGGGACACACTGGGATCCATGGCAGGTGTTGCTGGAGGGCAATTCCTCACCCAGCCCCTCACCCTGGGGCCTCCCTCCAGGTGGGAGAGCTGCAGGTGAGACCCCAACCCCAGCTGAGGGTGCCCACCCTGGGTGCCAGGGACCCTCTCTACCTCATCCTCACCCCCACAGAGCCTCGCAGCAGGAATCACAGCAGAAACAGTTCAGATGTTGAAAGATCCCCTGGACGGGCTGTTTACACCGATATCCCCGGGATCTGGTGCCTGGGCTGGAGCAGCAGAGGCCGAGCCCTGACCCTGGGAACGTCACCAGGGACGCTTGGCAGGTCCTCACATCCCATCCATTATCTGCTGCAGCTACAAGAAATATATTTTCCCATCAGCGTGATTATTTTTATTTGACTTTCAAGTCGAGCAGGAAGCCGGCGTGGCTGCCATCCATCAGCGCTGAGGCCATTAGAAAATTAACCGAGCTTAATAAACTTCCTGCACAGCTCGCTCCCGCAGCTGCACATCCACAGGAAAACAAATGGATTGACTGGCTCCCCGTGGAAGCACCGGGCTGAATGAGACTGGTTGGAGGTGAGGGATGGCCCAGGGTGATCCCAGCTGGGCTGGGAAACGCTGCTGCAGAGCTGAGGGTGGGGCAGACCCGGGGTGGGGTCCCCACCTCTCCCTGCTGTCGCTGCCCTGCTGGGAGCTGCACCTGTGGCCCACCACGGCCATTTGTCACCAGCCTGGCACAGCCAGAGGCACAGAACCATCAGGGTTGGAGATCCCCAGGATCATCCCAGCACCACCATAATCACCCCTGAGCCACGTCCCTGAGTGCCACACCCCGGCCCCGAGTCAGACCTCCCCGGGATCCACGGCGCTGGGAGAGGCTCCGGTGGTCAGGGGGTGTGGGCTGGGATTTACTGACTGGGTGGTGCCTTCTTCACCCCGTGGGAATGCCAGTCTGCAGGATGGCACAGCTCCTGCTGATTTCTCCAGGGGCAGGACCAACCCTGGGGTCTCACAGAGGGGGCTTGTCCAAGGGCTCCGTGCTGGGAGCCTGGGAGCCCTGCCTGGCCTGGCTTTGCTGTTGGCTCATCCCTTGGAGAGGGATTTCAGGGAGCTTTGGCAGGGTGGGGACCCGCCCTGGGCCTGCCTGGCACTCTGCTGTGCCAAAGGGCAGCAGGACTGAGCCCGCAGCAGGCAGGGGAGACCAGCAGCACCTCCCTGCTCTGCTCTCCGGCAGGGCCAGCATGCCCTGGCTGGGTGAGGCAGCAGCACTGCGGGCTGGGGGGAAGGCAGGGAGTGTCCACAGCTGGGGATGGAGTGGGAAGAGCTCCCACTGCAGCCTCCCCTGCGCTGAGGGGAGATGGGCAGGCCCTGAGCACAGCAGCTGTCACGGATGCTCAGCTCCCAGGTTCCACTCAGTCCTCAGATCCACCTGGAGACGCTCTCGGGGCTGCAGACGTGGCTGCAGGAGTTTCCTGCAATGTGTGACTCCCAAATCAATCCCTTTCCAGCAGGCAGGATGAACTGGCTGCTCACGTCTGTGTGCCTCAGAGGGGAGGTGCAATAAAAAAGGGAATTCAGCTGGTTACGAGGCCTCATCTCCTTCCCCTGGAGTGCCTGGGTGGATCCTCATCTCCCCTTCAAACCCCCAGCAGCTTCAGCCAGGGGCCCGAGTCCCTGGGTCCAAGGCAGGGACTGGGAAGGGGTTGTGTTTCCTTTCCTGCAGCCCTGGGGCTGCCTCTGCACAGAGCCAGAGGATGGAGCCCCACAGGGGAGCCCTGCACTGCTGGGCCCTGGCTGCTCACAGGGACTCCAGCCACAGCAGGGCAGGGGGCTGAGCAGAGCCCTGGGGAGGTTTGGGGGTTGTGGATGGGGCTGAGTCTGGCAGAGGCAGCGCATTCCCTGAGTGCCCCAGGGCCCCAGCACGGGTGGGGAGCCACAACAGAGAGAACGGGAGAAAACACCAGCAAAAACCAAGAAACACCAGCAAAAACCCCAAAACCACCACCAAAACCCCCCAAAACACCAGCCAAAACCCAAAAACACCAGCAAAACCCCAAAAACACCAGCAAAAAAACCAAAAAACACCACCAAAACCCCAAAACCACCACCAAAAACCCAAAAACACCAGCAAAACCCCAAAAAACACCACCAAAACCCCAAAACCACCACCAAAAACCCAAAAACACCAGCCAAAACCCAAAAATCACCAGCAAAAACCCAAAACCACCACCAAAAATCCAAAAACACCAGCAAAACCCCAAAAACACCACCAAAACCCCAAAACCACCACCCAAAACCCTGAAAACACCAGCAAAACCCCAAACCCACCACCAAAATGGCAGCAAAGAAAAGAAGGGCTGGGGGTGACACACCCCCCGGGGCTCAGGGTGAGGAGAAGCTTTGGCTGAGAGGGTTTTGTGGCTGGATGCAGCTCTGAGTCCCACAGCCCTGCAGCAGCACACCCCCACACCCACAGCTCCAGCGAGGGGCTGGAGGGTGAGGGGACCCCAAAGCCCCCAGACCTCGGGCCAGGGGGGGCCCGGGGCTGTGGGGTGAGGGGGGGTTGCTCCCTTCCTGGCGTGTCTACAGGCAAATTAAAAATGAAATAAATAACTTTGCTAGTTTACAAATAGAACTGTTACTTGTTACTCACAGTATTAACAGTCTCCTTTTATTTTTTTCCCCCCTTTTTTTTTTTCCTTTTTTTTTTTTTTTTTCCCAGGCTGTGAAAGACGTTTGTTTCAGTTGCCAACATCTCCACAGAACTAATGTGGGTGGATTGTGACAGATATAATTTCTCCATCCTACAGTTTCATCAACTTGAGTTCTGTTAAACTATACCCGCTGGGCTTAGCTCCTTTTAAAGTTTCCGCTTTGACAGGTAGATTTATTAGTCTTGAAATTTGTACAAATCAGATGTCACTCGTGGCAACTTGTCAAAATGTCAGTCTGGTGAGGGAGGCATGAAAGGATTTTCTGGAGAGAGACGGGAGGCAGGCTTGAAAGAGCTGGAGCAAGGCAGAAGAAAGGAGCTGGGAGGGATTGCAGCCCGCTCGATCCTGGGGGTTTGACTTTATTAAATATCTAGCGCCATGCAGTGGGGGATGCTGCCGGCTCCTGCCCGCCCAGGCATCAGGGCTGTCAGCATCGGCTGATGGCCCCGCCGCTCCGGGCCGCTCCGGGCTGCTCCCGGCTGGTCCCGGCTGCCTGGGGCGGCTCGTTGGGGAGATTCAGGGCAGGGGGGAGGTGGGCAGGGGAAGGGTCAGCCCGGTTTGAACCTCTGCAATGCTCCATTGTCGCCCTAACGAGGCGAGAGCCCCGCACCAGCTCTGCCCGGGGGAGCGGCAGCTCCGTGTGCCGAGGGAGTGGGGACCTGTCACTGGTGGGGACCTGGCACCAGTGGGGACCTGGCACCAGTGGGGTCCTGGCACCAGTGGGGATCTGCCACCAGTGGGGACCTGGCACCAACAGGGACCTGACACCAACGGGGGACCTGTCACCAACGGGGACCTGATACCAGCAGGGACCTGCCACCAGTGGGGACATGACACCAGCGGGGACCTGCCACCAATGGGGACCTGGCACTGGTGGGGATCTGCCAGCAGGAGGGACCTGGCACCAACGGGGACCTGCCACCAACAGGGACCTGCCATCAACGGGGACCTGCCACCAGTGGGAACCTGCCACCAGTGGGGACCTGATACCAGCAGGGACCTGCCACCAGCGGGGACATGACACCAGTGGGGTGGGGTCCCCACAGCCCCTGCTGGGATGTGGATGGCATCAGCTGCTGCTGCCCAGAGCGGGCTCTGGGTGTGCAAACCCGGGTGAGGCTGAGCTGGTGACCCCCGGGAGCGCTGGGCTCGGACAGACGGAGCAGGGACGGACACATGGACACACGGACACATGGACAGGCTCGGCTGCACCAGCCCTGGCCAGCTGCAGGCAGCAGGAGTGGCCTCCCAGCCCCTGGGCTCCTGTGCAGCAGCTCCTGAAAGGCCCCGTGCTGGAAGTGGCCAAGGAGGAGCAGCCACCTCCTTCACCCAATAATTTTAACTGAAGTTTTTTCAGGGAATAAATTTAGAGTTGTTGAAATGAAAACTTAAAAGAAGTTATTTAAAACAACAAAACCAACAAACCCGCAATTTCAAAAACATTATTTTGATTACCAGTTCCAAGGAGATCGGGAAAATCTCCACCGAAACCAACATTTTTTCATGAATATTTACACTTGGTTTGAAAAATCTGTTTTGGCTGAAAAGGCGTTTGTTGATGTTTGTTTGGCAGGCGGCGGCGCTCCCCAGTGACGTGGGGACCTGTGAGGGACCTGGAGTGGGGCCTGGTGTGGGGCCTGGTGTGGGGCCTGGTGTGGGACCTGGAGT
The DNA here is from genome assembly GCA_017589585.1 of Phylloscopus whistleri. Taxonomy (NCBI): domain Eukaryota; kingdom Metazoa; phylum Chordata; class Aves; order Passeriformes; family Phylloscopidae; genus Phylloscopus; species Phylloscopus whistleri. The sequence continues at coordinate 900,586 of JADMLD010000460.1, forward strand.
GGGGCCTGGTGTGGGATCTGGTGTGGGGCCTGGTGTGGGGCCTGGTGTGGGGCCTGGTGTGGGGCCTGGTGTGGGGCCTGGTGAGGGGATCTGGTGTGGGGATCTGGTGTGGGACCTGGAGTGGGGCCTGGTGTGGGGCCTGGTGAGGGGCCTGGTGTGGGGATCTGGTGAGGGGCCTGGTGTGGGGATCTGGTGTGGGGCCTGGTGTGGGACCTGGAGTGGGGCCTGGTGTGGGGCCTGGTGAGGGGCCTGGTGTGGGACCTGGTGTGGGACCTGGAGTGGGGCCTGGTGTGGGACCTGGTGTGGGACCTGGTGTGGGACCTGGAGTGGGGCCTGGTGTGGGGCCTGGTGAGGGGATCTGGTGAGGGGATCTGGTGTAGGACCTGGTGTGGGGCCTGGTGAGGGGATCTGGTGTGGGATCTGGTGTGGGATCTGGTGTGGGGCCTGGTGTGGGACCTGGTGTGGGACCTGGTGTGGGATCTGGTGTGGGGCCTGGTGAGGGGATCTGGTGTGAGGCCTGGTGTGGGACCTCGTGTGGGACCTGGTGTGGGATCTGGTGTGGGGCCTGGTGAGGGGATCTGGTGTGGGGATCTGGTGTGGGATCTGGTGTGGGGCCTGGTGAGGGGATCTGGTGTGGGGATCTGGTGTGGGACCTGCTGTGGGGCCTGGTGAGGGGATCTGGTGTGGGGCCTGGTGTGGGACCTGGTGTGGGGCCTGGTGAGGGGATCTGGTATAGGACCTGGTGTGGGACCTGGTGAGGGGATCTGGTGAGGGGATCTGGTGTGGGACCTGGTGTGGGACCTGGTGAGGGGATCTGGTGAGGGGATCTGGTGTGGGACCTGGTGTAGGACCTGGTGTGGGACCTGGTGAGGGGATCTGGTGTGGGGATCTGGTGTGGGACCTGGTGTGGCCCCCTCTGACCACCCTGCTGAGGGTTTGCTCAGGCCCGGGGCAGCAGAGGGGCCGGGACGTGGTTTCCTGTCCCCTCATCCCCTTACCCATCCTCGCTCTGCAGGGGCTGCTCTGCGCGGGGCTGGGGGGCTGGGGCTGTGTCCAGGAGGGTCCCTGCAGCAGGGAGGAGAACACACCTGAGAAAAGAGAAATTAGGGAGGCTTTGCTTCATTGATTGGTTCATAAATGTTTCCCTCCTCGAGTGGCTCCAGCACGAAGAGAGCAGAAGGGGAAAACCCACTTGTCAGGGCGGGATTTTATCTCAAAGAAATCACTTCGTGTCGCATCCAGCCTCGATTCCCTTTCCTGTCGCAGAGGGCTGGTGGCAGCTTGGGTCCCACATCCGTGTCCTGCCCCTCCCTGGCCAGGGCAGCTCAAACCCCTCCTGGGCTGGGGCAGGAGGGGCACAGGGCCTGCCCGTCCCTCTGGCCGGGATTTCCCGTGTGCCCCCAGTGTCTGCAGAGCAATTCCAGGGCAGGGAAAGCCAGAGGAGAGGGAAAGAGGAGAGGGGGGAGAAAAAAAAAAAGCGCCTGGCATGAGTTCAGAAAGCTCTCCAGCTCACACATCTGGTTCTTATATTTCAAAGTTAATTAGTCATATTGAGGCTGTCTGAAGATAAATTTATCATCCAGAAAAAACACAAACAGTTTGAAAAATGAAAGGAAGTGAGGTGACATGGCTTGACGTTTAAATAAATCATTTTAACATGATTAAAAAACTTGTCCTCCCTGACACCCGGCGCCGGATACTTTGTAAAGACTTTCTGACAAAGACAAGCCCCTGTTTGGTACACAAAGCCCCTGCCATTCAATCACACACACGCTAATCTTTGGCCATTTGCCTCTCCCAGCGGCTGCTGAGGGGTGTGGGGCTGGGGGGTGTGGGGCTGGGGGGTGTGGGGCTGGGGCAGCCCCGGGGGGGTCGGGGAAGGTCAGAGGGGCTGGAGGGGTCCAGCTCAGCAGGGTGTGATGGGGATGGAAATAGAAAATTGGGTTTTTTCCAATTTTTTTCCAAAACCCAGGGACTCCACAGAGCACCCCGTGAGCCCCCCTCCGGCTTGGGGTGCACCCGGAGGTGGGGCTGGACCCCCAGGAAGAGGCAGGGACACCCCGGGGCTTCACCTCCTGCTGCCCACCCCGCCCAGGGCACCGTGGATGATCTCACACCACCCTCGAGTTCTCTCCCATCAGCAGTTTGGCCGTCATGGCTTCGCTAACGGGATAACGAGGTGCCGGTTCTGCTGCTGGAGCCTCTGTCCTTCCCACCCCGGTGCCACCGCCCGGCCCCGCTAATTCCACCCCAAAGCCTCGTTAAATCAGAGCCCTCGGTGGTACATCCCCGTTATCAGATTTCCCTCTGGCCGCCCTGAGTGACGGGAGGTTTGTGATTAAATGAAAAGCTCTCCCCGCACAGCGGCGGGAGAACAGCCCTGAACAGCCCTGACAGCGTGTCCATGGGCTGGGCATCAATCAATCAATCAATCAATCAATCAATATTAGGGGAAATCAGCGTCTGGGGTGACCCCGAGGAAGAGCTCAGCTGCTTTTCACTCCTGTTCACCTGCTCTGCTGGATGCTCTCAGGGATGTTGAAGTTTTACTGACCCTGGCTGCGTTTCTGACATTTCTCCTTCCCCAAGCCCCATCCCTGGGAAGTCACTCAGGATTTTGTTCTGCTGGCCTGGCTCAGCCCGTGGCCTCGCTGCCATGGCCGTGGGGGCCTTGCAGAAACCTCGGAGCTCCTGGTGCCTTAAAAATCTGCAAAATGGAGCCCTGAGCGTGTCCCCCTCCCCTGCCACGGGAGCAGCAGCAGCAGCAGCCAGACAGGGAGACAGCCGAGCTCCCAAAGCTTCGCCTCTTCGGAGACAGGGAGGTTCAAGGAGGTGGGAAGATTCACATCTTGTAACAAGAAAAGAGCTTTCCTGGGCATGAAGGAAGCGAAGAGTGACATAAAAAAAAGCGTGGAGTGAAAATAAATAAAGAAATAAGTGACGCCTAATGGATAAAATGAATATTCAAGTTGTTTCCAGGGAAGAGTCTCTGACTTTGGTGCTGGTTACAGTTACAAGGTTTGTGCGTTTTCTCGCTGTCAAAGCCTTCACCGTAATTGTCCAAAAGTTCCTTGATTATTTCTAACAAAACTGTCAGCTGCCTTTGAAGTATCAGAACAGTCTCATCACATCTTATTAAATAGTAAACATCATTTGCAAGCGCGCAGGAGATCTCGACGGCGCGTCAGGCGCCTCGGCGAAGTGGGTCGGGGAGGGCTGCAGGGAGAGGGCGGCTCCTGCGCCCGCCGGGGCTGCCGGCACGGCCCCGGCCCGAGCCTGGAGCTCGGGGACATCACCGACAGCACCGGGACAGCACCGACAGCACCGGGACATCACCCAGGGCTCGGGGACATCACCGACAGCACCGGGACAGCACCCAGGGCTCGGGGACAGCACCCAGGGCTAGGGGACAGCACCCAGGGCTCGGGGACATCACCGACAGCACCGGGACATCACCCAGGGCTCGGGGACAGCACCCAGAGCTCGGGGACATCACCGACAGCACCGGGACAGCACCCAGGGCTCGGGGACATCACCCAGGGCTCGGGGACAGCACCCAGGGCTAGGGGACAGCACCCAGGGCTCGGGGACATCACCCAGGGCTCGGGGACAGCACCCAGGGCTAGGGGACAGCACCCAGGGCTCGGGGACATCACCGACAGCACCGGGACATCACCCAGGGCTCGGGGACAGCACCCAGAGCTCGGGGACATCACCCAGAGCTCGGGGACATCACGGGGACATCACCGACAGCTTGGGGACATCACCCAGAGCTCGGGGACATCACAGGGACACCACCCACAGCTTGGGAACAGTATGGGGACATCACCCAGAGCTCGGGGACATCATCCACAGCTCAGGGACATCATCGACAGCATGGGGACATCACCCAGAGCTCGGGGACATCACAGGGACACCACCCACAGCTTGGAGACATCACCGACAGCTTGGGGACATCACTGACAGCTTGGGGGCATCACCCACAGCTTGGGGACATCACCCAGAGCTCAGGGACACCACGAGGACATCACCCACAGCACGGAGACATCACAGACAGCATGGGGACATCACGCAGAGCTCGGGGACGGGTCCCGGCGGCTCTGCTGGTCCCTCACTCGGAGCAGGGAGCACAGGGAGCTCCTGCCCGGGATGTCACACAGGGGGACAGCGGATCCCGGGGACAGCTCGCCCCTCCCCTCGGGGGTTACTCTGGAACCCTCCCAGGCGGCGTTTGAACCGCGTTGGGAAGGAACGACTCAGTCTGAGAAGAAAAGGACGTTTAGGATCCAGCCCAAGGCTTTCCAGCCTGAGCCTTCACGCGATTTTCTTCCAGCCAGATTCAGAGAAGCTCATTTCGCGTGCTGAAGTGTCTTCTGAGAGCCGAAGCTTTCATAGGAGAGTAATCGTGCAATTAGCTCCGAATGAGTAAAAATTCATTCTAATTACTGCCAGGTGTGACACGTTCTCTGCTCGGCGTCCCTGGGCTGGGCCTCTGCGGGCCGGGAGCTCTCCTGGCTCAGCCTCCTGCCCCGGGCAGCTGTGACCGCCCAGGGAGGGGGAAAAGACCCTGGGGGACACGGGAGGGGGCCCCAGGGACACCCAGAGCCTGTGGCCAGCAGCAGGGGCAGTGGGGCAGCAGGGGCTGTGGGGCAGCACCAGGGGCTGTGGGGCAGCAGGGGCCGTGGGGCAGCAGGGGCCATGGGGCAGCAGGGGCCGTGGGGCAGCAGGGGCAGTGGGGCAGCAGGGGCCGTGGGGCAGCAGGGGCAGTGGGGCAGCAGAGGCCGTGGGGCAGCAGGGGCCGTGGGGCAGCAGGGGCCGTGGGGCAGCAGGGGCAGTGGGGCAGCAGGGGCCGTGGGGCAGCAGAGGCTGTGGGGCAGCAGGGGCCATGGGGCAGCACCAGGGGCTGTGGGGCAGCAGCAGAGGCCGTGGGGCAGCAGAGGCCGTGGGGCAGCAGCAGGGGCAGTGGGGCAGCAGGGGCCGTGGGGCAGCAGGGGCTGTGGGGCAGCACCAGGGGCTGTGGGGCAGCAGCAGAGGCCGTGGGGCAGCAGAGGCCGTGGGGCAGCAGGGGCCGTGGGGCAGTGACCCAGCACCAGGAGCTCCCAGGGTCAGAGCCCTGCTCACTGCCCCTCGCCCCAAACCAGGGGGGTTCTGCAGATTTCCTGCCCCTCCAACTCCAACACGGCCTTCATTCATCCTGCTGCGAGGACCTGGAGCCCTCCACAGCCCGGAAAGCCACGGCTAAAGCCCTTCCCTGCAGGAGAGGGAAATCCAGGTGGATCCCCTTGTGCCGGGTGCATCATTAAAACCACTGGAAATGGCACAAGAAAGGCTGCGAGATTTCCAGCTCTAATTCCAGATCAAAGAGGCTTTGGGAAGGAGCATCCCGGGTTTGAATGCTTATCTCAGCCAGACCCGTGAGCTTTTGAAGTTGCCCCATCAGTCACTAATCAAAGATCTCCTTTTAGATGGGGAAATCAAACCCCTTTCAGCAGGACCCGCGGTTATCAGCTTCCAAACATCGCTTGTCTTTTGAATGACCTTCTTTTTGTGAGCTGACCCTGGGAGGGAAACCCTGCAAGAGCCAGCCCTGGGGTTTGCAGAGCATTGGCACACAGATATCTGGGCTTTCAGGATGTTCGAATCACCAAAGAATGCGTGTGGAAGCAGTAAAACCCTTCAGAGGTAAATAAATCCTCGCTGCGGTCCCTGGTTAACACATCGCGATTGCCTTCGGCTGCGAGCACTGACAAAGGCCCGGCATTCCCGCTCCGAGGAGGAATTCACGGAGCGATTCGTCTCTGCTTTTCCTCAGCCTACACAAACAAGCTGCGGAAACAATGCAGGATCAAGTTCTTAAACACAAAACATTTCGGCTGCAGAACCCCTCTGGTGGCGCGGATAAAAGGCCCTGTCGCGACAGTGCTGTGAGCGATGTGCCTGTGGCATCCCGTGGCACGATTCAGGGCCATGATTTAGGATTCCACGATTCTCCAGGAAATGAGGAAGCTGTGCCTGCACAAGGAGCCCTCCTCAGCCACTCCGGGCACCAGGAAAGGCTGCGGGACTCGGGGCTGCGGGAGCAGGGAAGGGGCAGCCTGGGAGCTGCCGCCTCCCTGCAGCCAGCCCGGCCCTTCTCCCGTGGGCAGAGCTGTGTTTGAGCTCTCCCGGTGTTGCAGGGAGCCCTCGCAGGAGCTGCTGAGGGCAGAGGACAATCCCCTCCCAGGGGTGAGTGTCCTTGTCACCCCATCCCTGCTGCTGGCGCCCCACAGCTCTGCCACCCCCCTTTCAGTGCAGTGAACTCCCAGCCCCTTTCCAGAAACACAACCGGGGCTGAAGGCAGAGCAAAGCCTCAGTGCGGGGCTGGGGATCGCTCACCAGCACCTCACCGGCGCGGCTTTTATGGGGCTTCACCTGGCTCCTCGCACATTTGCTCGGGCGACTCGGAATAATTAGAAATAAACTCCCTTCTAAAGGCCAAACAATCGGTGTCAGTGTCCGGGCAGCCCCGGCCCCAGGGCAGGGCTGCCCGGCCGGGGTGAGGCGCTCGGGCCCGCCCAGCCCAGCTCCCCAGGCTCCTTTGAAAGCCCCGAGTCTGAGCGCAGGAGACGGGAAGGTGCTGAACGCCGAGCCACCGCTGCCAAAAACCCGAGGATTTTTTTTAATAAGGCCTCGAACAAACCAATAAAAAAAAACCCCATCAGCAGGGCAAATTTCACTCCAGCTGGGAGCTGGATTCCTGTTCAAAGAAAGTGCCAGCAGGCCCTTTAGCTCCAATGGCACTGGCAGCCAGAGCTGTAATTACCAGCTCTGGGTTGCTGTGTGAGAGCTGTTATGGATTTCGGTGGGCAGAGGGGCACAGAGGAGCAGTAAATCACCCAAACAAAGGGGACGGGCAGCGGGGAGCAGGCTCCGGCCTTAACCAAGCGCTGTAAAGAACTGAAATCATGAACATGTGCCACGGTTAAAGCAGGAGCTGCAAACGGGGAGCTAATTGTCCCTCAGGAGCCCAAACATCTCCCCGAGCGGGGCAGGAGCCAGGCCGTGCTCACTGCTCCTTTGTCCCGGGGAATCCCAGTGCCCCAGCTCACCTGGGGGACTGGGAAGGCCGTGGCTGTGGCTGCAGAGGAGTGGAGGAAGCAGTGCCCCAGCTCAGGATGCCCGGAGCCTCCTGGGGCAGGCACAGGGGGTGTGAGCAGGGCTCTGCACCCCAGAGACCGGCAAAAGACCCATCCCCTTCTGGGGAGGAGAGAGGGGTGCACGGGAGAGCAGATGTTTGTGACAGGGAAGGACACAGCAACCCAAAAGGGATCTTTCTTTCTGTCTCAGATTTCCTCCCTGAGCCAGGTTCACTGCTGGGACACCCGGAGCTGATCTCAGCTCTGCAGCTGGGACAGGGAGAGCCCGGAGCACAGAGAGGGGCACTGGCACAGGGCTGTGCCCCAGCTGGGCTCAGGGGCTGCGGGGGCAGCAGGACCCTGCTGTGGGAGGGGGATCCGGACCTTTGCCCCTCTCCACGTGGCCTCTCCTCCCTCCTGACAGCGAACCCAAAGCAGAACCCATCAGCGTTATTGAGTCACCGCTGTCCCACCCCTCCCAGCACCACCCGCAGGAATCTGCTGCTGATTTGTCCTGGATTTGTACCGGAAAGGATTTTCCCAGAACCCCGGGCTTTGCACGGGCTCCTGCATTAGCTCTGGATGCAGCTCTGGTGGGAGGGGGAGCCAGGAGTGCCAGGACACTGCTCAACCCCCGGGCCTCACCTGAGGAGCCGAAATCCACCCTCAGCTGGGACTCCAGTGGGAAATGTGGGCTCCCAGGGTGAGTCCTGCAGGAGAGGCGGCTCTCCCCTGACAAACCAGTGTTTGCTGGTCAGCTGGACACCAAACCCAGCTCTGAGCTGGAAACCTCTGGGCAGACTGAGCAGAGACTGAGTTTACTTGGTGACTTCACCCAGGGGCTGTTGGAGATGCCCTTTTCCCTAGGAAAGCCCTCATCCCGCTCCTCTCCGCCGAATTCCGGGCCAGCCGCTGCTTCCCACCTCGCTCACGGGGCGTTTTTGCTTCCCTCTAACCCATTCCTTTCTCCCCCGGGCACTCCAGAGCCCCCGTGGGCAGCACCCACATCCCCAGGCAGGGTTTCCAGCCATCTCACCCCTTCCAGCACGGCAGGGGAGGCGCGGGGAGCGGCTCTGAGCACTCCCGGGGCTCACACGGGGAAGGAGCCTCGGGCTCTCCCCCTCCCTGCCTCCCCCTCCCCATTCCCCAGGGACCCCTCTCTGTCCACCCAACCTCTCCCCCAGGCAGGACCATCCCGCCCCGGGGGATGCAGCTGGAGCCAACCCCGGCCCTGCCTGGCAATTCCCGGCTTTGCCGAGGTGCTGCTCTCCCCCTCCCCGTGACGGATTTTCCTCCTCGGAGAGATTTGTCTGCAGAGCACAACTTCCGTGCACCTTGAGAAAGTCAGAGACAGCTGCAGGATTAATGTCCCGGAGTGAGGAGCGAGGAGGGAGAGCCTGTGAGTGAGGAAGAAAGTCTGCTCCAAACCACATCAGTAAAATGAGAAAGCCAAAGATTGCGCCATAAATAAGGACCAGTTGACACTTCTTAAATTCATAGCTTTAGCACACAGCAAAGTGTCTCCTTTTTATCAGGAATTTGTTGACAAGGGTTGCAAAAAGATCTACAAATAATACTGAGTGGGGCTATGAAAATGTATTTGTGGAACATTTCAGTATCAGGGATCACCATTATATCGGAAGAATTCATCTTCCTGGAACATTTTATTAGTATCTAGATTTTATAGCTGCTCCCTTTTAATTTTTTTAAAATTTATTATTTTTTTCATTCCTCCAGCAAATACAGCATTGGCTGAGGAGAGGGGGGACCAGCATCCCACACCTCTCCACGCTGCCCCCGTGATTTATTCCCAGATTTATTCCCTGCATTCCCAGAGCAGCAGCGGCCAGCAGGGGTTCAGCTTCCCAACTCCTGTTCTCGGGGCTGCTTTCCCCCAGGGATTTGCTGGGTGACCTTGGGCCGCAGCGTCCCCTCGGTCCTGCTCAGAGCCCCCAGAGCCAGGCTGGGGAGCAGGGACCACTCCCCAGAGCCCCTTCCCCAGGGACAGGCACAGCCCCCTCGAGGCTGCACTCTTCCAGGTGGGAGCCTCCCGCTCCCAGAGGCTGGAGAAGCTCCTGCACCCCCAGGCCCCGGCTGCACCCCCTTTGCTGGATCCCAAGGAGCAGCTCGGCTGCCCTGGTTCCCTTTGTGCCCCCCGGCTCCCCCAGTGCCCAGCCCGCCCTGTCCCTGCCCGGTTCCCTTTGTGCCCCTCGGTTCCCTCTGTGCCCCCCGGTGCATAGTCTGCCCTGTCCCTGCCCCGGTCCCTCTGTCCCCCCCCGGTTTCCCCTGTCCCTTCCAGTTCCCTCTGTGCCCCTCGGTTCCCTGTGTCCCTCCCGGTTCCCCGTGTGTCCCAGTGTCCAGCCCGCCCTCTCCCCGCCCGGTTCCCTCTGTCCCTCAGTTCCCTGTGTGCCCCGGTGCCCGGCCCGCCCTGTCCTCCCCGGTTCCTGGTGCCCCCCGGTTCTCTGCTTTCCCCCCCGGTTCCCCGTGTCCCACCCTGTTCCCGGTGCCCCCCGGTGCCCGGCCCACCCTCTCCCCGCCCGGTTCCCTCTGTCCCCCCCGGTTCCCCGTGTCCCCCCCGGTTCCCCATTTTCCCCCCGGTTCCCTGTTTCCCCCGGTTCCCGGTGCCCCGGTGCCCGGCCCACCCTGTCCCCCCTGGTTCCCTGTGTCCCCCCGATTCTCTCTGTGCCCCCGGTTCCCCGTGTCCCGCCCTGTTCCCCGTGCCCCCGGTGCCCGGCCCGCCCTGTCCCCCCCGGTCCCCCGTGTCCCCCCCGTCCCCCGTGTCCCCCCCGGTTGCCGGTCCCCCCGGTGCCCGGCCCGCCCTGTCCCCCCCGGTCCCCGCTGCTGGCGGCCGTGCCGCCGCTCCGCCTGCCCGGCCGAAGGGGCCATAAATCGCGGCCGTGGCGTTACAGACGCTCGTAAATCAGGGCTCGCTCGGCGGTGCCGGCACTTTCCATTAGGGCTGTCTGGATGGGGCTGCTGATACCCTGCGCGGCCCGGCCGCAGGATTTATCAGCGCGCTTTCCTCAGCCCGTAAATCATCCCCGCCGGGAGCCGGGTGCCTGATAAGGCCCGGAGAACACGGCGGGGCGGGCAGGCGGCTGCCCTGGGCCGGGGCACGGGGACAAGGGCACCTCGGCTGTCCGGTGACACCTCCGGGTGTGCGGGTCCCTCCTCCCCCGGCGGGGTCTGTGTGAGGGAAAGGAGTTCTGTGGATTTCCAAACCAACGCCAGCAGCTCAGGGGTGGGAATTGTGAGCTGACCCTGTGAGGAAAAGGTCACAGAAGTGGGAATTATCCCCCCGAGGAGTAAAAGCTGGACTGCAGCTCCCCGGGCATGTCCCTCCTGAGCCAAACCTCTGACAGAAACGGCCACGGTGGTGGGGAAGCTGAGGCAGAACCACGCGGGGCACCTGGGGCCCAGACACAGCTCAGGAGCACCAGCTCTGCTGCTCTCTAAGGCACCAGTTGGCACCAGATTGCCCAGTTTGCCACCCAGACAGAGGCAGGTGCACTGGGCACTGTCCCTCTCCAGCTCCTGCTCTGCTTTCCGTTGGCTCTACCTCATTCCCATTGCAATGGACATGGAAAATGTCACCTCCCACCCTGCTGGGGGCTGTGATGGGCACCCCAGAGCGCCAGGAAGGGGTTAACCCCGAGCTGATAACCCCGAGCTGATAACCCGTGAGCAGCACAGAGCAGTTCCAGGAATCCTGCACTGCCTAGACACAGGCCTGTCTGGGAGGCTCTGCCACGGTGAACTCTGGGGAGCACATTAAATTAAGTGTCCTAAATTCGCCTAACTGTGCATTTAATTTGGCAGTAATGGGACGCTCTCTGTGCAACGGCAGAGCTGCTGCGCAGGGGAAGAGGAGCTGCATATTAATATTTTGATTATTAAGGACATGTGTATTGGAGGCTTGATAACTGTGTAATATATTATTGCCTAATTGCTCAGGCTCTTAAGTATGTTTTCATAATTAGCTGCTATTTAGTTAACGTAAATATTCAGCTTATTAAATATAGAAAGGCGTTGCTGCTGGAGCGGATATTTGCACGAGGGGAAAGCACAGGGGCTGGCACCTGCCCTGGGAGGGCTGGGAGGGCAGGGACCGGCCCTGGGAGCTCCCTGGTGGCCCCGAGGCTGCTGGAACTGCCGGCACAAAAAGGCTTTTCTGCCACAGAGCTCAGCCCGGGCACTCCCAACTTCCCACTCCTCGGTGGAGGTGATGGGAGAGACCCAGCCAGGGCTCTGTCTGGTTCCTCATAAGCAGAGCTGATCCCCTCACCTGGGCCAGGCTTCCTCTTCCCTTCATCTGCTCGTAAATCTGCCGAGCTGGGAGGCTCCTGGACGAGGCTTTTGCTCTTTTTCTGCTTGGAGCACCCGTAAAAACCATCTGGGGATGGGAGGCAGAAATGGGCACTGCACACCCTGCCTGAGCTGGGCCCACAGCAAAGGAGCCTTGGGGCTCTTCTGTGGGAGGCACCTGATCCCCCCAGCACCTCCTGATCCCCCCAGCACCTCCTGATCCCCACCCAGCACCTCCTGATCCCATCCCAGCACCTCCTGATCCCATCCCAGCACCTCCTGATCCCCTCCCAGCACCTCCTGATCCCATCCCAGCACCTCCTGATCCCCTCCCAGCACCTCCTGATCCCCTCCCAGCATCTCCTGATCCCCCCAGCACCTCCTGATCCCATCCCAGCACCTCCTGATCCCCTCCCAGCATCTCCTGATCCCCTCCCAGCACCTCCTGATTCCCACCCAGCACCTCCTGATCCCCACCCAGCACCTCCTGATCCCATCCCAGCACCTCCTGATCCCATCCCAGCACCTCCTGATCCCATCCCAGCACCTCCTGATCCCATCCCAGCACCTCCTGATCCCCCCAGCACCTCCTGATCCCATCCCAGCACCTCCTGATCCCATCCCAGCACCTCCTGATCCCCCCAGCACCTCCTGATCCCCTCCCAGCACCTTCTGATATATATATTATATATATTATATATTATATATTATATATTATATATTATATATTATATATATTATATATTATATATATATTATATATTATATATTATATATTATATATTATATATTATATATATTATAAAATTATAATTATAAAATATATTAATTCTTTATTATATTTTATGTGGTTAGGAGAATACAAAGAGTAAAACAGGTTTATTTTTAAATGACAAAGGTAGTTCATTTATAGATATTGAAAGGATAAAAATAAAGGAAAGAAAAAAAACCCAAATGAAACTTTTAACACATTTTTTTACAAGTGATTATTTTTTTATACTTAGCATAAAAAGACAAAAGTTGTAATGTTGGTTAGTTTTATTTATTTTTTTTTTTGTATTACCAAAACCCTCATTTTGTTTTTTAGCGGTTAACCTATTTGCTAATAATTAAAATGGCTTTTTGATATTTTGGGTTTTTTTAAGCAATTTAAATTGCGTGAATTGATGACAAGCACAGAAGCGGGCGGGCTCCCGAAGTGTCCCCGATATTCGCACATCGCAGCGAGCCGCTCCCCGCTCCCCGCTCCGCGCCGCGGAACAGCGGGCACGGCAGCGGCGCGGGGCCGGCTGGGGCCCGGGCTCGGTGAGACACAAACAGCGAGAGCAGGAGGAGGAGCGGGAGGCTTTTATCCACCTGGAGAAGTGCTCGAGCAGCGGGTTACAAATGCGCTCGGAAAATGCTGACCCAGGGCTGCTCCTGCACCTCCTGCGCCGGATTGGCACATGATTTGCAGCACTGCGGGAGTTCTATCGCTGACCTCATTAGCAGTGCATTTCCTGGCTTGTTAGCATCATATTTGTATAATTTACGGCACCTTCGTTTTTATGGAATGTGTTCCTTGTAGAGTGTAATGGCAGCAATATATTTAACCTCTCCTATTTAGGAATGCTGTTGCTGAAGGCAGCCTGGAGATATAAAAGGGATTTTTTTTTCATCCCTTCTTTCTCTCCTGCGTGCGTTATTTATTTTATTTTATTTTTTTTTTCCCCACCCGGTTGCTACATACCCAAATATCCGTGCGACTGCAAAGCGTTCATAAAAGGCAACGTGGAGCCATGCTCAGGGAACCGCAGCTTTTCAGGAGCCTTCCCAAGGTCAAGGCCCTAAATCAGCGCAGTGTCATCTCCCCAAAGCCATTACTCAGCTGCTGGGAGGGGAAGGAGAATTGCAGCGGCAGGAGGAGAGGGCAGCGCCGCGGGGAGGGCGGCACTGGAGGCGGGACGGCCCCGGGGTCACTCCCGGCTCGGCCACGGCTCCTGGGCCAACCTTGGCCAAGGACAGCGTGTCCCGGTTTCCTGCCGGGGATGCTCCTTCCCTCCTCCGGGAGTCCTCCGGGTGTGCTGGGAGCCTCTGCAGGCAGCGGGGGTGATGTCAGAGCCTCCAGCGGGGCAGCGCCTGAGCGGGGGCTGCTCACCTGGAGAGCTTGGGGAGCCGGGCTGGCACCGCTGATCCCCTCCTGCAGCCGGGCTGAGCCCCTCCTGCACCGCTGATCCCTCCTGCAGCCCCTCCTGCACCACTGATCCCCTCCTGCAGCCCCTCCTGCACCGCTGATCCCTCCTGCAGCCCCTCCTGCACCACTGGTCCCCTCCTGCAGCCGGGCTGAGCCCCTCCTGCACCGCTGATCCCCTCCTGCAGCCCCTCCTGCACCGCTGGTCCCCTCCTGCAGCCGGGCTGGCCCCTCCTGCCAGGCAGAGCTGTCCCCGGGGCAGGAGTGCCACAGGCTGGGCACAGAGGGTCACCCCGAGCCTGGCAGGACCATCCCGGCTGCTCCCCTGATCTGCCCCAGCCTCGTCGCTGCCGTCCTCAGCTCCACGCCCAGGTCTCGGTGCTGAACTGCTGGTCCGAAGAGGACGGAGTGAGAATTCACAGCTTTTCCTCAGCAGACAGAGCCCCGCAGGCCCGGGCGAGGCTCCTTTGCTGCAGGAGCCGCTTGCAAGGTTAAGAAGGGCCCGGGGCTCTGGCCGCGGCCAGCGCAGCCTCCATCTGCTCCCGCAGCGCCTGGCAGGAGCTGCTGCTCTGCCTTTTCCCTTCCCTGCAGCCACAGATCGCTCCCGACACGGCCGCCTCTCCGTTGTGGGGTGGGAGAGCTGCTCCAGGCCAGCTCGGGCAGGCCCTGGGGCTGCCGTGGCCTCCCCGGGGCAGGGAAGGTGTGGGGGTCCCTCCAGGGCAGCTCGCTGCTGCCTGGCTGCATTTCCATCTGCTTTTCTCCATCGGGGTTTCAAAATCCACCACCCCGCCCTGGGGGTGAGGGGAGCCCTGGGGGCAAGGCCCGGGGACCCAGTGCTGCGGCTGGCAGAGCCTCCTGCCTCACACCGAGATTCACATCCCTCAAGGCTCGGCTTAAATCGAACCTGGCTCGTTAAACGGCCCCGTCCCCGCTCCTTGTCTCGACATCCCATTTTCATGCTGCTCAGGGTGCCCGTGGTACCTCGCAGTGATGAATTCCACGGGTTAGCCAGCAGCTGCATGAAAATCCATCTTTTTGTGATGCTGTTCAGCCCGTTTGCACCTGACACGGCTCTTGTGCTGTGACAGCAGTTCCGGATTACTCACCTTCTCCCCCCCTTTGGATGTGCTCGGCTTGCTTTCCTCTCTCGCTTAAGCCCACCCTAATTCCATTCGGGATCAGGCTGAGGAGCCGGGAGGATCAGGACGGAGTTTCTGCTGACAGAGGGGAAATTCGTCCGTGGCTGCTCCCACAGACGCTCCCGGGCTCTTGTGTGGAGAACCTGCCAGGGCTCTGTGGCCTTTTGGGGGGCACTTTGTGCTGGGCTGGCAGGAGGAGAGCTCTGACCTGGCTTGGGTAGGGATGTGCCCGTGCCCGTGGCTGGGTCAGGGGTGTCCCTGTCCCTGTGGCTGGGTCAGGGGTGTCCCTGTCCCTGTGGCTGGGTCAGGGATGTCCCCGTGCCCGTGGCTGGGTCAGGGGTGTCCCTGTGGCTGGGTCAGGGGTGTCCCCGTGCCCGTGGCTGGGTCAGGGATGTCCCTGTGGCTGGGTCAGGGGTGTCCCTGTCCCTGTGGCTGGGTCAGGGATGTCCCCGTGCCCGTGGCTGGGTCAGGGGTGTCCCTGTCCCTGTGGCTGGGTCAGGGGTGTCCCTGTGGCTGGGTCAGGGGTGTCCCTGTGCCTGTGGCTGGGTCAGGGGTGTCCCTGTCCCTGTGGCTGGGTCAGGGATGTCCCCGTGCCCGTGGCTGGGTCAGGGGTGTCCCTGTGGCTGGGTCAGGGGTGTCCCCGTGCCCGTGGCTGGGTCAGGGATGTCCCTGTGGCTGGGTCAGGGGTGTCCCTGTCCCTGTGGCTGGGTCAGGGATGTCCCCGTGCCCGTGGCTGGGTCAGGGGTGTCCCTGTCCCTGTGGCTGGGTCAGGGGTGTCCCTGTGGCTGGGTCAGGGATGTCCCCGTGCCCGTGGCTGGGTCAGGGGTGTCCCTGTCCCTGTGGCTGGGTCAGGGGTGTCCCTGTGGCTGGGTCAGGGGTGTCCCTGTCCCTGTGGCTGGGTCAGGGGTGTGCCTGTGGCTGGGTCAGGGGTGTGCCTGTGGCTGGGTCAGGGGTGTCCCTGTCCCCGTGCCTGTGGCTGGGTCAGGGGTGTCCCCGTGCCTGTGGCTGGGTCAGGGGTGTCCCCGTGCCTGTGGCGGGGTCTGTCCCTCCGGCCGGGTGACCCCACTGATCCCTCACTGGTCCCAGTAAGGAGAGCCGGCTGGAGGGGACATTTCCCATGGGCATCCAGAGCCCCCCTTGCCACTGCTGCCCAAGGGGTCTGCAGGCAGGCACGGAGAGCCAAGAGACAGACAGACAGATGGACAGACAGACAGACGGACAGACAGAGCTCCCCCTCGGGGCTGGGCACCCCCATCTCCACCCCATCAGCTCCTGCCTGGGGCCAGCACCCTTCTCCAGCAGCCCAGGGAGAGCAAATCAAGGGAGCATCGATCCAGCAGCACCACTGCCACCCCCCTGTGCCCCCCGAGGGTCCCAGCACGGGGGTCCCAGGGGGGGCTGGGGGTGGGCAGGGAGCCAGGGGGCCCTGCCCTGCACCCCCCGGCCCTGCGGAGCCCTGGCAGCGCCCGGCAGCCCCGGCAATGTCTCCGTGGCTTCTTGTTAGCTGCACTCTAAGCAGGAAAGTGACTGGCCCTGACAATATAATTTACATTGCTGTATAAAACTATCTGTGGAAGCCAAGCTAATTTGTGCCAGATTAGGCTATTTGTCTCAGCCACTGTCTAACGGCACAATCTATCAGAGGGCTGTTTTCAAATATCGCTTTTCAAGCGTGCCCTTGAGAGGCGGGAATTGATTGGGATCTTAGAAAGCAAAATTACAGCAATAACTTAAAAGAAACAATAATTACTGAATCATACCAGTGTCAGCACTCTGCAAAACACGAAATAGCCATCAAACCCCAATCCAATATATTCTGAAGCAAATTTATTGAATGGAAAAAGCAGTTGAGTGAGGCTTTTTTTTTTTTTTTTCCTCCTGCCGGCTCCCCTCGCCCCCTCTCTCTCCCTGTACATATGGTTATCTCCAAACCGCAAGTGAATGAGTCGATAATTCTTGTCATTGACTGCTCCATTTTCAGAGAGTCAAGAAAAGATCCATTAGCTACCTCCCGACTCGGTGTCTTTCCCCTTCCCCTCCAGTCATTTGCCAGTCTGTGCTCCTCAGGCAAACAAACATATATAACTAATCATCTGTTAAAACACCGAGGCCCCTAATAAATCTCTGCAGCTGAAATACTTTAATGGGTAATTAATTGATCCTGTTCCAGAGGAGTAATAAGATAATAAATTAGACAATATTTCACTCAGTTGTGTCAGTGTACTGCTAATGGTGCTGGAGGGCTAAGCCGAAGGATAATAAATTAGCCAGAAATTAACTGCTAAGAGCTTTCTGCAGAGAAATGGGCTGACAGCGAGGGGCTGTGATTCAGGGCCCTGCTGCCACCGCCAGCCCGGTTATTTATTTTTGGGTGCTCACAAACATTCCCCCCGGCTGGGGCTGCCCGGGGGCGGTGGCAGAGGGGCCGGTGAGGGGCACAGGACCCGCAGCTCGGGGAGGGGAGGATTTATGGCAACCTGGCTGTGCTGCATGTAGGTAAATTACTTTTGTGCTGACTATAAAGACTGTCTGGGAGGCGAGTTATTACCCATCCAGCAAACAAAAAGGAAATATTTCCCAGCGCATCTGTCATATTTCACGGGAGGGTTGGGCGGAGATACCGGGGAAGATGACACCGGGGACTGATGGTGCGTGGTGCAGAGCAGCACAGCCCCCCCGAGGAGAAGTTTCGGGGGTTTTAAAGCCTGGCCCGCCCCCCGGGCTGTGTTTGCAGCCGTGGTTTGGGTCACACCAGACACAGCCAGGCTGAAGCGATGCCGAGGGGAGCTGAGGGAGATCTCCTGCATTGCCTTGGACCCTGGGCCGGCAGGTTGGGCCATCCCAGGGAGACCAAAGATGACCTAAAAGCGGCTTTAAAAAGCCAGAAACCTCCTTGCCGTCTCAGAAACCCCGGATTTATTTACTGATGGCGGTTAAGTGGATGAGATAAACAATGAGCAGTCTGTGGTGGAGAAATTCAGGAAGCTTTGACCATGGGCTCAGGCTTGCCCATCCACAAGGTGCCTCCCCTTCCTCTGCTCCCCACAAAGCATCGAGTCAGCCTCCCCTGGCTTTAAACGGGACCCTCATGACCTCCCCAGCCCCAAAAAACCTGGGCTGGGGCTGCAGCAGGAGCAAACCCTGTGTCCAGGGAAGAGCAAGGGGATGGAAGTCACATTCCAGGGGCGCTGGGGGAGATGTGGGTCAGGGGAGGGCCAGGCTGGAGAAGTGCCATGGGGAGCTCCCCAGTGCAGGGGATGCTGCAGGTGCCCCTCAGTGTCCTGCACCCTGCAGCATCCCCTCATCCCGCAGCCTCCCTCATCCCGCAGCCTCCCCCATCCCGCAGCATCCCTCATCCCGCAGGATCCCTCATCCCGCAGCATCCCTCATCCCGCAGCATCCCCCACCCCGCAGCCTCCCCCATCCCGCAGGATCCCGCAGCCTCCCCCATCCCGCAGGATCCCGCAGGATCCCTCATCCCGCAGGATCCCTCATCCCGCAGGATCCCCCACCCCACCGCCCCCCACGGGGCCCGGGAGCACCGGGCGGCTCCGCGGAGCCCCCCCGGCCCAGCCCCTCTCCTTGGCTTTGCCCTCTCCCACTCCCCCCGTTCTCCTTCCCGCTGCCTCTCCTTCCTCAGAGGAGGTGAAGAGAGCGATAATCAGCCGGGGCACCAGGAGAGCTCGTGGACGAGATTAAAAGCAAATCAAAGAAGAAAAATCATGGCATGGTTTATGTCTTCCTAATTAAAACCCCGCCAGTCTCCCTGCCCTCCCCCCTCTTTCCCAGCTAATGTTACACTAACGAGCTGAGTTTAGTGGCATTTATGTAGATAAAAGTCCTGATGATTGATCTCAATGGCTTGTTAAAATTAGTTTCAGTCCACCATATTGATTTAATTCCATTGCTTGAAAGTGCTAATTAATAATGATAATAAAAGTGTCTGGGCTCATTATTATCAGAAGGCAGGTTGGGAAGGGGATGAGGGGCACGGCGCTGGTGCAGCGCTCACTCCGGCTGCAAAGGGCCCTGGCAGAGGAGCCGTGGGGTGGGGAGGGCAGAGAGGGGGGCACGGAGGGGGCAGAGGGTTCGGGTTTGCCCCGGGCAGGAGAGCTCTGCGGGGCTCTGCAGAGTGACAGTGACTCTGTGCCACCGCGGGAATCAAAGACATCAGGGGACACTTGTGAGTCCTCTCCCAGCAGCTCCACCTTGGGGACACAAGTCCTGCTCCCCCGGGGGTTTGGCTTTCCCCTGGTGCCACCCCGTGCTCTGGTCCTGCAGGAGCCCAGCACCCAGCACAGGCCGGGTGGGCTCAGCACCAGAGTGTCCCACCCTGTTTGACCTCTCCCTGTTCCCTGAAATCCCTGCTCTGGGATTTTGCCCTTTCAGGCTGGGTCCCTGTTCCCTGAAATCCCTGCCCTGGGATTTTTTCCTCTAAAGCTGGGTCCCTGGCCCAAGCACAGTGCTGGGGAACAGCCCCATATTTAGGGAATTATTCCCATAATTAGGGAATTTGCTGCCTGCAAAGTGCTGCTTGTCCTTAGGTACCTGCTGTCTCCAGCTACCGAAGCCTCTTTCCCGGGAAAATTAGTGTAATTAATATATTTATGCAATCATTGAAAGCGCTGATGGCAAACAACTGCAGAGGAAACTTTTAGCAGTGGCTGCCACCTCTTTCTGGGGCTCCCTGCTGGGATTTCATTGTTTTATCTCTGCCCTTGGCCAGCTCCTTTGGTGCCATCAGCTGTGTCCTCCTCCACCCCCCATTCCCTCCTGCCTCTCCCCAGGACCTTCCCTGGGCTCCCTGGCAGGGACTCCCCTCATTCCAGCAGCACCCAGAGCTGGCTGAGCTCCTGAGCCTGTGGGAAAGGTGCTGAGCGGGGTCAGGCAGGTGAGGAGAGGCACAGGGGGGTCCCTGCCCACCCCTGCCCCACACAAATCTCATTCTCCACCTGATTCCTGGACTTATTTAAACCCCAAACCAGAGCTGCCAGCAGCACCAGGTCCCCCTCAGAGGAGGGTCTTCAAGTTTGGCTCCAGAGGTTTTCCCCAAGCCAGCCCCCAGTTTCCCCAGCCCCACAGGCTCTGCTGCTGCTGCTGCAGGGCCTGAGCCTCCAGAGCCACCCAGAGCCCAGCAGGCAGGGAGGGAGCAGCCTGGGGGAGGGCCCTTCTCTCCCCCCTCTTTGCCCCTTCTTCTTCTCCTTCTCATTCCATTCCATTTTATTTTTAAAATTTCTCTCTGTCTTCCTCATCCATCATTTTCTCATTCCCTCTCTCCCATCCACGGCGAGCCGGCTAATGGAGTCTGCAGTAATTCAGTCCTCCTCGACAGGGGCTGTAATTTCAATAAATAATTACAGGACTTGATTTCATCTCCCTCTCCCCTGAAATGTGACTGCACAAACTCATCCCGTGGGCCCAGGCAGTTAATGGGCTCCAGGGTGGGGGTCCAGGGTGGCTGCTGGGACCCCAGGGCACAGACCCTGCTCCTCCCTGGGGTCTCTCTGCTGCTTTTGCAGTGCCCAGACCCTGTGCTGGCCGATTTTGGGGTGTGCCTGGGGGTGCTCTGGCAGCCTGGGCCCTGCTCCAGGATGTCCTGAGGGTGGGGATTCTCTTCCCTGTCCGTGTGTCCCTGCACATCCCCAGCTCTGGGGGGGCTCCAGGAGAGGGGGATGCAGGGAGTGACCCCACAGCCAGCGAGGCAAAGGCAAAGCCAGGCCAGACGAGGCCCATAACTCCCCGGCCTCGGTGGCACCCAGCCCGTCCACAGCCATTTCCAGTGCCTTTGGTCTTGGCTGAAAACAAAGTGAAGGTCCCCGAGTTCTCCTATAAATGGTAATGATAACACAATTATCATGCAAAACAAAAATTAAGTTTAATGGTGCAAAGCCAGGGTGTACTGTGGAGGTAATTCATATTAATTATGTTTGGATTAAAAGCTTATTTCTTTTGTTAGCATCTGCAAGTAGGAACTTAGCAGTAAAAAAAAAAAGCTGCATATAATTACTGCATCTTATGGAGGAGCAGTGTCGAACTTAATGGAGCATCCCCGCTCTCTCTGGGCCCCCGACGAGCTGCAATATTTCACTTTTTATGAAATACGGAGGAAATAAATTACAGCTTTAATGATAAGCATTGCTTGGGCTCCTAATGCAGCGGGCTTGGCTACCTGGGGCACTCGGGCCTGCAGGCTGGGCTGGGGGCAGAGGGGGGCACAGAGCACCCCAAAGCTCGGCTCCAGCCCCTGCCTGAGGGACACAGCGCTGGCAGCCACTGCTGTGACCCCTGTGCTGCAGTGTCACCTCTCACAGGGACCCCTGGGACAGCGTGATGGCACCCTGGCTGTGCCCCCTGTGACACAGAGGAGTGTCACCTTGTCTGTGCCCCCTGTGACAGAGCAGTGCCACCCCTGTGACACAGAGCAGTGCCACCCCTGTGACACAGAGCAGTGCCACCCTGGCTGTGCCCCTGTGACAGAGCAGTGCCACCCTGGCTGTGCCCCCTGTGACACAGAGCAATGTCACCTTGTCTGTGCCCCCTGTGACAGAGCAATGCCACCCCTGTGACACAGAGCAGTGCCACCCTTGTGACACAGAGCAGTGCCACCCTGGCTGTGCCCCTGTGACAGAGCAGTGCCACCCTGACTGTGCCCCCTGTGACACAGAGCAATGTCACCTTGTCTGTGCCCCCTGTGACAGAGCAGTGCCACCCTCACTGTGCCCCCTGTGACAGAGCAGTGCCACCCTCTGTTAACCCTTGTGACACAGAGCAGTGCCACCCTCTCTGTGCCCCCTGTGACACAGAGCAATGTCACCTTGTCTGTGCCCCCTGTGACAGAGCAGTGCCACCCTGGCTGTGCCCCCTGTGACAGAGAAATGTCACCCTCTCTGTGCCCCCATGACAGAGCAGTGCCACCCTCTGTTAACCCTTGTGACACAGAGCAGTGCCACCCTGGCTGTGCTCACCATGACAGAAAGCAGTGCCATCCTCACTGTGCCACCCCTGTGACAGAGCAGTGTCCCCTGTGTGACCCCCCTGTCACAGAGCAGTGCCCCCCCTCGCTGTGCCCCTGTCACCGCGTCCCTCCCGGCAGAGCTGCAGGCACAGCTGAGGGTTTGGTTTCAGGGTTTGGTTTCAGGGTTTGGTTTCAGGGTTCCTCTTTCCCTGCCAAACCCACCCCTGGCTGAGCCCTGCAGGGGGACAGGGGACACGGCTGATCCCGCTGTCATCACCGCCCCACAAACTGCCTGGGACAGCCCCTGCCCTGGAGCTCCAGCTGCTCCTTCCGTGCATCTGTGCATTGGTGACAACAGCCAAGGCATTGGTGTCGTCCTTTTAAGCACAAACCAGTTTGGGACTGGTTTGTGAGCACAGGAAAGCTTTGGCTTTTATTTATAAACATGAAATGGCCATTTTTAAAAGCTTTATCTTGGTTTTGGTTGTGGTTTGTTTTTTTTGTTTGTTTGTTTTGGTTTTGTTTGGTTTTTGGTTTGAGTGTTTGTTTGTCTGTTTTTAATTTTTATTTTGTTTTGGTTTGGTTTTGTTTGTTTGTGTTTTTGTTTTTAAAACCAGAAAAACCCTCAGCTCTTCCCCTCGATCCAGGCTGGCCCTGGGTCCTGGCACACCAGGAGGTGGGAGGTGGCCCAGGTTTGCACAGAAGGTTCTGTGTTTTCCCCATTTCCCAGTGACTCCAGGAGCTGTGAGTTCTGCATTCACCCTGGCCCCACTGCACTGAGGGGCTTGAGCTGCACTGCCACCATCATTAGCATTATCTGGTTATTGATCTGCACATTAAAAACTCCCTGGCTGGCCCTTAAGGTCCTGCTCTGGCAGACCCCAGGGACCTGCAGCAGCCTGGAGCTGCCCCCTCTGAGCACCAGGGACAGCCCCAGGGGACAGCAGGGGGGACCCAGCTCTGCCCCCACAGCTGCTCCTGGCAGGAACACGGGCTGGCCCTGCTGTGGCACTCCTGGTGCCAGGGCTGTGCCATCACCTGTCCTGCCCAGGGCGGTGGGGCCACGGCCAGGGCAGCACCCCGGGGTGAGGGAGGGTCTCTAACTGCAGTGTCTGGGTGCTCACCCCAGCTGGAGGCTGGCAGAGGAGGAGAGAAAGATGCTCAGTGGATGGTCCCTGGACGGACAGGAATTGCCTTTTAAATGGAGGCAGCGAGGGAGACACCAGCAGAGGTGAAAGTTCTCTGACCTGGCTTCCCTTCCAGTGCTTTAACAAAACACCTGGCGTGAGATTGTCCCCCTGGGTGGTGGCAGGCAGGACTGGGGAGCACATGGCCCGGGCCAAATCTGGCCTGGAACTCGGCTCTGTGGAGCTGGGGGATGCTTGAGGCCGATTTTGGGGCTGATTTTGGGGCTATTTTTGGGCGCTGTTGAGGCGTCTGTCCAGCTCCAAGGGGCCAAGTGTGCCCGGGAGGCAGCGAGTGAGGAGTCACCCACACGTATCCAACGCTCCAGATCCTTCCTCTATTAGGGCATCCCCAGCCTGGGAGGAAGCCCAGGACTCCCACTCCCAAAATAGCAGCAGGACCCGGCCGTGTCCTCTGAGTCAGCACTGGCAGCGAGGGGGGCCTGGGGGGAGCAGGGCCCCGCCGGGCTCAGAGTTTAAATTCAGGGATGTTCCTGTCCTTGCACCTCCGGGTGGCCGTGTCTGACACCATCGGAGCAACACGGCCTTCCCGGGAGGGGCTTTCTCTCCTCACCCCTCCCATTCCCCCTTTTCCCCTCTCTCATCACCCCTGCCTGCCCACCAGGCTGACTGAAAACCCTCCTGGCACCCTGGGATCTGTCCCTGAGCAGGGCTGGATCCCTGGGGTCTGCAAAGGAGGAATGGGAATGGACAAATGGACACATACACACACATAAATATAGAAATATACAAATATAAAAATATATTTATAGATAGAAATATAAAATATATATTTCAATATTTCAATATTTCTATATTTCTATATTTCTATATTTATATAAAATACATTTATATTTGTATATATGTATATTTGTATATTTATATATTTATATATTTATATATTTATATATTTATATATTTATATATTTACATATTTATTTATAAATATATAAATACACAAATATATAAATATATAAATATATAAATATACAAAAAATATTATATATATCTCAGGTTCGATAAATCAGCACTATTCCCAGCTTTCTGTTTTGTTGGGGTTTTTTTGGGTTTTTTTGGATTTTTTTTTTGACACAATAAATCTTTTTTCTGGTGGTGGTGGTTTCTTTTTGTTTTTTTTGGGTTTTTTGTTTTTTTTTGAACTCGTGGTAGCGATTGCATCATCTCCCCTCTCTTCCTTCCCCACCCCGCCTCTGGAACAGCACAGATTAAGATAAAGTGATAGTGCTGTGTCAAAGAGTGCTTTACTGCCACACTTGGGATAGAAGAGGAGAGGTTAATTTATCATCACTGGGGAGAACTGACAGAAGAGAGATATACTACCGAAGGGGGATTTAGCACAGGGCCAAGAAACTTCACACTATTTTTACCATCTGTCACATGCTCTAATAAAGCAGGACAAAATATGAAGAAAGGAAAAATGAACTATCAAACACTGATGTAATGCAGCCCATAAATCTAATTTAATTACTTTGCATGGAGACAGGTCCTCGAGTCCGTGTGAATATACTGGATTTTCTTGGCAACTTAACAACTAAGTGTTTTAATAACATCACACTATAATTTATTCTGCTCGAAACACAAAACCTCTTTTGTGCAAGTTTCTTTCCGTGCCTGTGTGTGTGTGTGTGTGTGTGTGTGTGAGAACTGTTAATTTTTCCTGCTAATGTTAAAACTGGCATAAATTCACATGTGAACTTGAAGCCCGACTGTGAAAAGAGGCGGAGGGGAGCGAACGCCTTTTCTTGTCGGCGGCGTCCCGGCTGTGCCGGGGCTGCTCCGGCCTCAGGTGAGCCCCGCCGGGAAATCGGATTTTTAACGTCGCCACCAGAGCGGGGGAGGAGGGAGCGGCAGCCGGCCCAACCCTAAAAAAAACCCAAAAAACCAAAAAAAACCAACCCAAAAATGAGCGAAAACACAACAAAAGGCTGGCGGTGCCCCAGGAGGAAGAGGAGGATGAAGGGCACCGGGCACCCCTGGGACGGGGACGAACCAACACGAGGAGAATTATTATTCAATATGTGCTCCCGCGGAGCCCGGATGCAGTTACAGGAATTATTGCTAATAATGAAAGCCATATATCAAAGGTTATAAAATTCCTGGGTGCTGGGACACGATTTTTCTAGGCTTTGTTCTGAACCATTAAAGATGACATATTGAGTTTGTGTGCCTCTGTGTTTAGTGAGAGACGTTTAAATCTGATTTTAACCTAAACTGGCAATTCTGACCTTTTTCTCTGGTGGTTAAAGCAGGAGCTCTGATGGCACCCGGGGGGGCAGGGGGGTGGCCCCCACCCAGGCTCTGTGACCTCACCAGGGAGGGGAGGAGGGAGCAGGTAATTAATTTGTTAGATCATCAGTGATTCATGTAAAATAAAACCATCGGTCTCTGTACAATTCTCCCTGGGAGGAAGGGGAAAAAAAAAAAAAAAGGAAAAAGAGGGAGGAAAAGAGAGGTTTGGTGTGGAAGGTGCAGGGGGGTGGAGGGCTGGGGGCTTGGGGTGCAGAGCTCCGGGGCAGACCCTGCCGTGCTCCTTTGGGGTCCCTGGCTGAGCCCCTGCTCCTGCCCCCGGCACTGCAGCATTCCTGGGACGCAGGATTGTCCCCAGGGGTGCAGGATTGTCCCCTGGGATGCAGGATTGTCCCCAGGATTGTTCCCTGGCAGAGGAGGAGACCCTGCAGTAGCTCCTGCCCTGGGCCCCAGCAGGATTGGGATGCAGGATTGTCCCCAGGCGTGCCCCCACCCATGGGTGCAGCCCCTTGCAGAGGAGGAGACCCTGCAGCAGCTCCTGCCCAGGCCCCAGTGCTGCCTGTGCAAGGTTTATTTGATCTCAGATCTCTGGGGGCTGCCTGGGGCCCAGAGCCCACCTGGAGCCCGCGTGCCACCCTCGGGTGCCTTCACTCCCTCCTGACACACCATCCCCAGCCAGGGGAAGCAGGAGAGCTGACACGTCAGGGACAATCCGAGGTGCACTCTGAATTTCTCCTCCCGCTGCAGGAGGGCGGATGAGGCAGGGGAAGTCAACACAGGGGGATGTTCCCAACACAGAGGGATGTTCCCAGCAGAGGAGCCGTCCTCCGGGCTCTGCCCCACGGTTTGCAGAGCTGGCGTTTTGTGTCGGCTCTGGGAAAGACTCCTCTGGAGCTTCGCCTGGAACCTGTCTGAACTCAGAGCACTTTTTGTGATTTTTCAGCCCTGGACATTTTAACTCATGCAAAGACGTTTTCCCCTCTGGAGCTCCTACTCCAGCAAATCCACCTGTAGCACCTCCAGGGGGGAAATGGGGATTCAAAACCAGACAAGAGCAGCAGAGGACCCTGCTTTGGGCTGTGGGAATGAACCACAGCATTCCCTCAAAGGTCCTGGCAGAGCAGGAGTGGCCCTTTGGGGGTCTCCAAAGGGGAGCACTCTGCAAATCCCACAAACTCGCTGCAGGCTGCTCCAGTGCATGCCAGGCACTGGGAAGGACAGCAAACATGCAGCCACAGGCTCTCTGCAACCTCCTCTCCCAACATATTCCTCCTGCAGGAGAAGATTTGGTGTAATACCCTCAGCATCATCAGGCTGCAGAAACCTGCACACCTTCAGATATATTGTCTGAGAGATTGGAATTTATTCCCCTCTATTTTCGATGTCCCTCTCCCCCCTTTCTCTTCCCCGTGCTGCAGATAATGAAAACCCTGGTATTTAAATTCAGCTGCAGCTCCTCGCCGCACAGATTGATTGCTCAGAAGAAAACATATATATATATCTCTAAAAAACCCCTCGGAGCATGTGTGCATAAACTAGATGGCAGCTGAGGTGGCTGGGGGAGGAAACGTGGCCCTGCTCCGGGAGAGCACCGATTGCAGGGAGATTAACTGATGGCAGCAGGCAGCTGCTGATGGAGGCACTTTGGGCAAGAGCAGCCCCTGACTCTGGAGCCTCATCTGTCACCGCTGCCACAGCCTGCTCTGGGCCCACTTGGGCACGGGGACACCACGGGGACACCACGGGGACACCATGGGATACCATGGGGACACCACGGGGACACCACGGGGACACCGTGGGGACACCATGGGGACACCGTGGGGACACCATGGGGACATCATGGGGACACCATGGGGACACCACGGGGACACCACAGGCCCCGGGCCCAGGCAGGGGCAGGCACGGCCGGGGCTCTGCAGGAACAGAACCTGGGGACAGACAGAGCCACTGACAGCAGGGACCTGGGGGTCCTGGGGAGAACATTCCCCATCCAGCAGCCCCAGTGCCCACCCTGGGGGTCTGCAGAGTGCTCAGGGACAGAGCTCTGCATGTGATTCCTGTGGCTGTGTCACTGTGCCAGGGCCATGTCCACGCTGTGTCACCATGGCCATGTCCATGCTGTGTCACTGTGCCCATGTCCATGCTGTGTCACTGTGCCCATGTCCACGCTGTGTCACTGTGCCAGGCCCGTGTCCATGCTGTGTCACCAGGCCTGTGTCCATGGTGTGTCACCGTGCCAGGCCCATGTCCCCCAGCCTCAGAGGATTCCCAAGGCGCTGCCATCACACCAGGGGCAGCCTCCTGCCAGAGCAGCTCCTGCATGTGTCCATGTTCCTGACACAGGGACCCTCTCCATCCCCCAGCTCTGCCCTGGCTGGGACAGCAGCACAGACCCACCGTGCTGTGGCCAGGATTTCATTTTCCTTGCGTTTCTCCACGCCCAAGCCTTCTCCTCGAGCCGACGAGACATTTTGCTGCGCACACACACACACACACACACACACACACACAAGTTTTCACATGAGTTTCCTGAGTTCATGGATAAAGTCCAGAGCTGCCAAGCTCCCAGAGCTTTGCCATGTCACACTAATAGCTTCCAGATCCCATCACATATTAAATTCATGCGGTTTCAGCCGAGCCATCTATTTAATGCAATTCGCTAAATGCCTGCGTAGCTCCGCTGACAGTGACATATTAGGTTTGCAGTCTTTTGCAATCTGATATCTCTGAATTTGCCACTGTACTAAAGATTTGATTAATGTGGTTCCATTTCAGTGCAGTAATTGGCTGCGACTGTTGTAGAAAATAATCAGGCTTTCATTCCTTACAACTGCATGGACATGCTAATGAGAGAGTGGGTTAATTAAGCCCCAGGCAGAAAGCGACAGTTACTGATGACTGTTATGACAAACCACCGACTCGGCATTTGGGAGCAGGACAGCAAATTTGCACTTTATGAAATTACAGGAAAACTGGGACATAAGGAATAAATAGTTACATCTGTTTGGTGAAAGGAAAAGAGCGAGAGAAGAGAGCGAGCGAGAGATGGTGTCGCTTCCTCAAATCAGGGCACAAACACGCGGGAGGAAAGTTGGGAGCCCAGAAGCGCAGGGAGGGGGATAAACTTTCATTTTCTTCGCAGGCGCTTCACAGCTTTCCAGCGGGTTTAATCCGCTGGCAGGGTGTGAAACACGGACACCCCAGCGCGGGGATTTGCATCCCTGAGACGCAGCCACGGCTCCTCCGGCGGGAACGGATCCCAATTCCCCGGGGAATTGCGCTGCTGTGGGCAGCGCTGGGGACACCCCAGGCTCCATCCCTCCATCCCTGGGGAGCGATTCCCCCCAGCTGGGGATGGCAGACTCCCGGGGGTGGGGGGCTTTTTGGCTCCCTTGAAAGGGCTGTGAGGAGGGGGGGAGGCTCCCGAGGAGCGGGAGGGATGGAGCCGGGGCTGTGCCGTGACATCAGTGCTGATGTCACGCTTTTGGAAGAACATCAATGCCTCGGAGAGCCCAGCAAATCAACGCCAGCCCCAGCTGCTCCTCACCGAGCCCGGCGAGAAGGACCCCAACAGCCCGGCCTTCCCCGGGAGGCTCCTCCAGCTCCGGCTCTGCAGCACTAATAAGTAATTTATAAGGATTAACGGGCGATTTTTTAAAGTTTCCCTTTTGTGCCAGGGACATTTTGCAACATAAGCACTGCCACCATATAACCAATGATTTAACTGAGGGGTTTTATAGGCTGAAATGGCTTCGAAATTTGTTTGGAATTACCTGGAGTACATTTTAAACACTTAAATTGTCATCTTTGCATTTTGGACTATTCATGTTGCACTATAGGAGGGTTGGTTTTTTGTTTTTTTTTTTTACTCCATTAGATTGCACAGTAACTCCTGCATTGTTTTATCAGCCCCTCCTGAAAACAAGCTGAGAGCACATCCAAAACACACTTTATGCCACCAGACAGATCACAGGTGCCAGGAAGGGGGGATGGAGGTGGCTCGGGGCTGTCCCAAGGGCTGTTTGGCACAGTGGGTACCCCCAGCAGACCCTCCCGGGAGTTGGTGCCTGTGGCTGGGACACGGGACCTGCAAATGCCCCCTGCAGAGGTGGATGTGGGCCCTGAGCCGTGTTCCTGGTGGAGAAATGGGTGGCAGTGTCCCCACCCTGCTGCTGAGCCATGGCCCAGTGTCCCCATCCCACTGCTGAGCCACGGCCCAGTGTCCCCACAGAGCAGGAGGGACAAGGGTGGAACCCAGGGGATGCTGCCCCGTTTGGTTTGGTTTGGTTTGGTTTGGTTTGGTTTGGTTTGGTTTGGTTTGGTTTGGTTTGGTTTGGTTTGGTCTGGGGCACTTTTGGGGTTTCTCCCAGCAGGGTGAGCAGCACTGCCCTGCCTTTCCCAGGGATCCCCTCCCGGGCCAGGCACTGCTATAAATGAGCTGTTTGGTGACTAATTCATTTTTATTTCTGTTAACTTTCATCAACCCGCTCCCAGTGTCCTCGGGGTGTCCAGTGGGGCTTTGCCAAACCCTCCCCGGGTGGGCTTTGGGCACCCCCAGGGCCGGGAGGGTGAATACACTCAGGGGTTATGGATCCCCTGAGGGTGTCAGGGTTTATTTTGTGCTCTCAGCTGCCTTCCAAGAGCTTCTGGTTCTTCCTGGGAGCTCTGGCTGCCTCCTTCCCATGGCCACACCTCCCCTCAGCCTTCCTCCCTCTGCCCCCCACGCCCTGGGGTTCCCACCGGCTGCTGGGGGTCCCACACACCTTTGTACCTGCCAGGACCTGGCCCAGGAGGCCCTGGAGGAGAGGCCATAAAGATGTTTTACGCAGGGACGGGTTGGTTTCTGTGCAATAAAAGCCGGGGCCGTTGCAGAGCAGCTCCTGTGTAATCACAGAGACAGAGGAGATCACTTCCATATGTGGGAGTGGGTGTGAGGGGCCCCCAGCCTGCAGCTGCTGCCTTTGTTCTGGGGGGGAACGGAGAGAGCAGAGGCAGGGAAGGGAAGAAAAGGGAAGGGAAGGTGGGGTGTGCTGCAGAGAATGACCCCTGGCTAAACCCTGCCCAGGCTCCCAGGATCAAGGCAGGCCAACATCTGGCCCGGCCCGAAGCGCTTGATCGATCAATTGTGCTACCAGGCACCGAATCAGAGAGATCTGAGAGCCCTTCATTAACGGCCTCGTTAAGTGATTGATATGCTTAATTTTCCCGTCAAATGCCGACTTCCCTTGTAAACATGTCAATTGGGGAAAGTTCAGGCTGGTCACTGGGATTTATGGCTGGAATAACACGGGGCTGGGGAGGGGCCAGGCGTCCCCTGAGGTCCCTGTTTGTTTCCTCCTGCAGGCAGGGCCAGCCCAGGTGCTCCCACCTCCCTCTCCTGCCTCCTCCTGCTGCTGCTGCTGCTGCCCACAGCTGAGATAACAAAAACAGAGCAGAACTTGGCCCCAGCAGCAATTACCCGTGGATTTGGTCACCTCGATAAAGGGGAAGCCTTGAGCTTCAGGCAGCTGGGGTGGAGACCCCAATCCCACCCTTTTCCTTCAACAGCTCCGTGCTTCCCCTGCTGCAGTGGCCACGACGGATGGTTCCAGCCAGGATAATTCATTTACACCAGACCCATGCTGACATTTTTAGCCATTACAGCAAAGCCTGACCTTTTCCCCGTGTTCTGCCCTTTTTTTCCTGCTCCCACTCGGGCTGCATCCCTGCAGCTGGGAGTTCCATCAGCGCAGCTGAGCCCAGGGCAGGGTCCCAGCTCCATCCAGAGCCCCCCACACGATCCCAGCTCCATCCAGAGCCCGTCACACGATCCCAGCTCCATCCAGAGCCCCCCACACGATCCCAGCTCCACCCAGAGGCCCTCACACGATCCCAGCTCCACCCAGAGCCCCCCACACGATCCCAGCTCCATCCAGAGCCCCCCACACGATCCCAGCTCCATCCAGAGCCCCTCACACGATCCCAGCTCCATCCAGAGCCCCTCACACGATCCCAGCTCCACCCAGAGCCCCTCACACGATCCCAGCTCCACCCAGAGCCCAGCACAGGGCCCAGCTTCATCCAGCTCCCACCCCCACAGCCGTGTATAAACACAGACACCATTGAAACATTTTGTTCAAAATATTTGGTTTCAGGCCAAGCAGGCCATGTTTTGTTTTGGAAGCAGGTGCAGCAGGGCATTTGCTGGGGGGTCTTTGCTGAGGCACAGAGCAGGAGGGACAAGGGTGGAACCCAGGGGGTGCTGCCCCGTTTGGTTTGGTCTGGGGCACTTTTGGGGTTCCTCCCAGCAGGGTGAGCAGCACTGCCCTGCCTCTCCCAGGGATCCCCTCCCGGGCCAGGCACTGCTATAAATGAGCTGTTTGGTGACTAATTCATTTTTATTTCTGCTAACTTTTATCACGAAGTAGCAGTCATCGAATCGACACCTCGGCTCCCTTGAGCGTGTTCCCTCTGGTGTCATTTTTTGATAAATGCCAAGAACAGCCTAGCAGCAGGAGACCATTATCCTGTGACATGCTCCACTCTGCTCACATTATCTCTAAAATAACACGGACGCTCGCACAGATCCCCGCAGCAGTTGTGACAGGGAGCAGAGACAGAGCCAGCCTGGCTGGACAGACCCGGAGCTCAGCCCTGCCTCCCCCAGCCAGGGTCCCTCCCAGAGCTCTGCCTGGGCCAGAGGGACAGCCCTGACTCCCAGAGAGGCGGGGAAACCTTCAGGTTTCGTGTTTGTGGTTTCTTTCAGGGAGATTCCTGCCTCCTGAGGGGCTGGAGCAGCCTGGAGCGTGGCGGGAGGAGATCAGCATCTCACTGGCAAAACCACTTACAGTTCTCACAGATTTTGGAGTAATCCCTCCTTCCCTTCTCCTTATTTTTTTTCCCAATGACACCTCAAGGAGCCCACAAACGTGGGAACAAAGAGGAAAAGGCGGGAGGCGGGCACCAAACCCAACCCTAACACCTCTCAGGCCTCGACTAATTCCTCAAATCAAGATTTTCTTTGTGTTTCTTAACAAGAGAGAGGAAAGCTTGAAATTCAGTTTGCTATGGAAATGTAATTTTTCCGGGGGAGCTGTGGAGGGGGATGCTCTTTGGCACAGCAAAATCCAAAAGCCTGTGAGAGGCAGCAGAGCCGGGGGTGAGGGGCTGGCAGTGAGGGGATGTGGGCACCCTGGGCACCTCCGGGAGCTGGGGGCTGTGCCCAGGGGAGGGGGCCGGGCCGGGGGCTGCCCTGCACATCCCAGCGGGGAGGCAGAGCTGGGGCTGGGGCTGGGATCCCACCTGGGTGATTCCCGGCCGACCCCCGGGCCCGGCACAGCCGCCAGTCCGATCCCGCTCTCGGGGATTTGCCGTCGTTTCTCCTCAGCCCGGTGCCGCATCAGTATTTATTTAGTTTTGCTAATGTGACACAATTAAAGGGTAATGGTGTCTGTGCCTTTCATCGGGTGTCAGGCCCGGGAACGCTGTTAGGACGGGGCTAACATGACACGATGGGACATCGTTAACGCCGCCAAACGCTCAGATCGAATTAATGTGAGAAGAGGAGAGGGAGGCAGCGCTCGGGTGGCTCCCAGCCTGCCCGGGTGGCTCCCAGCCTGCCCGGGTGGCTCTCAGCCTGCCCTGGTGGCTCCTGGCAGTTGCCCGGGCGGCTCTCAGCCTGCCCGGGTGGCTCCTGGCAGTGCCCGGGTGGCTCCTGGCAATGCCCGGGTGGCTCTCAGCCTGCCCGGGTGGCTCCTGGCAGTGCCCGGGTGGCTCTCAGCCTGCCCGGGTGGCTCCTGGCAGTGCCCGGGTGGCTCCTGGCTGTGCCCGGGGCTCATCCTGGGACACTCCCCTGCTCCCAGCTGGTGCCGGTGCCTCCACAGTGCTCCGGGGGAGGCCGTGCCCAGGGCTGGGACACCCCCAGGTGACACAAGAAGGGGAAGAACCTCATCAAGCACAGTTCCCACAGCCCTCAGTGATGCTCCGGTGTCTCTGGCTGCTTCCCCCTCACGCCAGCCAAGCCTCAGCTCTCAGCATCCCCGACACTCCGTGCCCTCAGCAACCCTTCCCACCTAAAACTTTGAGACGTGGTGGCAAAACTTGGAGGAAATAATTAACAATTATTTCACAGGAGAAGGTTCCAGCTGGAGCAGTATCTGGTGGGGGAACATATATCTAACAAAGGCTTGTTATTTAAGCAATAACCCTTGAGAAATTGGTCGTTACCAGCATTAAACGACTCAGCCCATTGCCAAGGATGGTTAACGCTCTAATAAACTGGTCATTAACTGCAGTAACAATGAATTTCGAGGGGATTATTGCTATTATAAACCTTAATCAATGGTTTATAACAGCAATAATGTGGTCCTTTCTTTTAATGGTAAGTAGTGCGGGCATGAGCAGCCTGCTTGGGGATATTTTCAGGGTGGCTGATGAGACAAAAGCGGGCGTTAGAGCCCTGCAGCTGCCAGCCCTGCTGGGGAGGGCACAGAGACCAGAGAGGGCTGGGGGTGCCCTGTGCCCGGGGGGCAGTGGGTGCCCCGTGCCCCGTGCCCCGGGGGCAGTGAGTGCCCCGTGCCCCGGGGGCAGTGGGTGCCCCGTGCCCCGGGGGCAGTGGGTGCCCCGTGCCCTGTGCCCCGGGGGCAGTGGGTGCCCCGTGCCCCGGGGGCAGTGAGTGCCCCGTGCCCCGGGGGCAGTGGGTGCCCCGTGCCCTGTGCCCCGGGGGCAGTGGGTGCCCCGTGCCCCGGGGGCAGTGGGTGCCCCGTGAGGGGGCAGTGGGTGCCCTGTGCCCCGGGGGCAGTGGGTGCCCCGTGCCCCGGGGGCAGTGGGTGCCCCGTGCCCTGTGCCCCGGGGGCAGTGGGTGCCCCGTGCCCTGGGGGCAGTGGGTGCCCTGTGCCCCGGGGGCAGTGGGTGCCCCGTGCCCTGTGCCCCA
Organism: Phylloscopus whistleri; assembly: GCA_017589585.1. Taxonomy (NCBI): domain Eukaryota; kingdom Metazoa; phylum Chordata; class Aves; order Passeriformes; family Phylloscopidae; genus Phylloscopus; species Phylloscopus whistleri. Next base: position 934,633 of record JADMLD010000460.1, read on the forward strand.
GGGGCAGTGGGTGCCCTGTGCCCCGGCGGCAGTGGGTGCCCTGTGCCCCGGGGGCAGTGGGTGCCCCGTGCCCTGTGCCCCAGGGGCAGTGGGTGCCCCGTGCCCTGGGGGCAGTGGGTGCCCCGTGCCCCGGGGGCAGTGGGTGCCCCGTGCCCCGGGGGCAGTGAGTGCCCCGTGCCCCGGGGGCAGTGGGTGCCCCGTGCCCCGGGGGCAGTGGGTGCCCCGTGCCCCGGGGGCAGTGAGTGCCCCGTGCCCTGTGCCCCAGGGGCAGTGGGTACCCCGTGCCCCGGGGGCAGTGGGTGCCCCGTGCCCCGGGGGCAGTGGGTGCCCACGCTGCCCACCCCACCCTCTGCCCCATTTAGGGGCACCCAGGGATGCACCACGGCTGCCAAGGACAAGGACTCCCCTGCACACAGAGCCCCTGGTGGCTTTGAGGGATGAGCTCCATCCCTGCACAAAGAACCACAAACCTCGTTAGGGGCCGTAAATCACCTCATCTCCTGCCTCCCCAACCCCTGCGCCGTGCTCGACCTGCAAACCTCCTGCTACATCCCCACGGCTGCAAATGTCACCGGGCCCCTTCCCCTCCTTCCCCAGCTGCTCATTTGGAGGCTCCCACTGCCACCTTTTGTTTGCCCTGGGACTCGGGCGCGCTGCCTGTTCACAGTGTGGGGAAGCTGGGGAGCAGGGGAGGCTCCCATCCAACCCGGGGTGGGCAAAGAGCAGGTTCCTAATTAAAGGTTCACCCAGGGGATGAGGAAGAAGGCAGCTGGTGAGGGGGGCAGAGAGCCCCACAGCTGGCAGAGTTTTTGGAGGAGGTGGAGGTGGAGGGGAAGGAGGAGCCCTTTGCTCCTGCTCTGGGGTGGGTCGGTGTGGGCACACAGGAGCAGGGGACACCCTCTGCAGAGCGGTGGGAGTGAACCTCTGGCACACTCCTGTCTTGTTTCACGCCCTGTATCCCTCAAAAAATAATATATGGCAATATAATGGGATAAAAACCTGATTCCAGAACCTTCCAGGGGGTTTGGAACATCCCCTTGTCTTGATGGGCAGAACAAGACCCACAGTCAGTGGGTCAGAAGGTCAGTGCTTCCTTCCCCAGGGAGGCTCGTGAGAAACCCCTCCCTGGGCTGGAGCTGGCCCCTGGCTCCCTCCCAGGGAATTATCTGGGCTGCTGAGTGGGACCATCAGGGCTCAGGGGCCTCTGCTCTGGCTGCAGATCTGGGGCAGATCCCGGGAGCTCCCGGGGCAGAGCAGGGCCCTGGCCAGCGAGCCAGTCACAGGCTTTCATGGAGATTTCCTCTCTGCTGTGCTCGGGGGTTTTATGGCTCTTTGGAGCTGCTCCTCCAGCCCTGCTCTTATCTCTGCTCTCCCTCAGCTGAGCTGGCTGCAGCTGCAGGAGCACGGCATCCTCCTGCATTAACCAGGCCCTCTGGGGGCTTTGCTGGGCTTGGGCCACTCTTCTGACGTCCTGCCCAGCGTGGTCCCACTCATCCCTCCTTGGCTTTGGCACTCAGTGTCCCTCAGAGTGGAGGGAAGCTTTGTGACTCTTCTCTCTGCACTTTTTATTTATTTTTTTTTCAGAAGACTGCAATGGAATAAATTGGAAAGTTTACTTCATGTAGCATGGAAATAAAAAAGCTCATTCAGAAAGTTAATGATTTATTTTATAGTTTCATTATCAGGGTCACATTACTCAATAGCATTTCAAACATGTCATTTGTACAAACTATGGTAATTAAAATTTATAACGTACTTCATCAGCGGCATATGAATCTTTTAGCCAGCACTCTGCTGTCATATAAACAGTGTAATTTCAGCTGCAATTCACCCTTTATTGGCTCTCATTTGTGATTTAACAGCCATCAATGACTGTGCTATAAAGAATAAATTAACCATCCGTAAACCTTCCGATGACAGGGACAGTCAAACAGCCCCAAACTGCCCCGCCAGGCCCTGCTGGGCCAGCAGGGACCAGACCCAGAGGTGCTGCTGCCAAGGCACCACTGCTCCTGTCACCAGCAGGGTCCCTGGCACCACACACACGTCACCACCGGGCCCCCAGGTGCCCCCAAATGGAGATTTTTGGCCGCTGCCTGCAGGGCCCGGCCAGAGAATCCTTCCCCTCCTGGAGGGAGCAGTTTCAGCCACCAGCAGCTCTGAAAACCCTCGGTGTGCCCCTCGCCCAGCAGCGCTCTGGGCACCAGATCCCTTCAGCTGGGACCCTGCCCCTGCCCTGGCCCAGCAGCAGCTCCCAGGGTCACCAGATCCTCACCCAGATCCATCCTGGGAGGTTGAGGAGGAGACCTCTGTCCCCACCTCTGTCCCCCCTGTCCCCACGGCCAGCCCAGCACAGGTGAGGGAGGCCCGGAGCCCTGGTCGGTGCCTGAGATGTTTGGGTTTCTCTGAAACTTTTCCCAGAGAGTTTTCTGCCAACCACAGACACGTTTTTCTAACTGGGACCTTTGTTTGCATTCCTTTCCCTGGGAGGGACTTCTCCTTGCTGTCCCTCTGCTCTGACCGATGTGACTGAAGAAGTTTGTCTTTGTTTCACCCCTTGGGTGGCTCTTTGTAAAACGGGATAAAGGGAAGAAATCCCAGGTAATAAAGATTTGGAGTCATTGTCAGCTTTCTGAAAGTTCAGAGTCTGTGTTGTTGTGATCTTGAACAGCATCAGAGGCCCAGGGCCCGATGGCCAAACCCAACCCCAGCACTTCCAGCTTGAGCAGATCCCTCAGTGGGGGCTCCTGGCATCCAGCAGTTACCCCACAGCTCAGCTGTGCCCGTGGCTGGCAGAGGGAGCAGGAGGATTTAATGGGATCCCTCCCGTGCTCGGAGCTGACACCGTGCAGAGCTAATAAATGATATGGATTGGATTTGTTACTGAGACATCTCCAAGGAGCCTGGGTCATGCAGGCCAATAAAATTGGCCTCATAAATTTACCCTGACACGCAGGATTACTCCAGCATTGCTGAGGTCACCTTCTCACACTGATTTATTGCCAGCCCATGGGTTAATAATACTGTTTACGGGGTTGTTGTTTTCCCCTCCACGTAGCAGAGATTAATCAGCCCTTCCTGCCTCTGCGGGCTGGGGCCGGGCTGGGGCCGGGCCCGCCTGATTTATCTCTGAGCCAGGACTTTTTGTGCTCAAAGAAGTCTCCTGGAAGGCCCCTGCAGGAGGAGGGAAGTTCTCCCCTGAAATACTCCCCCTGCCCGCCCTCCTGGGCTTGCTGTGGCCAGCTCAGTTTCCTTGAGGGGCTTTGCAGGAATATCTCAGGGAAACAGGGTAAAAGATTCCCAAAGAGGCTCTCATCCCCTGGGATCAGCCCAAGGCTTTATTCTCCAAGGGTTCCAGGGCAGAGAGAGAGAACAAGGAACAAGTGTGGGTTTATCTGGTCTCTGCTCAGGAGAGATAACTGGCCCTGAGCCAATGGGGTCAAGAAAGGAAGAAGGGTCAAACTCCATGGGTCACAGGCTTCAGGGGGTTCTGGGGGAAAAACCCACTCCCCAGAGGAGCACAACACCCCCCTGTGAGGGCACTGAGGCCCTGGCTGCCCAGAGAAGCCGTGGCTGCCCCATCCCTGCGAGTGTCCAAGGGCTTGGATGAGGCTTGGAGCTGGTGGAAGGGGTGAAACCTTTGAAGGTGGTGCTGAAAGCCCTGGGGCGAGCGCTGCCTGTGGGGCAGGGCTGTGTCTGCCTGTCCTGCCCCTCTGCTCGAGCTCAGGGGGTGTTTTTGGAAGTCTCCTGTCCCCAGCAGCACGGAGTGTTTCCATCCCTGAGCCAAGCCCAGCCCTCTCCTGCTGCTCCGCTTTATTTCCATCCCGCCCTAATCGGAGGGGACAGGTGAGATGTGCTTCAAAACACTGTAATCATATTTTAAATGGAAATGAAATGTGTGAATTAAATGTAAATTACGGCAGAATGGAAGGACAATCACTGTTAGTTAAGGTCTGACACCTATTTTTGCAGACCTTTCCTAAATGCCACAACTGGTTTCTCCTCACTCGTGACGAGGACTTGTAATTCCATGGCAGCTGCTCCTGCTCGGCCGCTGGGTGCCGAGGGGGGCCTGGGGGTTTTAAATAGCTCTGGAACTGCCTGGTGGCTCTGGGAAATTACAAAGCAGAGCTGATATTTTTATCCTGGATCCAGGAAAATAAACCTGGGTGCTTTCCCCCTGCAAAGGTGAGGCGGTAATGCAAAGGGACGTTTTTATCGAGTCAATTTATTTAAGGGTTCCCCCATTTGCTTTTATATTGGAAAAATGTGTGTCCTGCCAATGAGCTGGAATTTCTTCTTTATCTTCAATCCCTTCCCCACCTCCTCAAGGCACTGGCTATTTCTGCAGCCTCCCCAACAAATCTCACTGCATTTTCCACACTGGAAGCATCCGCAGGCCCTGCACTGGTGTGACAAATGTGGCACCTGGCAGAGCCAGCCCCATCCCCTGGGCCTACTGTGGCAGCCTCAAAGTCTGGGCAGGGAGACCAGAAGTGACCTGGACAACCTCCCAGCCCAGGAGAAGTTCCCCACGGTGCTGAGACGCCTCACCTGTGAAAAGAGGTGAAAAGAGGGAGCTGTGGGGAAAAAGCAGCACTGGGAGAAGCTGGAGCCATCTCCTGGATCCCAGGAGTTCCTCTCACGCCCCGTGTTCTGCTCATCTCCTGTGAAGACAAAACATTGGCTGTTCTCATTATCACTGGGAACTTTTCAGCTGGGAAAAGGAGAATCCTTGTCCTGAGGAAGCCGAAAAGTCAAGTGCTGATTTAATCAAACATTAATACCCGGGGCTACTTGGCAAATTCCTTATTTTGAAAGTGCTGGACAGCAAATAGTCCAGTGCAAACAGATAGTTCTGAGACCTGAACACATTGTCCTGCTGCTCTGATGTTCCAGGTTTCAAAGCAGAAGGGATTTGGGGTTAATTTCATGTGGTATTGCACTGGGGGAAATGCATCATCACATCTTGGGATAATCACAACATTTCATTCTGGCTTCAGCAGTTCTCACAGATATATTTCTATATATATAACATTGAAACAAAATGCTTTTTGAAATGGAAAAAAACCCCACCAAACCCTATGCCATTTAATTCCTAAAAGGTCAAGCTCAAATGCTTTGGCCTTATCGAAATGATTTTCTCCTTTGATTTTTCTTTCCAAATGCAATTTCAGCAAAAATCAGCGCATTTCCACAAATGTTTCACCTTTGGTGAAATGGCAGCTCCTGGCAGGGAAGGGTTCTGGGGGGACATTTCCGAGCAGCCCTGGCCGGGCCGTGACCCCCCGGCCCCGGGTGCTGCCCAGAGCCCTCCCCGCAGCCCGGCCCGGGGATCCGAGCCTGTTCGCCGTGTTTGATCCCTGTGCCGGTGTTTTCCCCGATGGAGGGGGAAATGTCTCTCATTCCTATCAGGTGATTCACTGCCCTGGCCCCGCGCTGAACGCTCCCTCCTCCTGAGCTCGCTGGGAGGATCCAGAGCCTGCCTTCCTATTTTTCCAAAGCTTGCAGCATTGTCAGAAAGGAAAGGGTACCATCTGGTTAGCCCTTGTTTACTGCACACCCTGCCAGTTTGAGCTTATTAATCATATTTACCCAAGTATCTTAATTACTCCCTGTCTAGCGACTTGCCTTGCACTCAGCTGTTGACCCGCTCCCCTCCCCTTTTCTTTTTTTTTTTATTTTTTTCTTTCTTTTTATTTCCTTTCCATCATCAATCACGGGAGCCGCGTGGGCAGAGGAATCCGTGGCTCGGTGGTGTTGCTCTCACAGCTCCTGCCCAACTCGGGGGCCGGAGGAGGAGGAGGGCGGGTGGGCAGCCAGGGCAGAGCCGGGGGTCCCTCCTGCCCTCCCTGCCCCATCCAGCGGGCTGGGGCTCACCAGCTCCTGCCCAACTCGGGGGGAGGAGGAGGAGGAGGAGGAGGAGGGCGGGTGGGCAGCCAGGGCAGCACCGAGGGTCCCTCCTGCCCTCCCTGCCCCATCCAGCGCTGGGAACCGCCCGCATCCCCTGCGGCCGGGGCTCTCCGGGCTGCCCGGGGCTGTGCTGGGGTTCTCCCGGCCTCCAGGGCTGCCCAGGCCGGGGCTCTTTGTGCCGGGACGCTCCGGAGGGCAGGGCTGGCTCAGCAGACACCATTAAGGACGGTAATTTGTTGATCCAGGCTCTCCCGGCGCTCCGGTGCGAGAGTGGCACCGTTTTCTTTACGACCTCATAAAGTCACAGCCGAGAGGCCGATTTGGAAAACAAACTGCCTCAGGTTGACAGATAATTAGATACAGGGGACATATTATACGCCTTTGCATATAAATGCGCTCGGCAGCGCGTTGGTTCATCAGGAGTTGAGGCTCCGGGAGGCGCAGGTACGCGGCTCTCCAGGATGGATGTGCCGCCAGCCACGGCTCCATTTTATGGCCCTTTCATCTCCTGTTCTCTGAGCAGGCTGCGGCTCACAGCTCGGCTGCCTGGCTTGGTTTGCCTTGGTTTGGTTCGGTTTGGTTCGGTTTGGCGATTTTTTTTTTTACCCCCGCAGCCTCTCCAGCCTCCTCTCCCAGCCGAGCCGTGCCCGGCGTGCTGCCTGGCTTGGTTTGGTTTGGCTCGGTTTGGCTCGGTTTGGTTCGGTTTGGCGATTTTATTTTTGCCCCAACAGCCTCCCCAGCCTCCTCTCCCAGCCGAGCCGTGCCTGGCGTGCTGCAGCTCGGCTGGCTGCCGCGGGAGGGGCGGCTGAGCGGGGATTCATCGCTATTATTACTATTTCCGTGTTCCTAGCTCACGTCCAAGCCCGGCTCCCCCCTCCCCGAGCCCAGCCCGCCGAGAGCAGCGCAGCAATTCCGCGCTGCCACCGGCCCGCTATTTATACGGCAATTCCGCCTCCCGCGCTGCCGGCCCCCGAACCACGAGGCTCCAGATATTAAAACAAAACAAAACAGTTGGGTTTCTTTTTTATGCACTCGGAGATTTAAGGTGTCAGCCAGCACGCTGTCAAGCTCGCAGGGTTTGCTTTTCCAAGCGAAAGCCAAGATCCCTGTAGGACCACAGCTCCTGCTGGGGGTGTTTTCAGAGCACAGCCCCGGCTTGCAGGACCTGAGCGAATTTTGCACGGATCTTCAAACCCCTGCTCACCTGTCAGCGGTTTCTTCCCCCTCCAAATCAGACCTGCAGCTCTCTAGGATAGCCTCTCCTTCCCAGCTCCCCCCACACACCCCGCTATTTTGGGGGCGAGGCAGAAAATGTCAATTAAATGTCCACATTCCCAAGGAAAGCTTCGCTATCAGTCCTTCTCCCCCAGAAAGGGAAAATTAAAATGTGTGTGGGAAAGATAAAGCTGTCAGAAAAGGGAAGGGAGAAAAATCCCCAGGCCTAAACCCCCAGCAGCCCCCATGGAAGGAGGTGATATAAATAGAGTTGCTGTCATTTTGATGAATTAGATCTTTTGTTAATTAGGATACATTGATTTAAGGCTTGTCCAACCAGATAGGCCTCTTTCCTTCCTGTTCCCTCGCAAATCACAGCCCAGGCTGGTGGCAGCACCGCTGCCTCCTGCCTTTCCTTCTCCTTCTTTGGGGGCTGTGCCTCCACTTCCAGGTGCCAGGAGGGAGCCCGGGTGAGGTGGCACCTCTGTGCCCCAACGTGCACCCCCTGTGTGGGGACATTTCACAGGGGAGGCAGCTCAGGGCTGGCTGCCCCAGGGCCCTGTGCCCACAGCGGGGTCACCCCTGCAGCTGACTGGGAGCCTGTGTGGGCAGCACAGGGCCTGGGGAGGTTTATCTGGGCTGCAGGAACCACGGCCCCGTGTGCCCGGCCTGGCCATCCCCAGGACACTGCAGAGCCCGGGGCTGGCATTGCTCCTCAGCCCCATCCCAACATGCCCTGGCTCCATCCCACCTGCCCCATCCCCACCCCACCTGTCCTGGTCCCGTCTCACCTGTCCTGCTCCCATCCCACCTGTCCCATCCCCACGCCACCCGCACCATCCCCATCCTCCTTGTGCTGTGGCGAGTGCAAATCCCGTTTTGGGAGCAGGGCCCCTCGCAGGCACCTCTGCCAAGGTGTCCTTGTCACCCCAGCCCCTGAACAGCCGCTGGCTCCGGCGTGAGGCGGAGCCGTGCCCGCCCCGCTCCTCGCCGCCGTCCCGCAGGACGCATCCAGGCTTTCCAGCTTTCCTCCTGTCGTCACTCGAGCACCAGCGGCGGAGGGAGAGCGGCGAGAAAAAAAAAAACTGCGCTGTGCGGATCATTGTGTGTTTGTGGCGGGGAGCGGTGCGAGCTGTAGGTACAGCATCTCCCGGCGGTGATTTATAGCCCCTGTCAGCGGCCCCGGCGCTCCGGCCGCCGCAGCGTGGAGGATGGATGCGGCTGGAGGATGGATGCGGCGAGCAGGGAGGATGGATGCGGCGCTGTCAGCCCCCGCTCCCGCTCCGCTCCGCGCTCTCGCTCCCCCATTTCACGCCGCCGAACATAAACAATCTTTTGTAAACCTGACAGTCACACTCGCTCCTCTGGAAACGCAGCGCGGGGATGGATGACTCGGCTCTCGCCGCCCCATCTCCCGGGCTGTGCAGGAGCTCTGCGGGGAAGGGCAGACCCCAGAGGCGCAGGGAGATCCCGAAAAAGCCGAAGGGAAGGGAGGCACCCACACGGCACCCGCCTGTCACCGCCGGCAGTGACCACGCGTGACCCCGCACACGGCGGGACCCCGCACACCCATTTCCAGCGCGGGTCTGACCCCGCACACCCGGAGCTCCATCGCGCTCCGGAGCAGCGCACGCTGCCCACCTCAGAGGGTCCCGCTCATCTCCCTCCCTCCAGCAGCAAATCCGCAGTGCCAGCACGGGGGTCGCAGCCCGCTGGGCTCCCCGGTGCCACCAGGGGTGGCAGAAAGTCCTGCAGAGCCCAGCGCACCCCGTGGCTGTTGGCAGTGACGGGATAACCCCGAGGGCACAGCACCCCAGCTCCGAGGCCTCTGACATCAGGAACAACAAACGCCTTTCTCGTCTGGGGGCTGAAGTTACCGGCTCCCCCCGCGCTGGGAGAAAGCCCAGGATGGAAAGCAAAGAGGGAGAAGCTCCCCCGTGTCCTGCTGGCTCCTGCTGCCCCCGGCTCCACGGGGCAAAGCAGCTGCGGGTGCCTGGCCAGCCCCGGGCCGTGCAGGGAGCGAGGCTTCCCTGGAGCATCCTGGGAACGTTCCCTGTCCCTTCCCTTCCCTTCCCTTCCCTTCCCTTCCCTTCCCTTCCCTTCCCTTCCCTTCCCTTCCCTTCCCTTCCCTTCCCTTCCCTTCCCTTCCCTTCCCTTCCCTTCCCTTCCCTTCCCTTCCCTTCCCTTCCCTTCCCTTCCCTTCCCTTCCCTTCCCTTCCCTTCCCTTCCCTTCCCTTCCCTTCCCTTCCCTTCCCTCCTCCCTCCCCTCCCCTCCCCTCCCCTCCCCTCCCCTCCCCTCCCCTCCCCTCCCCTCCCCTCCCCTCCCCTCCCCTCCCCTCCCCTCCCCTCCCCGTGCTGGAGCTCCCTGTGCTCCCCAGCCCTGCCCGGTGACTCTGGGATGGGGGATGCGGCAGAGGAGGGGAATTGCTCACAGACAGTTTGTTGTTTTCTCTTCCAGATGGTTCGTGTTGGAAGTTCCTCCATGAGAGCCTGAGTGCTGAGCCTTGAACATCTGCTGAGGAGGAGCCCGCCCGGGATAAATGGGGGGAGGCTGCTGGAAGGGCAGATTTGGGAGGGTCCCACTGCTCCCAGCAGGGCTCAGCCTGGGGGCACAGGCTGCCCTTGGTCCTGCCTGGCACCCTGCACTCCACAGATGCGCTCAGGGTGGCATTTGGGATGTGCTGTGTATCAAGGACACCAGGAACCCAGGGAAATACATCCCTCAAAAAGCTTCCATAGACCTGAGCAAGCTGATGTCTTGTACCGTGGCCTTTGCAGTGGCTTTGAACCACATTGCCCACACTGGTGAGCACGATCTGAGGGATATTTCGGTGACAGCGCTGCCTTCTGGCATTTGGCTGCTGGGAGTGGCTCCAGGTGGGGCTGGGTGCCTGGGATTGTCCAGGCTGGGGGCCTGCAGGAACCACGGAAAATCTGAGCAGCCAGTTCAAGGGTCAGTGAGAGGAGAGAGAACTTTCCTGGCAGGCTGCAGTTTCAGTCTGGGGTGATTTGCAGTTCCAGTCTGGGGTGACTCGCTTTGGCCTGGTGGGAGCTCTGGTGGGTTTTGGGCTGTCCCTGTGGGAGGGACAAAGTGACCCTGAGTGGTTCTTTTGCAGGTTGCTCAGCCCTGTGTCACCTCCCCGAGGGCACCTGGGGCTGGGGGATCCCCCTGTGCTGGGAATGGGCCTCACTCCCTTTCCTCACTGCCCTGCCTTTCTCACCCCACACTGCCTCTCATTGCAGCCTGGGCTGCACTTTAGCCCCATTTCCCTGTGCTGCAGGGAGCTGGGCCATCCCAGCTGGCATTTCTGGCCATCCCACACGGTGGGAGCACACCCATTTCCACGGGGAGAATTGATTGTTCTCCCCTGCAGCTGCACTTGCTGTACACAGGAATTATGGGCCCTTCCACACCTGTGAGAGAAACATTATCCTCAGCCTTCAAGGGTGAAGCATCTTATATTTAGCTGGACTAAATAATGATTCTTCTCTATCTTTCATATCAGGATTTAAGAGCACCCTGGAGCTACAAAGTTTATTAGAAGCCATAAGAAGAACTGTACCATAAACGGGACAACTGTGGCCATAAACCTGCACCTTGAAGTTGTAACAAATCCTGGGATGTTGAAGTAGGACACGGTCTTGTCTCAGTCAGCAGAAAGGAAAAGGAAAAAAAAAAAAAAAAAGGAAAGAAAGAGAAGAAATGCAAACTTAAGCAGAAATGAGGCCTGGAAATATAGAGAGCAAGAAAGGGGAAAAAAAACAATAAGAAAGCAAAGCGTGGTGCTTGCAGAGCCCGCTCAGCTGGAGCCCTGGGCCAGGTGCCCAAGGGATGCAACTCAGATTAATGGGGAGAGAAAACAGGGAGCTGCAGGAGGAGAGGGGAAGGTGAAAGGAGGGAGGTGCTGGGGGGATTTAGGAGGCACAGGGAGGGTCCCTGCGGTGAGGGAGGGGGTGCTGCTGAGGGGGCTCAGGGCTCAGTCCCTCCTGTCACCCCTGGGTGAGCCCCAGAGCCAGGAGCAGGAGGAACAGCCAGAGGGGACAAATCCCAGGGATTTGTGAGGAGGTGTGGGGCACCACTGGCTGTGGGGGGAGGACGTGCTGGACAACGGGCTCAGGGCCCCCTCGGAGGGCGCAGCTCGGTTACCCCGCACCTCCCCTCTCCTGGCTCTCCCCTCTGCGCCTCCTCTGCTCTATTTCACTGTCACTTCTTCAGTTCGCATTTCCTTCATCGGGAGCCAAAAGCTTTTCAGCGTCTCGGCCTCCGAGCTCTCTCCGCTTCCCCCTGCCCGGCGCGGGGGGGCCGGGCTGCTCCGCCTGATCCGGACACGTCAGGGAACTTGCGGGATCTCACCGAGGCTCCGAGCACAGCACAGCCCCGGCCCTCCCCGCCAGCCCTCACTCTTTTGTCACATCGGGTTGTTTTTTCCTGCTGTTGAATAGATTAAATGACAGAGGGCTTTCTTATTTATTTATTTCTTTTTTTTTTTTTTTTTAGAGTAATTGAGTTTTATTTCGGAGAGGGGGAAAAAACGGAGAGCTAAGTGGGAAAAAGGAGGGAGATAGGAATGAAGCACACATCTTTTTATATGGGATCCACAGTTAATTCTTAATTAGAACTGACAGATGCTTCTCCCATAATCCCATTCCCAACATGTTCTGTTTGCTTTGTTTGGCGCTGCATGATACACGGTGGCATCGCCGTGACCTTTCGCAGCTCCTCCTGGAAGTGTTATTGGCACTCCAATGATTTATTGCATGTTCCAGTTGATTACTGGGCCATTTGTCAACATTTTTTTTTTTTTTCGCTCTCCATAAACCTGTCTGCCATGTCACCGACATGGGCCAGCAGGAAAATTTAAACAAATAAAGTGCCTGGCTTGGTGTGGGCAGCGCCTGGCTGAGGCTCCGGGCTTGCAGCACAAACCCAGGCAGGGCTCAGGCACTGTAGGGCGAGGGGCAGCACACCTGGCACACCTGGCACACCTGGGCATGGCTCCCAGAGCTGTGGGTTTTGGGAAGGGTTCTCTGGCTGATCCATGCTCGTTGCTCAATTGTTTGTTTTGGTACTGCTCGTGGGAATGGGGATAAATCAGCACTGGAGTCTCACACCAAAATAACACCACCAACACTAAAATAACACCACTAACACCAAAATAACACCACTGACACCACAATAACACCACTAACACCAAAATAACACCACTGACACCAAAATAACACCAACAACACCAAAATAACACCAACAACACCAAAATAACTGCCAACACCAAAATGACACCACCAACACCAAAATAACACCACCAACACCACTCACTCCTTCAGGGAGGGCCTGAGGAGAGCCTGGGCTCTCCCCCTTGGTGGGCAGCACGGGGGGGGACAGGGAACATTCCGGATCAGAGCCCAGGCAGGAGCACGAGGAGCCTCCCACAGGAGAGCCCTTCAGGGGCAAGGACAAAGCCAACAGCACCCAGCTCACCGGGGCTCCTCTGGGCAGCAGGGCTGGGGGAGTTCTGTCAGACTGACCCAAATTCTGGCACAAACAGCGATTATTCCAGGCTCCAGGAGCTGCTCTCCCCGTGCTGGTGCAGCCCCAGCCCCAGGCAGCCTGGGCTGGATGGATGGAGCCCCCCAGAATCACCTGCAGGATTTAAAATCCCCGGCCCAGAAGTAAAGTGGATGTAGAGGCTGTTACAGTGGCCTGAAGCATCTGCACTGCATTTCCAGGAAGCTTTCCCAGGAACTGGTATAAATCAGGGCTCTGCTGCAGGAAAGGCAAGGTATTGTTCCACTGCTGTGACATCAATGCAGGCCACATAAATAATTTTTTATTAAGTGTGCAGTGCCCTGTAAAAACACACCCGGAGCTGAGGATACTGCGGAGTGAGTGCAGAGGCAGAGCAGCTGGGAGCAGCCCTTCCTGAGCAGGAGAGGTGGGATGGGAGAGGGGTGGGGATGGGGGTGCCTGGGTCTCCTTCCAATTCCAGCTCGGATCGGCACGTAACGTATGGCTTAATTTCCTCTCAAATTAGACACTTGATAAAAAAAGTTATTGTATCTGTCAAGTTGCCAGTGCTTTTTATGAGCGTGATAAACCAAGAACCACTGCTTTACAAACCTTGATAGGATGTTTCAGTACCTGGAAAACAATTTTATTGCGGCCTGGACTACTAACAAATTGCAAATACTGATTAAACCATAAAGTTACAACAACATTAAAAAATAATGAGGGGTTATTGCACGGGGGGAAGGCTCTGGAGCAGCTGAGGCAGCTGCCAGGTTTGCTCTGCGTGGGGGAACAGGGCAGCCTGCACGGAGCAGCAGAGCTTTCCTGGGGCACAGGGACAGGAGAAGGGGACCCCGGTGATGTCTGTGCCCTGCAGTTCCTTCACTGGGGAGAATCAAAGCCAGGGCTTGGCACAGGGACACCACAACCCCACTCCAGGCTGAGGAGAGCGTTCACCCTTGTGCTGCCTCCCCATCTGCTGAGCTGTGCTGAGTGCAGGTGCTCCCGGGGCTTTACACTTGGCACGTCCCCCTAAGGCGTTCCTGCCCTGCAGCACCTGCCTGGCACAGCCCGGGGGCCTCTCCTGTCCTTGTCCTTGTTCTGCTCCTCAACTCTGCATCTCCTCCTCCCTCGTTTAAGGTCCTGCTTAATTGCTGCATCACGAGCTAATGATGCTGCAACTGCAAACATTCCGGGTTCTGGCCAGCCAGGGGGGTTTGTGAGGTTGGTCGGGACGGGTTTGCTGAGGAAGGTGATGGAAGAGGGGCAGTGAGCAAACAGGCAGAAAGGTGAACATGGAAGTGCGAAAATGTCCTTGGAGAGGCCACAGTGACCCTGAGGTGGGGCTGCTCCTTCCTCCCCCCCGACCTGCAGGCAGAGCCCCTTCATCTCTGCAAGACCCAGGCACGGACAGATCTGTTCCCCTGACAGGAGAATTACAGAACAATTCTCTCAAAGGCAGAGATCAGGGGGCATCTCCTTTCTTTTTATCTAAACTGGCTGCAACAAAGGGCAGCCTCTCCCAGCCCTCGGTGGGCAGGGGAGCTGCAGGAGGGGGTCCAGGCTGGGAAGAGCTGACAGCTGATCCGGGGCTGGGGCTGCCCCCTCACCGCTGGCCTCTGTGTCCCCACATGTCCCCACGTGTCCCCACATGTCCCCACATGTCCCCACGTGTCCCCACATGTCCCCACATGTCCCCACATGTCCCCATGTGTCCCCACATGTCCCCACTTGTCCCCACATGTCCCCACATGTCCCCATGTGTCCCCACATGTCCCCACATGTCCCCACATGTCCCTACATGTCCCCACATGTCCCCCACATGTCCCCACATGTCCCCACATGTCCCCATGTGTCCCCACATGTCCTCACATGTCCCACATGTCCCCACATGTCTCCATGTGTCCCCACATGTCCCCACGCATCCCCACGTGTCCCCACATGTCCCCACATGTCCCCACATGTCCCCACACGTCCCTTGTGCTCTTTCCAGAGCCCGAAAGCCCAACAACTGCTGGAACAGAGAGAGTTTGCTGTCCAAACCAGTCCAACGAGGCCGGTTTGGGATCCCTGAGCTGTGAACACCCAGGGCTGCTCTTCCCAGGGCTCCCCACTGAGCTGTGAGGGTGGCACAAGCTGGCTGGCAGTGGCACCTCCACACCACGAGCCTGGGGACGCCCCTGGGGCTGTCCCTGCCCTGCCCCAGCCCCAGGGGTGAGGCTGCCTGGGGCTGGCACCAGTGGAAATCTGTGCTGCTGCTGCTGGGAGCTGAGGCTCCTGCTCGTGCACACCCAGAGCCGGCGTTTTGCTGGGTTTAGGGAAGCAGGCAAGACGGATTTGTCTGCGGAGGCTTTGCACCTTCGGCAATTATGTCTGCAGTCTACAAAACAACAGCAGCGGGGTTGCAGCGGGGAGGGGAAAAAAAAATTCTATCATGTCAGAATAATGAGATCTGTGATTTCAGCACTTACTGGGTCAGAGACACACGCAGTGTGTTATCTGTAATGCTTCCCTCTGACATTCAGGGAAATTGCCTTGACGCCGGGGACGCGAGGCACCGGAGCACGGAGAGAGCCTGGCAGGGGCTGCTCTGCCCTGGCCTCCCCTGGCCCCTGCCCTGGGGCTCCCTGGAGACCCCAGGTGCCACCAGGGAGCAGGTGGCAGCACAGCCCTGGCCCTGTTGGCTTCGTGCCCTCCCCGGGACACCAGAGGCTGTGTCAGCAGTGCCAGCCCCACGGTGGGCCCGGGAAGGGCTCAGTTTGTGCCCTCCAGGGACTCAGTTTGTGTCCTACAAGGACTCTGTGCCCTTCCAGGGGCTCTGTTTGTGCCCCTCCAGGGGCTCTGTGCCCTTCCCGGGGCTCTGTGCCCTTCCAAGGGCTCAGTTTGTGCCCATCCAGGGGCTCAGTTTGTGCCCATCCAGGGGCTCTGTTTGTGCCCTCCAGGGGCTCAGTTTGTGCCCTCCAGGGGCTCTGTGCCTCTCCAGGGGCTCAGTTTGTGCCCATCCAGGGGCTCAGTTTGTGCCCTCCAAGGGCTCTGTGCCTCTCCAGGGGCTCAGTTTGTGCCCTCCAAGGGCTCAGTTTGTCCCCTCCAGGGGCTCAGTTTGTGCCCTCCAGGGGCTCTGTGCCTCTCCAGGGGCTCAGTTTGTGCCCTCCAAGGGCTCAGTTTGTGCCCTCCAGGGGCTCTGTGCCCATCCAAGGGCTCTGTTTGTGTCCATCCAGCCCAGCCTTTGCTCCAGAGGAGCCCTCGAACAAGGAAAAGTGACTTTTTCCAGCCCAGCCCTGCCTGCCTCTCTGGGACAGGCAGGACCTGCCCGGCCTCACCGGCTCCCGAGGGGTTTCTCTCCTCAGGGCAGAGCCCAGGCCGGTTTGGGGAGGGCAGGGGCGGTGTCCCCTCTGTCCCCTCTCCCCGTGCCCACCCCAGGGCCGTGCCTGGGGGGATGGAATCGCCCCTGCCCGGCCCGGCCGCCGATCCGCTGGGCAATTATTTGGAAGTAATGAAAGTGAACGCGTGACATTTAAAAAAGAAACTCAGCTGTCAGCAGGAAAGCTGCCACATTCCTCCCGCACCTCGGAGAATACGCTTAGCTTGAAATAATGTTCATTTTAGCAGAGTTGTAAATTACGAGTGTGCCGGGCTCTGGTGGGATTTATTACCATTTGGAAGGAGGTTACAGGCCTTGCGCTGCTGCTGCTGCATCTGGTGCAGGCTGCAGAGCAGGGTTTGGAGAAGGAAAGCACCTTTTATAGCCCATCCCTGGTGGCTTGTACCCTGCACACACCCCCAGCACCAGCAGGGAGGAGGAGGAGGGATTGCAGAATCCCTTCTCTCCTCGTTATTGATCCATGGTTATCAATGCCCAGTGACCCGACCTGGCCGGGCTGGGCAGGCAGAAATGCCCCAGCCCCGGGTGCTGCTGAGTTCTGCTGGGACAGAGCTTTAATTTTCTCAGCTTTATGTTCTTTTTTTTTTCTTTTTTTCTTTTTTTTTTTTTTTCATTGCAGGTGTTTCATAAAAACGCAGCCACGGACCTGGCAGGAAGCAATAAGCTTCAGCTTCCTCTGCACGAACCAAAGGGATTTCTGCCTCCCTCCTGGCAAGGCTGGAGCCGTGCTAATGTAAGATTAATGCTCTGCAACCCCGACCCCGCTGTCTTCGGCGTGTAAATGCTGAAGGGTCACCTTTAGTCCACACCATTAGTGATTAATTAATCTCGGCGTTTATTTGCTCCATCCCTCGCGGTGAGAATTCCTGCACTGACGCTTTTGGGTCCCTTTTGCTCTCCCCCTCCGGCACGCTGCTCCCCAGCAGGGCTGTGCTCTCCGGTATCCCGAGGGCGGCGGGGCTCTGCTCCTGCATCCCAGCTGCTCTGGAAGGAGCCCGGACCGGGAACACAACCACGGCTCCGCGGGGACAGCCGGAGGGGGAGGCGGCCGGAGCAGCTCTCAGCCCACATCAAAGCACAACAGGCAGGGAAATGGATGTGTCGGGGCTGCGTTCCCGAATTCCTCGCGAGTTCCCGTGCCAGCTAATATACCTGAGATTGATTTTTCAACTTTTACCGAACTGGTTTTAACCTGGGGAGGGGGGGGATGTGGGCCGAGGAAAGCTGGTGTGGGGAGCACTGCAAAGGAGCAGTGCTGAGGTAGGTGGGGGCTGTGGGGAGGGGGCTGAGGGAGAAGCCCTGGAGGGGCTTAATTTCTGCAGCAGCACCTCTGTCCTGCCCTGTCCTGCCCTGTCCATCCTGCCCTGTCCTGTCCTGCACTGCCCTGTCCTGCACTGACCTGCACTGCCCTGTCCATCCTGCCCTGTCCTGTCCTGCACTGCCCTGTCCATCCTGCCCTGTCCTGCCCTGTCCTGTCCTGCCCTGTCCTGTCCTGCACTGCCCTGTCCTGCACTGCCCTGTCCTGTCCATTCTGTCCTGTCCTGTCCTGTCCTGCACTGCCCTGTCCTGCACTGACCTGCACTGCCCTGTCCATCCTGCCCTGTCCTGTCCATCCTGCCCTGTCCATCCTGCCCTGTCCTGCCCTGTCCTGTCCTGCCCTGTCCTGTCCTGCACTGCCCTGTCCTGCACTGCCCTGTCCTGCACTGCCCTGTCCTGTCCATTCTGTCCTGTCCTGTCCTTCTTTGTCCTGCCCTGCCCTGTCCATCCTGCCCTGTCCATCCTGCCCTGTCCATCCTGCCCTGCCCTGCCCTGCCCTGCCCTGCCCTGCTCTGCCCTGCCCTGCCCTGCCCTGCCCTGCCCTGCCCTGCCCTGTCCTGCCCTTCCCTGCCCTGTCCTGCCCTGTCCTGCCCTGTCCCACAGGGGCAGAGCCAGGCTGTGCCAGCAGGGAAGCTCCTGGGGCTGTGGGGGTTTTAGGGGCTGTGGCCCCGTGGCCTCCTCAGGCCGGCAGAGCCCTGGGCACGTTTGCACCATCAGCCACAAACATCCCCGGTGCTGGAACCATCCCCACCCTCATGGAACAGCCACCCCTGCCCCAGGCTGGGGGGCTGAGGGGCTGAGGTGGGAGGTTGGCACCTGGAGCACCGAGCTCAGTGAGAGCTCCAGCCCATCCACAGCCAGGGATGGGATTTTCTCAGATCCTGAGCTCTCCTCCCCATCTGTTTATCTCCGTGAATCCCATTAATCACGTTCCGTGCCTGGACAGTTTCTAACACCACATCCATCCTCTCCGAGCTGTTATCGTACACCCTGAAGATCTGTCAGATAAACAGCCAGGTCAGCTGCAGCTGTTCCAATATCCTGAAGAAATCAGACTTATCATTTTCGATTAAAAAAAAAACAAAACAAACCCCACACAAGCACACCACTCCCCAGCAGCTCCCCCAGCCTCCCTCTGGCTGGATCCTGTGTGTCTTGGCCCTGCAGGTCCTGCTGCTGCTGCCTCCCCTGTGCAGCCCGAGACAGACAAACGGCCGCGGGGTGCCAGGCACGGTTCAGCGGGGAAAAATCCCCAACGTGTGATGGGACCGAGGCATCTCCTGGCAGCTCATCAATCTGAGAGGAGCCCGGTGCCAGCACGGGGCTCTCCCTCACTCCCTCACTCGCTCCATCCTCACCAGAGGCAGGGCAGGGGAAGGGGAGGCCCTGCCATTTTCTGCTCACACCCAAAGCGCTCCCGGGCCCTTAACCCTGCGTGCCCCGGCGGTGGGTGAGGCTCAGCCTCCGCCCCTCAGCCGCCCTTAACCCTTTCATCCACACGGAAATGCTGTAACACACCCCCGGCAGGGACTCCCTGGCCCAGGGAGTGCTCCAGGCACATCCCTGAGGAGCAGAGCAAGGCTGGCCCCCCCGGGGCTGGGGTGCCCATCAGCCCTGCAGGGATGCCCCGGGCTGGGAGCAGGAGAGGCTGTAGAAAACACGGCTGGGCTGGGCCCTCCAGGCGGCCCTGCTTGCTCCCCTCAGGCTTTTGCAGGATCCCAGTCCCTGGAATGGCCCCGGGGCCAGCAGCAGCGGCTCCGGCCGCACCCGCTCCCTCCCTGCCCGGTGTCCCCGGGGCCCGGTGTCCCCGGGCTGTCCCCGGGGTGTCCTGCCGAGGTGCCCCCGCTCCCCCCGCGGGGCCGCACCCCGAGCCGCGTGCCTGCTGCCAGATTGAGTTGTAGCCGTGAATTATTTAGGAGCATCAGTGCAATATTGTTGTATCAGTAACGCCGACTATCCGTTTGTGGCCTTGGGGCTGCCTCGCTTACACACTCCATCACTATTTTTCTCTCATGAATAATGCAGGAGTGGAATTACTCTGCATGTAGAGAATTCATACCCTGAGAAAACAAGGTTGCTCCAAAATTAATTTTCCGTACTAAAAGAGGGACAGAAAATCAATTAATCGCGTATTATTCTGCACGGAGACGGAGGAAGGGAAACAGGGAAAATGGCTGTAGCTATACATCAGCAAAGGCTGTATTGGCAGAGAGCTTTGCAGGGAGGTGACTTACAGCCAGCTACAGAGAAGGGAAATATATCCCGCCCTAGAGAGCCCTCGAACATCAGACTCGGCTCACACGCAGCCAGCTGGGCGCTGCTGCCGGCGAGGAGGAGCTCGGAGCTCGCAGCCCGGCCTCCCTCTGGCTCTCGGCTCCTTCCTTTGTCCGGCCGCTAGCGGGCTCAGCTCTCGGCCCGAGGGAGCAGCGGGTCCGGCCCCGGCTGTGCCGAGCATCCCGCGGGGATGCGGGGCCGGGATGGGAACCGCTGCCTCTGCAGGAACTGCCAGCAGCAGCTCAGAAACCTCCTCTGGGTGAAGCTCCGGCACCACGGGGCTGGGAACCCCGGGGATGGAGCTCGGGGTGCGGGGAGCCGCAGTGCTCCCGGAGCTCTCCCGGTCCGGGGCACACCCCGCGATCCCGGCCCTGCTCTTGCCCCCAAGCTCACGCTGCTGCTGTCAGCGGCGCCTCGTTTTTGGCTCTTTAACTCAAACCCT
This sequence comes from Phylloscopus whistleri, assembly GCA_017589585.1. Taxonomy (NCBI): domain Eukaryota; kingdom Metazoa; phylum Chordata; class Aves; order Passeriformes; family Phylloscopidae; genus Phylloscopus; species Phylloscopus whistleri. Next base: position 954,682 of record JADMLD010000460.1, read on the forward strand.
AACCAGCCGTTGTAGGCCAGAGCTGAGAGACTTAATTAATATTTAAAATTGCTTTGAGTCTGGCAGCAGAGCATCGCTCCTCAAAGTGCTTCAGAGAAGGAGAGGATGCTGTGGAACTGCTGCAGGCTCAGGCGCGGCTCTGGATCAGCACAGAACCAGCACAGACAGAGAAAATGCCCTGCACCTCTCCCCGGGGCTGCTGCTGCCTCCCCTCTGCTCCAGGGCACCCCAGGGCTGTGCTCCTGTCGGGGGAGTGGAGGCTCCTCAGTGCAGTTTGGTTTCTTTCTCCTCTCCATCCCTTCAGAGTGACTCCAGCAGCACCCGTGGAAAGGCTGAACCACACTGTGACCTGTGTCTGTGCCACTGCCTCGTTAGCTTTGATTAATAACACTCACTGCTTTAACGAATGTTGGAGTAATCATGGGATGAGAAGTTACGAGGCTGACCTCAAAAAAAACCCCCAAAAAATCCTGGTCAAACATCAACAGCATCTTCAGGAATAAAACTCAAAACCAGCTAATCTGGTCTTGCTGCAGTAATTATTTTTCCCCAAACTCTTAATTCTTCTGTCATCTCCTAGAACTGTGAAGTTTTTGGGGTCATCACACAGCGGAGATCATTTTTCCTGCGAGGAAAACAGATTCCAAAGTGCCCACAACAACAACAACAACAACTGCAATGGCACGTACAAGTCTTGGGGTTTATTGCAGGGTTTTAACCAGGATTGTTTCTAGACTTGAATTTACAGGCATTTTTATTTTTCTTGGCACTATTAACAGGAAAAATTGAAGAAGCAATCCTCTGTGCATCTCCCAACACGTCCTTTACCATCTCTAGATGTGGCTGAGAACCCACCACGGGAGTCAGGGGCCAGCAGCAAATGAGAGTGGGTGAAACCTCAGCTCTGACACAGGAATTGCCTCTTCTTCCAGTGAAACGGGGACAGCGTTTTCCCTCCATTTGTCCGACTCCAAAACACCAACGAGGAGAAAAATAAACCAACGCATTTTGTATTTAAGCCCAGCAACCACACACTACGGCCCGGTTGTCAATCACAGGCTGCTCTGGGTTGGGAGGGACCTTCGAGTTCATCCAGCACCACCCCTGCCAGGGGCAGGGGCAGGGGCAGGGGCAGGGGCAGGGGCAGGGGCAGGGACAGGGACAGGGACAACTTTCTCTGTCCCAGGTGCCTCCAAACCCTGTCCAGCCCGGCCTTGGACACTCCCAGGGATCCTCTACAGCTCCTCAGCTCTGCTCCTCAGAGCAGTGTGGGGTTTTTCCCTGCCTTGGAGGACAAGGGATGCTCTCAGAGCCCTGAGCACAGGTGTGTGCTGAGCCAGGGCTTTACCTGCGCCCACAGGACGGTGCCAGAGGCCACACGAGCGACCCGAGGACAGGAGAACTCGAGCCCCCTCCCGCTGCCAGCCCCGTCCCCTGCAGCCGCGGTGATTTATCCGCAGCGCCCCGGCCAGAGCAGCATCTCCGCGGGGATGGAAGCGTTTAAGGAGCTGCCTGCGAGTCCCCCCGGCCGCAGAGACATGAAAGGGAAGATGCCGTGCCGTGATTTATGGCGTGCTGAGCGGTTTGACAGTCACGCTGTTGGAAACCGCTGTCCTCTGGCTCGCTCCGGGCCCGGGGAGGGCTGGGCCGCTGCCCGCGGGGGCGGAGGGGCGGATTTGTGGCGCTGCGGAGGGGCCGCTCCCCTCCCGCCTCCCGCCAGATGTGCGGCAGGGAAGGGAGAGCGGCTCCGGAGGGTGCGCTCGGATCCCAAGCCCTCAGCAAGGCAGATGTTTGTTGAGTTATAAATCCAGGCTTTCAGGAGGTTCCTCGCAGCCGCCGCGGTGGCTCTGCTGTCCCGGGGTGGGGACGCTGCCCTGAATCGGTGGGGACGGGGCTCAGCTCCTTCTCCAGGACTGGGGGAGGCCCCAACATTGCCCACCTGATTTTCCGGCCCTGATTTAGGGCAGCTGAACCTTCCCTGCTAGGCACGGCCAGCGAGGAGGGCAAAGCCTTCTCCCTGCTCCAGAACCCTCTTCCCCCAGGCCGGGCAGTGCCTTAAGCCCTGGGAAACAAGAAGAGTCTCTCTGTCCTTGCTTTCCTTGGCTTCTGGGACTCATCATTTCCCCTTGAGCGCCAGGGATGGAAAGTTCCTCACACGCAGAGAAAGGAGGTCAGGTCTGAGGCAGCAGCAGGGCCCGGGAGCTGGGATTTTTAATGACAACCACTCCTTTGAAGCCTCTCGTGTGGGAACTGCCTGCCCCGTGTCCAGCAGCCACCACCGGAGCTGCAGCCACCCGGGCTCTGGAGCTCCTCCTGTGCCCGTGTCCCTTTGCTGGAGACCCCAAACCCCACCCTGCCCGTCCTTCAAGCTTTGAGCCCCACACTTCAAACACCGGATTGTTCCGTCCACCCCCTTCAGACTGAATCTGCCCCGGAAAACAAATGACTCTGCCGGGCTCAGAGCGCTCCCGCAGCTGCCTCTGTAACGAGCTGTTTATTACCGTTCCCATAAGTGAAATCCATTAAGTGTGACAGAAATGCAGCGAAAGTTTACATTCCGCATCCGTCTGAGGGCAGTTCGGAATGAGATTTGCCCCCTTCCCTCCTCCAGCCCAGCAAAGCTGCTCATGATGCTCAGATGAATTTTCCATCGCTGTTTTCCAGAAGAGCGAGGCTGAACTCGAGCGGGCCCTGGATGATTTGGCAACTTGTCCGACTCATCTGCTCCCAGTCTAAGTTTTCTCCCTTCCAGTGTCAGCTTTCATGCTCGAAAACTTGAAAGGAAGAAAGGTGGTTTGGGGATGACATTGTTCCTCAAATCTCCTGTGAGTGATTGGATGTTTTCTGTCCTCCTCTCCAGATGAATCCTCGGAGTTCCTGTTACAGCTGGATGGAAAATGGAGTTTCCATTGTGTGAGGAGTTCTGAGGTTTTGTCCCAAATCTAGAGAGAAAACCAGCGCCTGTAACTGTGTAATAACTCAATAATTAATCCTCTTCTGGGGTATCAATTACATGATGACCTTAATACAGGACAGCGAAGTCAAAATGAAAGATTTGGGGATCTTGTGAGCAAAGTGTTGTCACAGTTTCAGACAGAAAGTTAAACAGAACCTAGATGTTAAAGAAAAATTTTAATTTTTTTTTTCTGTTGATTTATCAGTTTTCCAGGGACAACCGTTCCAGGTACATCCTTTTCATGCAGTTTCATCTTTGTTTTTAAGCACTGAGGGGGGTTCCAGTTCTCCTGACAGGAGCTGGGAATTGTCTGGAGCAGCAAAAGGTGTGAGAACGGGGGCAGAAGAGAACGGAACGGGACAAATCAGGCAACAGGGACCTGAGATAAAATCCCGAACCCACGGAAAAGCCCCCTCGCCTTCAGTGCGGGGGTCCCGGGGAGCTCAGAGCTCCGCAGGAGGGGCAGGGGCTGCTCCCCTCGGCAGAAGGGTGGGAGCATCGCCCCCCGAGGGAGGAGAGGAGCCTCTCCCACCGGGAATGGCTCTGGAAATGGCAGCGATCCCAGCAGGAGCGCCGGGAGAGGCCGATTGACCTTGGTGCCTCTGCAGGTTGGAATTGGGCAATGCCTGCAGCACTCCGGGAGTGCCGGGAGATGATCCCCAAGGCAATAAACCGGGGAGAAATGTGCCCGGCCACACACACACACACACAACTGCACCCTCCAAATTGCATTTCCTTCCTCCCCTCTCCTCCTCCTCCTCCGAATGTGGCAGCGATTTGTCAAGGCCGGACAGATAATCCTGGTTTATCGCCGCACCTGCAGCGGGCGGAGGAGAGGCGCTGATGGAGGGAGATAAATAAACCTGAAGGATGCTGGATGGGGGTGGTTTGTAAATCCAGGGAGAGAGGGCTGATTTCTCAGTGCGGGGTGTGTGGGAGCCGGAGAGCCCGCCCGCATTAGCACAGAAATGCATTTAAAGCGAGACAGACCCTGGTGGCTTTGGCCAGCGGGATACCTCTGGAACGGGGAATGTAAACTGTTTGGAAAAGGAAACGTTTCTGTTTAAATGCGAGGGAAAGGCGGCTGGGGAAGGTAAACATCCTCCCAGAGCAGGAATCGCTGCGGAACCCGTGGGGAAAGGTGGACGTGGGAGTTCTGGGCCCCGGGAGCAAATCCTGCTCCAGGGAGGCCGTGGGGTTGGTGGGAAGATGATCCCTGTGGAGCAGGACAATTCCCACCAGAGAGCAGGACAATTCCCACCAGGACAATTCCCACCGTGGAGCAGGACAATTCCCACCAGAGAGCAGGACAATTCCCACCAGGACAATTCCCACCGTGGAGCAGGACAATTCCCACCAGAGAGCAGGACAATTCCCATCGTGGAGCAGGACAGTTCCCACCAGGACAATTCCCACCAGAGAGCAGGACAATTCCCATCGTGGGGCAGGACAATTCTCACCAGGACAATTCCCACCATGGGGCAGGACCATTCCCACCGTGGGGCAGGACAATTCCCACCAGAGAGCAGGACAATTCCCACACGCGCTGCTCCAAGGGCTGCCAAGCCCAGATCCGCCGGGATAAACTCTCCTTCCAGCTGGGGCTGGGTGATTTAGGAGCGCAGACGCATCCAGGGCCGGGCGGCTCCTTTGGTGTGCGCTCCCCAGCTCCCACCGCCCGGGGCCGGGGGGCTCCCGGCACAGCGGAAATGACAATGGCGATAAGGAACCTTCAGAAATCTTAATTAAACAGTGACCAGAATTGCTGTCTCTCAGCCTGGGGAAGCCTGAGGTACAGTCAGGCCTGTTCTGTAGGTCACCTCTCCAGAACCACCCACTCATGGGGCTCCGTGGCACGTTTTTGTGGAGAAAAGGAGGAAAAAGAGAAGGGAACGCTGGCAGAGACCCGGGGAGGGCCCAGCCCTGCAGAATCTCCCTCCACTCACGCACGACCCCGCTGCAAACACCAGCTTGGTCCAAACAGCCAAGGTTTTGTCTGTTCATCGCTCAGGGTTTGTTTTGGAAACAGCTGTGGGTCCGTGTGGTAAAACAGAAGATGGAAAGTGTCACAGGAATGTGGTTGTCATGCGAAACCTTCCCCAGGAATGGCAAGGAGATTTATATTCTGCATTTGCTTTTAATTCAATGCATATGGCTGCAGATGCCTGAGATTGGGGAAGGGCACTCGCGGCCAGGACACATTTTTCAGGGATGGCTGGTGGCCCAATGTGGGAGCAGAGTAGAGCAGAGCAGCCACAGCACCCAGCCTGCGCCGGGAGGGGGAGAGATGCCACCCCCAGGGCTCTGGGGCCAGCCCAGCTGTCCCCACGGTGTCACCCAGGTGCCTCCCCAAGCCTGGCCCTGAGCTTTTCCTCCTCTGTGCATCCTGCACCTGGTACTGCCCCTGGGCACACCTGGGCCCCTGTGCACACCTGAGCCCTCTGGGCACACCTGAACCCCCATGCACACTTGAACTCCTGGGCACACCTGGGCCCCTGAGCACACCTGAACCCCTGGGCACACCTGAACCGCCGGGCACACCTGAACCCCTGGGCACACCTGAACCCCCGGGCACACCTGAACACCTGGGCACACCTGAGCCCTCTGGGCACACCTGAACCCCCCTGGCACACCTGAGCCCCCGTGCACACCTGAACCCCCCAGGCACACCTGAACCCCCGTGCACACCTGAACCCTCCGGGCACACCTGAACCCTCGGGCACACCTGAGCCCCCTGGCACACCTGAACCCCTGGGCACACCTGAGTCCCTGGGCACACCTGAACCCCCGGGCACACCTGAGCCCCCTGGCACACCTGAACCCCCGGGCACACCTGAGTTCCTGGGCACACCTGAACCCCCTGGCACCCCTGAGCCCCTGGGTACACCTGAACCCCCGGGCACACCTGAACCCCCTGGGCACACCTGAACCCCCGTGCACACCTGAACCCTCCGGGCACACCTGAACCCCCTGGGCACACCTGAACCCCCTGGCACACCTGAGCCCCTGGGTACACCTGGGCCCCTGAGCACACCTGAACCCCCGGGCACACCTGAGCCCCCTGGCACACCTGGGCCCCTGAGCACACCTGAGACCCCTGGCACACTTGAGCCCCCTGGCACACCTGAGCCCCTGAGCACACCTGAACCCCTGGGCACCCCTGAGTCCCTGGGCACACCTGAACCCTCGGGCACCCCTGAGTCCCTGGGCACACCTGAACATCGGGCACACCTGAGCCCCCGATCCACCCAGGGGTTGCCACCTGTGCCAGACCCTCGGCTGGAGCATCCCAGCCCTTTCCTGCCCATGGCCATCACTTCCTTCCATCACTTTTAAACGATTCCCAGCCTTTCCCAGCCCCGGGGTGCGAGGCAGGCCATGGGCAATCAGGAGTTCAGATGCTTTTCTCTCCCTTTCTCTGTTTCTTTTGGGAGCAAAACAACCAAACACGAACAAACCCGGAGCAGATGTGGCCCGGGCACTGCGAGTGGAGCGGGAATCTCACGAGTGGCCCTGGAGACAAACAAGGCTGGGCTGGTGAAACGGAGCCTGGCGTGGTGTGGGGAAGGGAAGAGGGCTGGGAAGAGGAGCTCATTTCCAAAGAATTAGAAAAATGTGATGCAACTCTTTTAAAAGAAAGGAAGAGAGAGGGAGAGCAATGCAGGGAATGCCACAAAAGTCGTGTAGGCAGGAGTGTGCAGCTGGCTGAGTTTGAAAACAAATGATTTTAATCAGCTGCTATTCAACCGCTGTCAGCTCTGATTTACTGTGTGCAGGCAATTAAGGGTTTGGGGGGTTCAGGGATTAGGAGTGAGAACCTAAAGCACGTTGTTGGAGGGGAGGAACCCTGCAGCAAGGGCAGGGGTGGGGCTGTCCCAGCCCTTCCCTGGGGTGGGGCCAGACCCCCAGAGCCTGGCACAGGGGCTCACTGGGTTTGGCCATCCTGGCTCAAGGGGTTCTGGGCTGGGTGGGGGACCCCAGGGCACGGCCCCTTCCCCAGGGCCCTGCCCAGGCTCAGGATCTGGGGATCTCAAACCTGGGGTACTCCAGCTCCTCTGAACCCGCACAAACCCAGCTGGATAAGAGGGCAGGGCACTTTCAAAGTGATTAAATGAGACCCAGGGTTCAGTGATGGAGGAGCAGAATGACCACGATGCCCCCCAGGCCCTTCCCAGGTCTGCTGCAGCACCAGCTCCTGCCTGGCCCAGCAGTCCCCTGAAAAAGGGGCTGCCAGCTTTATCCCTCTCACACCAAACAAGTCCCTTCCATCATCTAAAACTACAAAATGGCTCGAGGTATCTTCCCCCTGGCAGATCCTCACAGATACACTGGAGGCAGACACTTCCAGCAGGGCTGTGAGATGAGCTTCCCACAATTAATTAGCCCAGCTAAGCACTGCGCAACCGAGAAAATTAAAAAGAAAAACTATCTTCCCGAGTCCAGAGCGATCTGGGTGTTTGCACAGCTCCCACCTCGGTGGCAGATAATCGTCTGGAGCCTCTGATCCTCCAGCAGCTCTGGCGGCTCTTGGTGCTGCTGGAGTGCCCCGGGCTGCAGCTGCGGGCGGCGCCGGCGGCCGGGGTGCGCTGCCAGGAGCCGGCGTCTCGCCCACGGATTATGGGGGGACACAAAATCTCCTGATTGCCCCAAGATCCACAGCTCCGCTCATCCCAGAATGTGCCACCATGTCCCACATGTTATGGGGGGGACACAAAATCTCCTGTCTGCCCTGAGACCCACAGCACCACTCATCCCAGAACGTGCCACTGTATCCCACAGATTATGGGGGGACTTAAAATCTCCTGTCTGCCCCAAGCCCTGCAGCTCTGCTCATTCCCGAACGTGCCACCTGTGTCCCCCAGGTGATGGTGGCTCCTGTTTGCCCTGGAGCTGCCCCAGACCCGCAGCTCCCCTCATCCCAGAACGTGCCACCGTGTCCCACAGATGATGGTGGCTCCTGTTTGCCCCCAGACCCGCAGCTCTGCTCGTCCCTGAACGTACCACCGTGTCCCACAGGTGATGGTGGGGACACAAAATCTCCTGTCTGCCCCAAGATCCACAACTCCACTTATCCCAGAATGTGCCACCGTGTCCTGCAGACGATGGTGGGGACACAAAAGCTCCTGTCTGCCCTGAGATCCGCAGCACCACTCATCCCAGAATTTGCCACCGAGCCCCATGGGTGATGGGGGGGCATAAAATCTCCTGATTGCCCCAAGATCCACAGTTCCACTCATCCCCGAAGGTGCCACCGTGTCCCACAGATGATGCTGGCTCCTGAGATCCACAGCACCACTCATCCCCGAAGGTGCCACCGCGCTGCCTTTGTTCCTCCCGTTTAGCGCTTTGATTTGTGCGGCTCTGCTGAGAATCTCCCTCCCAGCTTGTTGACTTATCACTCATCCCCGTGAGCTGCCGCTCTCTCCCCTCCTGACAGCTCTGCCTAATGTACTTATTCATTCCATTTAAATAAATCGAAGCGGGCCTATGACAGCCGATAAGTGAGTCACACAAGAACAAACAGAGAGGAAGCACTGCAAATAGTCAAATGTCAAGCAGGAATGGAAAACTGTCCCTATAGCTCCAGCGAACCTTAGATGTCTAATATTTATGGCCAATTGATGTCATTAGAAAGTAAATAAGCCCTCTTATGCTGCATTACAAAAGATTAACTGCAAGCAATGGAGTTTAAATAGCACAGATAAGTGCAGATGGAAATAAACCTGTTTAAAGCTGGAAATATTTGCTGAACCTCCTTGCTGCTTTTAAGATAATTGATCTCTGTATATCTGTATTGAATCTCGCCATAAAAGCTTTGAAACGTCTTCTGGCAGAGCCCGGCTGGCTCGTGACTCAACCTCTCCTTATCTCTGCGGATTGCAGAGGGTTTTTCATTCCTCAGCACGCCGGGCGGGGAGCTCCGGCCGCTGTCAGCACTTTCCAGCCGGAGATGCTCCAGGTCGGGCTGGAAAGCACCGGCTGCAGCTGCAGCGCTGCCCAGCCCCTGTCACACCCCGGGGACGGGGTAAATGTGTCCCCCTGTGCCTTTGCCCAGCTCCTGTCACACCCCGGGGATGGGTAAATGTATCCCCCTGTGCCTTTGCCCAGCTCCTGTCACACCCCGGGGATGGGTAAATGTGCTCACTGTGCCTTTGCCCAGCCCCTGGCACACCCCGGGGATGGGTAAATGTGCTCACTGTGCCTTTGCCCAGCCCCGAAGGACAGCAGGAACATGAACTGGAGTGACTGGAGGGAGCTGCGGGGCTCCGGGAGCAGCCCGGCCCCGGGGATGTTAATGAGTTACACGGCGCTGATGAGGGAAACCAGCGGGAGAGGGAGGGATTTGCTGCCCCGTGCCCACGCGGATCTCCGGGCACACCCCACCCAAGGCCACCCCCGTTCTAAGCCCAGAACACCCTCCCAGCGCCGAGCTGGGCCAGCCCGGGGGCTCCGGGGACCACCCCGTGCCCAAACCCGCCCGCAGGTGAGCGGCACCTGGGAGGGGATAGCGGGGACAGGTGCCGGCGGGAGGCTGAGCACAGCTGAACCCTGCTCAAACACTCCCACAGAGCCTGGAGAAAGCTGCGAGAGGGGCACACGGGGCCCAGGCAGCAGCTCAGGCTCAGGAATACCCGGGCAGCCGCACCCCCAGGTGCCCGTGCCCCCCGGCCGCCCCCGCCGGGCACCATCTGCAGCGGGACTCGGTGCCAAAGCGCCGCTTGTGCGCCTCAGGAACGTTTGTTTGATGCTCCAGCTCTGCTTTCAGGATGATTAATCCGCGGCCGGCTGCGTGCTCGGGCTCTCCATAAAGGCAGGTGCATGTGTCGGTGCGCTGCCGCTGTCAGCGCCGTTAATGCACGCGTCTGTTTTACAGCCCCATTGACAGCGGCATTGTTCTGCCGGGGTTACAGCTCTGACATGTGGAATCAATCTTTTTAACCTGTCAATTCATCAGTGGGCAGCTGTCAGCCCGCCTGAAAGGCCTGAAGGACAGTGCCCTTTCAATGGATTATACTGGATGCTCGCTGGAGTAAAATTGAACACTTCAGGCTCTGGAACTCTCCCTGCATCCAGAGCAACGCTGCAGCTCCTGCTGCTGCAGGAAACGACAGCAGGGCCTGCTGCATGGGACCAGGCAGGGAGGGAGGGCAGGGACAGCCTGGCTGTGTGACACTGGCTGTGTGACACTGTGTGACACTGTCTGTGTGACACTGGTGTGTGACACCCTGGCTGTGTGACACCCTGGCTGTGTGACACCCTGGCTGTGTGACACTGGTGTGTGACACACTGTGTGATACTGGGTGTGTGACACCCTGGCTGTGTGACACCCTGGCTGTGTGACACTGGTGTGTGACACTGTGTGACACCCTGGCTGTGTGACACTGGTGTGTGACACACTGTGTGATACTGGGTGTGTGACACCCTGGCTGTGTGACACTGGTGTGTGACAGTGGCTGTGTGACAATGTGTGACACCCTGGCTGTGTGACACTGGTGTGTGACACACTGTGTGATACTGGGTGTGTGACACCCTGGCTGTGTGACACTGGTGTGTGACAGTGGCTGTGTGACACTGTGTGACACCCTGGCTGTGTGACACTGGCTGTGTGACTCTGAGACAGCCCAGAGCACAGCTGCAGGGCAGGGAGAGTGGATCCCTGATCCCCTGATCCCCTGATCCCCTGATCCCCTGATCCGAGAGCTCAGGCAGCCTGGGGCTGGCAGCTGCAGCCCTGCTGTGGAGGAACAGCACAGGGAGCTGTCCCCAAGCTGTCCCCGTGCTGTCCCCATGCTGTCCCCGTGCTGTCCCCAAGCTGTCCCCAGTGCCCCAGTCCTTGCTGGCAGCCCAGGTGCCTCCCCAGCCTCAGCCCAGCCCCTCGGTGAGTGCTGGGACTGTTGAACTCTCCCACCCAAGGGCCGTTCCCACCCCAGGGAGGTGCCTGGGGGAGCTGACACCTGTCTGTGACACCCTCTCCCTGTCCCCTCTGGGGCAGCTGTTGGATTGGGGACAGCAAACAGCCCCCCTGGGTGACTCGTCCCCTGGCAGGGAGCAGCTCCAGCAGGAAACAAAAGCATAACCTTGAACATGCAGCATTTCCCTGCTCCCCTCAGCCCAGTGCTGTGTGGTGTTCGTTCAGCGGCCACTAATTTGATTCATATGAGGAGCTTGACCTTATTCCACCGAGTGTTTTCCAGCCTGGATTTCTCTAACTGCTTGTTTATAGAGAGTATATGGAGCATTTAATGTTTTCCTTTTTTTTTTTTCAGCTGTTTAGGAACTTGTTGGGGTTTTTTTTTAGGCAATCCCAAGAGGGCAGGGCACGAGCCACAGCCTCCTTCCCCCCTCCCAGCCATCAGGGTGCCCGAACCCCCTCCCTGCTCTGCTGCAGGGCAGGCAGGAAGGATAATTTATTTGGTGGCTGCATCATTAGGTGGAGGTGACTCCCAGTGCCATTATCTTTGTTTAGCACAGGCAGGGAGCAGTCAGTGCTCTCTGGGTGATCTGTCTTAGCGTCAAAAAGCCACGGAGACACAGCAAAGCTCTCCTCGAGCTTTAATCTCCCAGCAGCATCATTTCCTCAGCCGGGGAGGGGCAGGGACCTGGGTGCCCGTGATGAATTTGGGTGATTGATCTTCCCAAAGTGCTTTTTGCCTTCCTGGCCAGGCAGACACGGAGGGTGCAGCATTTATGGATTATCCCTGTGTGAGGTGCTGTGCACAACCAGCCACAGGTGAAGCAGTCCCCTCCTGCCTTCCAGCAAGGGGAGCACACCCAGGAGAGCAGGATCTGCAGGGCTGGGGGCCGGTTACAGGGCAGGGAAGGGAGAGCTGTGGGCTGGGAGGCACATTATTTATGGGTATGAATAATATTTATTTGTATAAACATTATTGAATATTTATTTGTATAAACATTACTGAATATTTATTTGTATAAAACTCCTGATTACCTGCCCCAGGTGTGCAGCTGAACCTCGGGAGGGCACGGGCTCCCAGGCATCTCCAGCCTCACTTGATTTATTTCACATTGCACTGCAGGGAATTGAGAAGTGTCATCTCCTGTTGAGCACAGGCAGCAGGGAGGCAGAGCCCAGGCAAGGTCACAGAGCCAGGCTGAGGCACAGGGTGGCTGAGCCCGGGCCCCTGTGCCCACCTGGGCAGGCTGAGCTCGGGGAGGTGGGCTGGGAGAGCTCCTGGCAGCCCCTTGGGGAAAGACACCAAAGAGGAGCAAATAGCAGCTGCAATATTTTCATCTGGGGCCCTGTTATGAGAAGTGGCAAGACTAAGAACCCAGTGGCTCCTAATTTGCTCCTGACTCTTTTAATCAAATGGAGCTTTCAGCCCTAATCCCGAGCCAGGCTTTTCAGCAGAGATCACAGGGAGATTATTCATCAGGAGGGGCAGTCAGCAGCACGTCTCCCCCTGCCAGAAGAACTAGGTGACCCAGCCCAGCCCCTCCCCAGCCCTGCCAGCCCCCCCTGGCACTGTCCCTGAGGTGTCAGCAGCCCCAGCCCTGGCTCTGGGGGGCTCAGGGCCTGCCTGTGCAGCCTGGATGCTGCTGGGGGAGCCCAGACCCCTCTCTGCCCTGGCTGTGGGAGTCACAGGCTGGGTCTGACAGGGTCCCCACCGCCCTGCTGGGCTCTGTGGGACACGGAGGTTTCTCAGCTCTGCTCCTGCTTCTCCCCACCCTGGGCTCCCCACCCCGAGGTGAAACCCAGAGTGAGAATTCTCTCCCACGATTACAGCACCCACCTGGATGCAGTTGCACCCACCGATGATTTATGTGCCAAACACCCTCTCCTCCAGCTGCAGGAACGGGAGGATTTTGAGGTGAAACCGTCGGATCAAAGAGAGTTTACAGAGCCCCTTTAACCAAATTTTCACAATAACAATCCCTCGGTGCAGTGCCTGCAATGAAAGCCGAGAGATGAGGCGGGCAGGGAGCGAGCCCCGGCGGTAAATCACGGCGGGGCTGAGCTGCTCCTGCTCCCTGCTCTCTGCTCGATGGTGTCATCCCAGCCCCAGCGTCCCCGCGGTGAGTTACAGCCCGGCGGGCGGCGGGGGCCCATCCATCACCGCAGATGTAAACAGGTACTCAGACCGCAGCTCCAGAGCCCTGTGCCGGGCACTCCATCACTCCCGCAGCCCCAGCCCGGCCCTGCCGAGGTCAGGGCTCTGATTGCTGCTGCTCTGGCACGGCGGGGCTCAGCCCGCGGCTCTGACAGCCCCAGGCAGGCTGATTGCCCCCCAAATTCGCCCTGATGCAGAACAAGGCAGCAGCAGCAGCCTGCTCTGATCACCGGCTCCATCCCCGCGGCTGGGGCTGCTCGGGGCTGTTCAGGGACATCCTCCAGACCTGCTCTGGGCTCTGCTGGGGGCCTTGGGACCGTCCCAAACCTTCCCTGCCCCTCAGCAAATGCCAGATCACAGCCCTGGCTCCCATCTCTGCCTCCTGCCAGAGGGAGGCTTGTCCTGCACGGCTCCCCTGGGCCTTTGGGGGTGACTGTCCCCTCCCACCCACACCCAGGGCCGGCTGCTGGGAGCACTGGGTGCCCCAGGGCCGGCTGCTGGGAGCACTGGGTGCCCCAGGGCTGGCCGCTGGGAGCACTGGGTGCCCCAGGGCAGGCTGCTGGGAGCACTGGGTGCCCCAGGGCAGGCTGCTGGGAGCACTGGGTGCCCAGGGCTGGCTGCTGGGAGCACTGGGTGCCCAGGGCTGGCTGCTGGGAGCACTGGGTGCCCAGGGCCGGCTGCTGGGAGCACTGGGTGCCCAGGGCTGGCTGCTGGGAGCACTGGGTGCCCAGGGCTGGCTGCTGGGAGCACTGGGTGCCCAGGGCCGGCTGCTGGGAGCACTGGGTGCCCAGGGCTGGCTGCTGGGAGCACTGGGTGCCCAGGGCCGGCTGCTGGGAGCACTGGGTGCCCCAATCCCACTGGGGACCACAGGGACAGGGGTGCAGCTCCCTGACTGCAGCTGACCTGGCCGGGCAGCCCAGGCACAGCCAGACCCTTCTCAATGAGATGTGAAGGTGCTCAGCAAAACCTTTTAAAGGACCCTTGAAGAGGAATCAATAACCAGTTCATCATCCTCCCTGCTTCTCCTTTACCCCGTGATACCTTTTCTAAAAAGCAGCTGCGAAATCCCTCAGTCACTGCCCAGCCAGCAGGCAGTAAATCTGCAGAACACAAAGATGATTTTCATTTCCATCAGGTTACTCTGTTCCTCTCTCTAAATATTTCAGGGGAGCTCGATTCATGGCCTCTCCTTTGGCGTCCAAAGAAAAATAATAATAATTTTTTATTTAAAAGGTGGGGGAGAGCGCTGCCCCCAGCACCGGGGGGGTTTCAAATGGTTCCCAGCTTCATTACCAGCCCTGAGCAGGTTCTGTATACATCACCCAGTTTAATTCAGCAATATCATCAGTGTCAACGGGCATCCAGCGCCTGCTGCCCATTGGTCATCCGGGGCTGACACAAACTCAATAAATACTCCATAAGCCCTGACAGCCGCCAGCAGATTAGCCCGGCATGAGCGATGGCCCCGGCAACACCTGCTGAACCAAATCACCTCCCTGAGTGATGGGCCCCTACCCAGCCCTGACCACGAGTGAGAGCAGGGGAAGAGGGATTTTGTACTTGAAGGGAAGAATTAGAGGCGGTGGCTGGAGTGATTGGAAAAGCTTCCCTGGGTTTCTGGCTCCTTCCTGCCCCCCCCCCCCCGGCACGTGCAGGCTGACCAGCAGCAGGTTTTTATTATTCTGTGTGTTATTGATGTCACCAGCAGTGAGTTTATTCCGTGTCCGAGCGCGTTGTTGCTCTGAATTATCGTTTTAAGCTGCTTGGTGAGGCCTTAACCAACTGCTTAAAAAGCAGCACTTGTTCGGAGGTAAAATGGAGCCTCAGGTGCAGCACAAGAACCTCCAGAGCTGATCCCAGAGAGCGACTGGAGCTCAAACCACAGCGCTGCACAAGGTCCTGGAAAATCAGAGGAGCTGAGACTCCGGAATCCATCGCCTTCCTGAATTTCTGCTTGCCCTGGGAAGCAGAATCATGGAATCACAGAACGGCTTGGGTTGGGAGGGACATTACAGCTCAGCCCATTCCAATCCCTCCCAAGGACAGGGACACCCTCCACTAACCCAGGCTGCCCCAAGCCCTGTCCAGCCTGGCCTGGAAGTAACCTGCAGCTGGATTTTTAAAGTGAAGAAAACCACAGGTAACACCAAAGCTCCAAATAAACCAAAGGAAACACCAATACTTGGAATAAACCACAGGTAACACCAACACTCGGAATAAACCACAGGTAACACCAAAGCTCTGAATAAACCACAGGTAACACCAGCATGTGGAATAAACCACAGGTAACACCGACACACAGAATAAACCACAGGTAACACCAGCACAAGGAATAAACCACAGGTAACACCAACACTCGGAATAAACCACAGGTAACACCAAAGCTCCAAATAAACGGAGCCAAACCACGATGGGGCCGTGTCCAGCTCTGAGCACGGGACTTGCCCTCTTTCACTGCCTCATTTCCCCACGTGTTGGTCAAGCACTGCTCCCTGCTCAGGGGCCTTTTTTGCTCTTTTCCTCCCCAGCGAGGCTTTTCTGGCACCCCGGGGGCGCTCCTGCAGCAGCAGAACCGATCTGGCGCAGGGCTGGGCCCGGCTGCTCTGAGCCCCATGCAGTCCCGGGCCCCCCAGCCCCTCACCCCGAGCTCCCCACCCTGCAGGACTGCTCCTTGGGCTGCATTTCCCAGTGCCTGGCACCGCTCCCTGGCTGGGACGTGTCTGTGTGGCGGGGATGGGATGGAGGTGACAGCCCCGCGCGTTTGATCGCGCTCCTCTCTGTCTGCTCAGGAGCTGTCAGCGATTTCACTACCCCAAGTAGCTGTCACTCCGCTTTTGGCTCTAGGATCCTGTTTTGATTCCAGCCCTTATCGAGTTTATCTAGAATCCTTCTGCTCATTTAAAAGAAGAAGAAAAAAAAAATAAAAAAGCCACCCCCCCAAAAAAATCTCTCTGATTGAAAGTGCTTTTGGAGCGAGCGTGAGTCGGCTCCCGGGGCGCCCTGCGTGGGTTTGATGCACTCCAGCCTAATTGATGTCCCTGGGTTTGAAGAGCTGTCTGGATGAGGGGCCCGCCAAAGTCTTTCAGAGTAATGTGATTTGCTGGAGAGCCCTGGTGTAGCTTTGCAGAAACACTGCTGCTCCTGCTGCCAGCTTAAATCAGATACCAGCCTGACCTCGGCAAGCAGTGTCTTCTCCTATAAATTCTGGCATCACAGTGAGTTACATCATTCGAGCTGCATTATGTGCTGTTACAGACAAGAAGTCACGCAAGTTAATGTGGCAGCTGGCTGGGATTTAAAGGCGAACGCACCGGGCTGGAAAATCCAAACCCCACCTTTGCCTCGGCACCCGCGGCTGCTGCGCCAGCCTCGCCCGCGGCCGGGGCGGTTCCGCTCCCTCGGGGCAGGGAGGTGATTCCTCCGGCCGCAAACCTCGGATTCGCTGCTGGGCGGCTTCTCCTGCCCGCTCTGCCTTTGACAGGAAGGTGAGCAGGAGCCCGTCATCCCCGGCAGGAGGATGGAGCCCTGCGGAGGTGGCAGAGGGTGACACAGGGAGGTGCCACTCGGGTCACCTGGCTGCGCGTGGCCCAGGCAGCCCGGGGCTCTGGGAGGGCACAGGGAGGGTGGCACAGGGAGGTGCCACTCGAGTCACCCGGCTGTGAGTGACCCAGGCAGCTCAGGGCTCTGGGAGGGCACGGGGAGGGTGATGCTCGGAGGTGCCACTCAGGTCACCCGGCTGTGAGTGACCCCAGGCAGCCCGGGGCTCTGGGAGGGCACAGCTGCTCCCAGACACCAGCCCTGCATGTTCTCATGTTCGTCCACCTCAAATTCCCAGCCACGAGCCCCTGAGCACTGCCCAACACCTGAGCACTGCCCAGCACCTGAGCACAGCCCAGCCCCTGAGCACTGCCCAGCCCCTGAGCACAGCCAGGCTGGCACCTGAGCACAGCCCAGCGCCTGAGCACTGCCCAGCCCCTGAGCACAGCCAGGCTGGCACCTGAGCACAGCCCAGCACCCAAGCACAGCCCAGCCCCTCTCCAGCCCCTCCCCACAGAAGCACCGAGAGCCCTGCGCCGCTGCTGTTGTTGTCATTATTGCCATCCTTGTACAAAGTTCCTTCTGCAGCTGCTGTGCCCGTGACGTTCCCTTCAAGCCGCAATAACCAACCTGTCACAGCCTACAAACGCCGACAATGCAGCGCCGTGTGGGGCTGACTTAATAAACCTCATTTACATTCATTCTGATCTGCTCAGGCATTGAAAAACATTTCACAGGGAAAAAGAAATAAGCAGGAACCTCTCCAAGCTGACACGATGTTTGCTGATATGATACGAACGGACTTAATAGCAGCACGTATGAGAACATGCATTCCTTACAATATTTGCAAATGGGCTTCTTTTTATTTATTTGTGATTTCTTCTCTTCCCCCCCTTTCTTTTCCTTTTGTGCTGCTGCCACTTGTGCTGTGGGAGCAGGGCCGTGGCCACAGCCACGAAATGAGAAATGACAGACAGGGGAACAGGGGGGGAAAAAGAGATTTTGCCATGGGTGCATTTCAATGGTACTTCAGGAAAAACTCAGAGCCTGCTCAGCCACAGCACAGACTGAACACACGTGAGATGACATCAGCTGTGACATCACCTGTGACATGACATTGTCTGACATCATCTGTTACATCACACGTGACATCACCAATGACGTGACATCACCTGTGACATCACATGTGACATGACATTACATCACCCATTACATGACATCACTCATGACGTGACATCACCTGTGACATCATCTGTGACATGACATTACATCACCCATTACATGACATCACCAGTGACATCACCTTTGGCATCACTTTGTGACACCATCTGTTACATCACAGGTGACATCGGCCCTGATATGACATCACCTGTGACATCACCCATGACATCACCCATGTTATGACATCACCTGTGACATCACACATGACATCACCCATGCTATGACATCACATGTGACCTCACCCATTACATCACCCATGACGTCACGCCCACCCAGCTGCTCTGAGGAGCCAGAGCCCCCAGGTGTGTGTGAGCCGAGCTCCCAGCCCTGTCCGTGTCCCTCTCTGCCCCATCCCCTGCCAGCAGCCATCGGTTCTGCCCAGACCTCCCCAGTAACTCCCCCAGGTCCCCCTTCCCTGCCCCTGCTCTGTCCCAGCCCCCTCTGCTCTGCCAGAGCCCCTCGGGCCCTTCCTCACCCAGGGAGGGATGGAACCCCCAGCCCAGAGCCCCCTGTGTCCCTGGGCACCTGTGGAGCTCTCCCCAGGTGTGCCACCACCCTGGGGTCCCTCTCCCTGCAGGTGCAGAGCCCCCCGTGACCCCAGGGCAGGGAGCACTCCCAGGAGCCCTCCTGGCACAGCCCACCCTTCACCCAGGCCAGGAGTCGAGGGGGAAAAAAAATGAAAGAATATTGAACTTCTAATGCACTGTAATTACCAAATGATCCTATCTCAGGAGCAATGGGGCCCTGTGGGATTTATTGCTGTATTAACAGTGGTTTTCCATTGCATTACTTAATGAATAATGTCTAGGCTAATAGCACACACACAAGCAAAAAAAAAAAAAAAAAAAGAAGGGAAAAAAAGGGGAGAGAACACAACTCCAGTGTAATTATTATTTCTTCTAATGCAGCCGCTTCTTGCATAAATACCCATCTCTCTTTATTGGGTTGCTGTTTAAAAAATGCTCCCCGTTAAATTGCCGTGGTGCCGGGCACACATTAGGGCCGCGATTTTTCCTTTTGCTTTCCCTAGGTGTTTTCCCCGTGCCCGGCGCTCCCGCACGCCCTCTGACCACCCCGTGCCCTCCATCCCCCGGCGCCACCGCGGGCCCCGCTCCCCGGGCCCCGCCGGGATCTCGGCTGTGCAAACAGCCCGGCCCCTGTTTATTTTGGTAGCCTGGCGAAATGTTTACGGGGAGCTATGGGAGCAGAAAGGCTGAACGGAGATCATCGCCGTGTGTCAAATTAAAGAGCGCTTAGCGCTGCCTAATCTGCCGGTAATTGCTGCCGTGGCAGCGGTGGCACCGGGGCTGGGTAAGGGAGCTGATGACAGGGACAGGGCTGCTCTGGCACTGCAGCTTTCCTCTGTATTTTCATCTCTTTTTCCGTCTGTTTGTTGATCGAAGGAGCCCTCACTGTCCCAGCACACAAACAGGAGTTACCTGCCCAGGGCAAGGCCCCAAATCCAGGTGCCCTCAGAGCTCATCACCCCCAGAACACCCCAGCAAGGGAGATTCGTTTTCTCCACCACAGAGCAGGGAATTAGAGCACCCAGAGACCGGCAGACCCAGCAAATAATAATAATAATAATAATAATAATAATAATAATAATAATAATAATAATAATGCTACCTGCAAGGGCTGATGGGCTCTGCACTTTGCAGAGTTGGGGCAGAGCTAATTACTAATTACTCATTACCGGCGCTGAGTCTGACTGGCCCCGGGTTTAGTGGGGATTTTTGTACCTCCCGTCACTGAGAGCCGAACCCAGCCCCTGAGGGGCACGGGGGACCCCCACCCTCAGGGTTTGCCTCGGTTTTGTCCTTCCCGAGGTCAGCAGGGAGAGGGAGAGGAGAAGGGAGGCCCGGCCTGGCCCGGGGAAGGGACAGAGTGGCTGCCGGACACATTTCCGAGCGAACGCTGATTTTGCTCCCTGAGAACTCTCCCTGTTCAATAAGAATCCTGCTTTTGGAGCGGCAAACCCATTGCCCTGGCAACCAGCTGTGATGTCAGAGGAAATCGGCTGCGACGTCCTCGGGGGAAGGAGCAGGAGTCGATAACCCTGGAAAAAGGCAGATCCCGATCCCGACACCTGGGACAGCCCTGGGACAGAGCTCCCTGAGCTCTCTGAGCTCCCTGAGCGCTGCCGCAGCCCCAGCCCCGGGCCGGGCACCTTCTCTGGGCAGAAAAGTGTGTATTTCCCCAGCAGCACCGGCACCCCAGAGCCCAGCCCGGGCACATCCCCGGCCGTGCCTCCTCTCCCAGCCCAGGGCTGTGGCAAACCCCGACCCTCCGGGGGCTGCCCCCGGGCCTCGGGTGGGGCGGGATGCGGGAGAAGCCCCCGGGCCGGGCGGGATGCGGGAGAAGCCCCCGGGGCAGGAGCGGGGGATGCAGGACGGGCTCTCCGAGGGGAGGGGGCTTAACCGGTCTGTTCCAGTTACGGAGCGCAGCCAGCGCGAGGTTCATCATTAACTGTCAAACAGCGGTTTTAATCAGCCCTGCTCCTCGGCGGAAGATAGATTTAATATCAAGGCACATTTTCAGAGCCATTAGTTTAATTATGACAGGTGTCTGCAAACTGGATGGCTCCGCTTTCAGCTCTGAATGACAGCGCTTAATTCCACGGGCCCACAGGGGCCAGGAGGGTACTTTACAAAAATGAGCTTCCATTAAAGCATAAGTGTTTCTTTCTTTCTTCCTCCCCTTTTTTTTTTTTTTTTCTTAACATGTATATAAATATATATTTCTCTCCTTTTGTTCTCCCTGCTCCGCTAAGAAAATGAGAGCTGATCAGAAAAATCGCCCTTTAGTGGAAGCCCAAATAATTTTCCTTGCCCATTAGGAGGAGCGTTCCAGGTCGGGAGGGCTGTGCCCTGCGCTCTCGGGCCAGGCAGAAGCAGCACAGCAATTTGCTGCTTAACCTTCCCATTATCCATCTCCCCCTCCAGGAAACAGGTAAATAACCAATAATAACAAATAATGGGAGGTTTGGGTGCCTGTGAGATGCTGTTTTACCCCCGGCAGGTTACCCTGAGCCCCTCCAGGTGTGCTCACCTGTGTGCAGCTCACAGCACCTCACACCCGCCTGCTTTAGGCCCCAAAACCCCTTCCCTTCACCCCTGCTCCCTAAAAACTCAGAGCTTTTCCTGTCCTTGGGGCAGGCTGGGCTGAACCCAGCGGCACTTTTGTAACTTTTTGGAAGTTGGGATGAACTTGGGCACCGCTCACCGCCCCCAGCCCGGCCCGGGCCGCTCACAGCGCTGCGCTGGCGGCTCCTGCTGATCGCCCCTCGTGCCCTGCCTGGATCCCGCTCCGCTCTCCCCCGGGGCGGGGGTAGCCCGCCTGTCCCTGTGCCATCAGCTCCGGCCCGGGACAGCGGGCGGGGATGCGGGGATGAGGGGAGCAGGAGGGACCCGTCCCCGGCATCATCGGCAGCTCCGCACCCCGCGGCTCTCCCAGCTCCGCATCCCCCGGCTGCCCCCCATCCCGGTGCTCTCCCGCATCCCCCGGCTCTTCCAGCTCCTCATCCCGGCGCTCTCCCGGCCCCGCATCCCCCGGCCCCGCATCCCGGGGCTCTCCCAGCCCCGCACCCCGCGGCTGTCCCCCATCCCGGTGCTCTCGCATCCCGGCGCTCTCCCAGCCCCTCATCCCGGTGCTCTCCCGCATCCCGGCACTCTCCCGGCCGCACAGTGACCTCTGCTGCAGAGCACAGCAGCTGCCAGCCGGGCTCGCACAGCCGCCGGTCACGGGCAGCTCCGGGGATGTTTCCCCGCACCCCGAGCCCCTGCCCGGGACCCCTCTCCCGGTGGTGGGTCCCGCAGGGACAGACCCGCCCCACGGCAGCTCCCCGGTTCCCTGGGAGCTCCAGAGGGCAGAGAAGGAGCCCAGAAGGTGCCGCGGTGGCTGCTCAGACCGCCCGGGACACGCTGCCCGCAGCTCCTCGGCAAGGGGCGCGTCCCTCCAGCCCTCCCAGGACAAAATTCCTGCGGGCCGGGTCCCCTGAGGGCAGCCCAGCCCTGCTCTGCTGCTCCTTGTGCCAGCACCTTCCCCGGGCAGCTCCGCACAGCCCCGAACGTCCCCGGGCAGTTTTGCACAGCCCCGGGCAGTTCTGCACAGCCCCGAACATCCCCGGGCAGTTCTGCACAGCCCCGAACATCCCCGGGCAGTTCTGCACAGCCCCGAACGTCCCCGGGCAGCTCCCGCAGGCCAGGCTGGCACCCGGGACGGCCCCGGGGGCTCCGGGGCAGAGCCTAGGGCGGCTCCGCTCGGCCCCGCAGCCCCCGGGGCCGCAGCTCCCGCTCGCCGCCGCCCGGAGCCTCGCAGGCTTTTACCGAAAGGTCAGAGGGAAATATCGCTCCTGCTTTTCCCCAAGCCTGGTGCTGAACACTGGAGCCTCCAGCCGGCCCCAGACGCTGTTTTATTTCTTGCTGCTCATTCACGGGTCCCTCGTTATCTCCACACGCCCGTGACCTTTCTGTCAAGTGCTCGGGAGCTGCTGGAGGGGAGTTCAGATGTGCCAGAGCCGTTCTGCTCGTGAGACAGAACACAGCAGCCTGAAAGGCTGCCAGGGGAATCCCTGCTCACCCACCCTTCCAGAGCCCTTCCAGAGCCCTTCCAGAGCCTTTCCAGAGCCCTTCCAGGGCCTTTCCAGAGCCCTTCCAGAGCCTTTCCAGAGCCTTTCCAGGGCTCTCACAGGAACACTTCCAGAGCCTTTCCAGAGCCTTTCCAGGGCCCTTCCAGGGCCTTTCCAGAGCCTTTCCAGAGCCTTTCCAGAACCCTTCCAGAGCCTTTCCAGAGCCCTTCCAGAGCCTTTCCAGAGCCCTTCCAGAGCCCTTCCAGAGCCTTTCCAGAACCCTTCCAGGGCCTTCCCAGGGCCCTTCCAGAGCCTTTCCAGGAACCCTCCCAGAGCCCTCCTAGGAAGGGCCAGAGTGGCCCAGGGACCCCAGCAGCCCCTAGCACACCTGGGCTGCTCAGCAAACATCCCCCAAAAACGCATCTGGGGAGTCCTGGAGTCACAGCAATGATGGGAGGGAGCCTCAGCAGCCCCCCGAGGACCCTCACTGCCCACCCGGGCTGTGGGGAGAGCAGGGGAGCACCAGGCACAGGAAAATCTCCTCCCAAACCCAGGCCCTGGGCACCTTGACTGCTCTCAGGTCAAAACAAAACTGTCACAGGCAAGAAAGGGGCAGAACAAAGCCTGAAAAATCCCCAAAGGCTCTGAGCAAACAGCTCCCCACAGTGCTGCTGCTGCTGGAGCATCTCATTCCTCCAGGTGAGCACATGATCTCCAGAGCTGACTCAGCCTTCCCCAGCCCCAGCTCCCCTGCAGGGCACAGCCAATTGTGGGGAGCCAGCACTAAAAACAGCAAGGCTGTGATTTCACACACCTTTGCTGGTTGGGTTGCTGCTCCCTGCCCTGACCTTGGTGTTCCTGTGGCCCCAGATGGACGCAGCAAATGGAAAAACAGCAGCACCCTGCTCCCATGCTGCCAGGCATTGCCCCCCAGGCAAACCCTGCCTTCCACCTGAGGCCGTGGAACAGCTCCCAAAATTGAGTGGCAGCGCTGGGACTGTGGGGGTGTGGTTTGGATGGAAGTGTGTGACAGCACAGGGGGCAAAACTCAGAGTTTCAGGGTTCAGAATACAGGAATATTTATAAAGCAAGGTGGAGGATTTAGGGCAGAGGCAGCCTCTTTTTCACCTTCTTCTTTTCCACCTCCTTCCTTCTTTTTCACCTCCTTCCCAGCCGAGCACCTGGGCTCAGGGCACTTGTGGTGTTTTATTAAATCCTGTTCCTCTGTGGGGCATTAATGGGACACCCCTCTGAGCCAAGCCTGGGGTGCCTGGAGAGCCAGGAGCTGTTTCCTCAGCATTCATTGATATCAAACCTCAGATTTGTGCTGCTGAGGCGCTGCCTGTCGGGCTGTGAGCACAAACTCACTTTGGATGCAATAAAAGCTGGCAGCCTGCTCAGCTCTGCTGCAGCAGCCCCTGCCCAGCACTCGCCCCCCAGCTCCAGGCTGAGGAACCCAAACCTGCTTGAAGGAAAGGGAGAAGCTCCCCAGCCCCCAGGATCCTGCAGCACCTGGCCCTGAGGTGTCCCTGCACAGGCCACTGGCAGGAGGAGAAGCCCCTAATGTGGTACAGGAAAAGAATTTAAAAGAACCTTCAGAAGGGTTGGGAGCATAAAAATTCCTGGCTCTGTCGTGTCTCTGTTTCTGCAAGCAGCAAAAGATCCATAATTCTCACACTTAATGTAATTCCAAGGCATCTAAAGTGATTTACAGTCAGTTTACTCAATACTTTCAGCTTTATTTAATGTAACAGTTATGGCACATAAAAAGTTTATTGAAAATCCTTTGGGAGTAGGATTGAGTAAGAAACAGTCATTGCTAATGTCATTACAAGAGCTGAGGAGAAGGATCCCAGCAGGTTCCCCGGGTGACCTCCCTGGCTCTGGGACCTGGGGTCACCCCGGGAGGGGACAGGGCCACTCCTGTCCTGCCCTGGTGGGGAGGGGACGGCCCGGGAGGGACCCTGGAGACAGCCTGGGGGCTGCTCTGCTGGCCAGGAGAGCAGAGAAACTCCTGGGGAGCTGAGGAGGGAGGAATTTCCCTCCTGCCAAGCTCGCTGCTTTGAGCAGATCTTCATTTCCATAATTCCTGCACAGGCAGAGCTGAGCTGCTCTCTCAGAGCAGAGGGTGGGATGGAAACGGGGCTGCAGGAGGCTGGGAGTGGAGGGATTGTCCCCAGCTCAGCTCCCTCCTTGGCTTTCCCAGCATCTCCAGGGTGTGAAACTTCACCCAGATGTGCAATTGCAGAAGATGTTCATTTGCCTTGGCAATTAACAACCATTACTTTTGCCATCGTTAGGGCAATAACTCCGATTCAGTGATTGCCAGCACTGGTGGTGAGAACATCCCCAGCGCTGAGCAGCTCTCAGCATCAATTTCTGCTGGACATTCTCACAGCGCTGGCAGCCCACCAAGGCTGCCTGGAACAGCAGAGGATTGACATTTATCTTAGAAGGTGAGAAAATGAACAAAATCTCCCTTCCTGTGGCTCTGGCAGAGCCCCCAGGCTCCGGGCAGAGCCCAAACCCAGCCTGGCCACGGGGATAAACAATCCAGAGTCCCCCTGGAGAGAGCTCCAGGCTCCTCCATCCCTGCTGCCAGCCTGGCTGAGGGCTTGGGAGGGAGAACTTCAGCCTGGCTGGTGCCCAGGTGTGGGGCTGCCACCCCACCAGGTGCCACCGCTGATGTCCCACAGGTTGGGCACAGAGCCACCCTGCCCCTCCTGTCCCCTGGGGCACTGCCAGGGCTCTGTTCTCAGCCCTGCTCCCCCACACAAACTCTGCAGGGCCCCCAGGTGCCAGGTGTGCCAGGGCAGGGTGGGAAGAGCCAGCCCAGCCCAGCAGCAGAGGGAAAAAAACCCTCTGAGTGTCCCGAATGAAGGGGATAAATAGGCAGAGAGAGAAAAACATGTTCCACATGTGCCTGTTCCATAAACAGAAAAAGGTTACATTTCTCAGATAAGATGGATGATGGATTGTTTAGCTGTGTTTGTCAATCAAGTATTAAGGCTTGCAGAATTAAAATCAGAGCAGTTCAGAGATGGGTTCCAAGCTCTCCAAAACATCAGGTTTGGCATTTCGATAGCTCTCAAGCTATCAACTCTAGACACACAAACAGAGAGATGGATGGCTGATTTGGAGAGGAGATGGAGACATTCTTTCAAGAACATTTCCCCCCCCCCCTTTTTTCTTTTTTTTCCTTTTTTTCCAAGAGATGATTTGCTTGTGCCAAGAATTCAGCCTGGGGAAAAGTCCAAATGCAGCATTTCCTCTTGCTGAAACTGGGGCTTGGCCCAGAGCGAGCTGGGCTCAGCAGGGACAGGGACAGGGACAGGGACAGGGACAGGGAGAGAGGGACAGGGACAGGGACAGGGACAGGGACAGGGACAGGGACAGGGAGAGAGGGACAGGGACAGGGACAGGGACAGGGATGGGACAGGGATGGGACAGGGACAGGGACGGGACAGGGACAGGGACAGGGACAGGGATGGGACAGGGACAGGGATGGGACAGGGACAGGGACAGGGACAGGGACAGGGACAGGGACAGGGGCAGGGATGGGACAGGGACAGGGACAGGGACAGGGACAGGGACAGGGATGGGACAGGGACAGGGACAGGGACAGGGACAGGGATGGGACAGGGACAGGGACAGGGACAGGGACAGGGACAGGGACAGGGACAGGGCAGGGATGGGACAGGGACAGGGACAGGGACAGGGATGGGACAGGGACAGGGATGGGACAGGGACAGGGACAGGGACAGGGACAGGGATGGGACAGGGACAGGGATGGGACAGGGACAGGGACAGGGACAGGGACAGGGACGGGGCAGGGACAGGCTGGGGAGCCTCCAGCCCAGCCCTGGTGAGCAGGGCAGGGATGGGCACAGACACACTGGGTGTCCAGGGAAGCACCTGCAGGTGCCAGAGGCTGATGGGGGCAGAAGGGCAGGATTTGGGGCAGGACTTGGGGCGGGATTTGGGGCAGGGTTTGGGGCAGGACTTGGGGCAGAATTTGAGGCAGCAGAGGCTCCACTGCTGCTGGCCAGAAATTCCTAGAAACAGATGCAGCAGCCTCAGAGCTCGAGAGGCAGTTGTGGAGTTTGGGCTCTGCTGGGAGCAGCCTGTGTAGCTTATGGATTAATGTGCTATTATTACATTACTCTTTAAGCTTCAAAGGTCTGCCAGGAAACCTAAGCCCACTATCTATTGAATGACATTTTAAGAACAAATAATACATTAATATATTTAATTTGAGAATAAACACATACATTATAGGCAGGGATTTTGTCTATGCTGATCAGTCAGTGCCTGACCTTTCTGCTGCAATCCCCGGGTGCCCAGCCAGGGCCTCTCCCTGGCAGCTCAGCCCCAGCCCTGCTCCTGCAGCTCCCAGCCTCTGGAAGAGGCAGCTCGGCCCTAATTACCCCTTCGACGCTAATCTGCAGCTCCACTAAATCTTGTTGCCTCAAATTAGTTAATCAATTAAGTGTCAAACCATGGAATGTTACTGATTGCGGCCTGAATTTATTGCCTTGGCCCAGGATTCCATCTGCTGCTCCCTCCTGGGCTGGGGGGCTTCGAGCTGCCCCAAAAACCTTCAGGGAAGGGTTGATGGGGCAGGGATGGGCTGGAGGAGCAAAGCCCTGATCCCAGCAAGGAATAAACCCTGAACTGGGATGTACTGGGGGTTCTGGTGGGCACCAAGCCCAGCCAGGTGTGCTGGGCACCTGGGCTGTGCCAGGCAGGGCAGAGGGGACCCTTCTGTGTCCTTCCCTGGGGTGCAGGGAGCCCCAGGAGAGCCCTGGGGGTGATGAACCCCAACACCTGAGCCTGGAGCCCCTGCAGCCTCCACCCGGCCCTGACAATCCCACCAGTCACTGACAGCCACCATTAATTGCAAAAAAAACCAGCTTGGAAAATTTCAGGAGATGATCGAGGCTGCTGAAAGTCTTCTCGGCTCCCAGAGAGGGTTTTTCTTTTTTAGAATTCCGACAAAAAGATAAAGCTGATAAAGGCAACGTTTAGCTTTTTTTTTTTTTTTCAAAAGTCGTGAAAATATTCAGCTGCGGGAAACGTTTCTGGTCACAAAATAAAATAGCCTGCTTTCTTGGAGACAGTTTCGAAAATAAATGTCAGCCTTTTGAGCGTGTATTTGAAAGAGGGAAGTTTTTTAGGAAGAGGTTTTTGGGTTTGTTTGTTGCTCTTGAAGAACAACAACCACTTTTCAACAGAAATTTCAGCTCTCGGGGGGAAAGCTGCTCCTCATCCAAACGAGGTTTGGAAGAAAAACCTTCACCCAGCCCTGGTGCCCGGGGTGGTGTTTGCAGCAGGGGTGTGCCCAGGGCTTCTCCTGTCCCCTCTGGGGCCAAGGCCACGGGACAAAGGTGAGAGTGGAGCTCTCGGGTGACACTGGGCTGCAGCCCCGGTCAGTGCCTGAGATGTTTGGGTGTCTCTGAAACTCTGAAACCCAGAGAGTTTTCTGCCAACCACAGACACGTTTTTCTAACTGGGACCTTTGTTTGCATTCCTTTCCCCAGGAGGGACTTCTCCTTGCTGTCCTGACGCTGTTAAAGATCACAGCGACACAAACTCCGGCTCAGCAGGCTGACAGTGACTCCGTTAATTCCCGGGAATTCCTTCCCTTTTATCCCGTTCTACAGAGAACAACCCAAGGGGTGAAACACAGACAAACTCCTTCAGTCACATCGGTCAGAGCAGAGGGACAGCAAGGAGAAGTCCCTCCCGGGGAAAGGAATGCAAACAAAGGTCCCAGTGAGAAAAACGTGTCTGTGGTTGGCAGAAAACTCTCTGGGAGAAGAGTTTCAGAGAAACCCAAACATCTCAGGCACTGACCAGGGCTCCGATGTCCCTCTGCTCTGACCGATGTGACTGAAGGAGTTTGTCTGTGTTTCACCCACAGGGTTGTTCTCTGTAGAACGGGATAAAAGGGAAGAAATCCCCAAAAATAAACGGAGTCACTGTCAGCCTGCTGAGCCGGAGTCGGTGTCGCTGTGATGTCACCGGGCCAGCGGTGCCACCCCGGGGCAGGGGAGGCTCCTGGCCCCGCCATCCGCCCCTCCCGAGATGCAAATGCAAAGCCGGGCTTGGGGAGAGGCAGCCGGGAGCTGCGGGGGGAACTTGCCAAAGCCGCGTTTATTGATCCCCGGCCGAGATTGATGGCACAATAAGAGCAGAAGGCGAAGAGTGATTTTGCTTTTGAAAACGTTGATGAATAAGCACTCAGGGGCAACAAATAGCCGGACTCCCCGGATGATGGACGGCGGCGGCAGAACGAGATGCATTTTTATAAATGGGTGAAAGGAGAGGAGGACTTATTAAAAAAAATGAATGACCACACGTGGCAGGGATATGCCACTGGGGAGAAGGCAGCCATTGATTTATGTGCACCAGTGGCATTTGAAAATTCAATAATAACATTGACAAATGAGAGGCAAAGCTGGCCAGAGGACAGCACAGAACTCGGAGTGGAGAAAGAAAATGCCAAGGTCAGGATGAAGGAACAGAAAAACATGCTTGTGTTGGAAAGGTTTGGAGTTAACTCATCTGTATAGAGACATTAAGAAAAATCACTGCGGGATCAGGGCTCACCCTCTGGCAGGGACGGGGGAGCAGCGGGGCCGTGGCAGCCCTGGCTGGGCGGGTATCTGGGGATATCTCGGGGCTGGCACGGGCGGGATCCCAGCCTGCTGCTGATAAGGGGCTGCTGATAAGGGGCTGCCTGGCCCTGCCCGGCACCCCTGGGTGAGAGCTCTGCTCGCTCCTGGGAGCTGCTGCCGGGGATGCTCCGGGGGCACAGCCCAGCCCCGCAGCTCCGTGCGCCCCCGCCCTGCCCGGGGATGCTCGGGGGGCACAGCCCAGCCCGGCCCTGCCCGGGGATGCTCGGGGGGCACAGCCCAGCCCCGCAGCTCCGTGCGCCCCCGCCCTGCCCGGGGATGCTCGGGGGACACAGCCCAGCCCGGCCCTGCCCTGCCCGGGGATGCTCGGGGGGCACAGCCCAGCCCGGCCCTGCCCGGGGATGCTCGGGGGGCACAGCCCAGCCCGGCCCTGCCCTGCCCGGGGATGCTCGGGGGGCACAGCCCAGCCCTGCCCTGCCCGGGGATGCTCGGGGGGCACAGCCCGGCCTCGCAGCTCCGTGTGCCCCTGCCCTGCCCGGGGAAGGAGCCGGCAGAGCCCGGCCGCAGCCAGCTCTCCTGAACCGTGCACAAACCCGCTAATTGAGCTCATCAGAGCCATCCCCGGCTCCCTCTTGGATAATCCCCGGTCCTCGGCAGCCTGTGGAATGCAGCGAGGCACGAAATGTTTCCTAAACATTTGATCTGCTCAACAAGCCCCGGGCCCGGCCCCGCTGGCCTCTGGCTCCGGCACAGCCGGCGCTGGCAGGGGAGGCAGGCAGAGCTCCGGAGCTGCTGGCAGCGCTGCCCTCGCTCTCCCTCTCACCTCCCTCCGGGCTCGTTCTCATCTGCGGAGATCTTTTCTGAACGAGGCTGGCGAGGGGCTTGGAGCACAAACCCTGTGAGGAACGGCTGAGGGAGCTGGGGGGGTTCAGCCTGGAGAAAAGGAGACTTAGAGGTGATCTGATCACTCTCTGCAGCTCCCTGAAGGGTGGCTGTGCTCAGCTGGGGTTGGTCTCTGTCTCCAGGCAGCACTGACAGAACCAGAGGACACAGCCTCAGCTGCACCAAGGGAAGTTCAGGTTGGATATCAGGGAAAAGTTTTTCACAGAAAGAGTGATAAAGTTCTGGAATGGCCTGCCCGGGGAGGTGGTGGAGTCACCATCCCTGGATGTGTTTAACAAAAGCCTGGATGTGGCAGTGGTGCCATGGTCTGGTTGAGGTGTTGGAGCTGGGTTGGACTCGATGATCTTGAAGGTCTCTTCCAACCTGGAAATTCTGTGTTTCTGTGGGTCTGTGAGTGCCGGGAGGTCAGAGGTGTGCGTGGAACAGAACTGTGGGCTCTGCCCAGCCCAGGGGCACTGGGGGTACCGTGCCCGGCCCTGGCACAGCTCCAGGGGCAGGGGAAGGGCTCCGGGCTGGGCTCCAGCTCTGACACCGATGGATGCTCGGTGGTTTGGAGCACCTGGAGGGAGGGCACAGCTCCTCTCTGGGGCTCAGCACGAGGCTGAGCCTTTACTCAAACTCCTCAGTGGGGAGTTCTAGGAATTTCCATCCCAGAGCAGCTGAACTGAGCCAGGAGCAGCTCAAGCCCTAAAAAACAGGACTTGAGACATTATTGGGTTGGTTTTTTTTTTCCCCTGCCTTTTTAGCAAACAATTAATTTCCATCCTCAGCAAAGCAGAGGATGCAAATCCATGGAGGATGGGAACTCCAGCTCGTGGTGCTTTTCTCCGTCCTCCAGGCTGGCAAATCTCCCTGCAGAGCCAGATCAGCTCTCGGTGTTGTCAGACACCCTGCCAGCCACAGCTGATGTGCAGCTCTGCCCTGTGCACCCCAGGAGCTGTCCCTAAACAAACTCCAGGCCAGCAAATCCTGCAGCACCAGGCAGAGCCATCCCTTGGCTGCCCTTTGCTCCAGCCAGAGCCACCTCTGGCCAGGTGATTCGGGGGAGATTCCTGGGAGTGGGGCCCGACTGCTCAGCCCTGTGGGAGGTGGACACAGACAAAGCCCATTCCTTTGTGCTGCCCTGGCAGAAGTGTCAACAGTGGGATTAAACATAATCCCATTAAAATGGCAGTGCTGAGGATGGAGTTTTTGGCTCTGGTGGATGTTCTCTATATTTAGATCCCATGTTGCTGTTGCCTCTCAGCTCCTCCGCTCCCAGAATTGGTGCCCCTGACCACAACGGGGTGCTCACACACACACAGAGTGCTCAGTGTGTAAAAGCCCTGAGAACAAACAGGATCACTCAGAATTTCCCTGATCTCAGGATCTCAAAGCAGCTCATGGAGGTGAAGCACCTTCTCTGGGAAGGTAACGTGGAGTGAAGGGGATTTTTTGGATTCTCCCAGGTTTTATAGCAACTCTGTGGGTGAGAACAGAATGAAACTCTTGCAGAGGATCCTGGAGCCCCTTCCAGTTCCTGGAAGATGCATTTTTACCCCTCTGGAAGTCTCTCAGTAAGAGTTTTGCACAAACAATTAAGGCAGCCAAGGAGGCCCTAACTCCCTCTGGTTGCTGCACAAACCCCTCTGCTTGAGTCTGACAGAGCTGGAATGAGGGAAAAGTTGAAAAGTTGCTAAAATTTGTGCCAGCCCAGCCCTCTGGCCGGGGGGGCAAGGCTCTGAGCTGTGTCAGCAGCAGGGTTTTGCAATCCTGGGCAGGGCAGTGCAGCTGAGGACAGCATCCACTCCGAGTCTGGAGCCAGAACTGCAGCACCCCGAGCACAGCTGGTGTGACTCTGCTGCCTGAGCCCTGCCAGCAGCCAGCACTGCCCAGCCCAGCCCCAAACCCCCTCCGTCCCCCGGGCTGGGAGCAGCTCCTCAGCCCCACTCCAGAGCCCATTAAACCAAAAGTAAGATACCTCCAATCATCATCACTCATTTTTATGGCCACGTTGTTCACGAGTGACTGAGTTTAGCTGTCAAACGTGCAGAAAGGGAAAATAAACCCCCAGCAGCAGCAGCCATCTGCGCCCCAGCCAGGTTTGTGTTCCCCTGGTTGTTTATGGCACCAGGCCCCAGCTCCTTTGTTCCCCCCCAGCTTGGTGATTGTGTGGGAAATGAGTGGGGCTGCCTTTCCCATTTGTAAGGCTTTTGCATTTTCTCTCTGCAGAGCAGGCTGCCTCTCTCCCTATATGTATTTTTAGCCCATAAATCCGGGATTGGCAGGTGGAATTGTGTTTGTTTTAGCGCCTCTGTCTCCCTAATGGTTTTCCCCTTGCAGAGGCTCCAGCGTGGGTTATTTATTCTGCTCCCTGGCAGTGCCATTATCCCCAGCCAGGCTGGCTTCCATCATCCCCTGGCAGCTCCCAGGGTCCTGGGGAAAGCAGCAGGGGAGCTCAAAACCCCTGCAGGGGAGCTCAAACTCTGCCTGGGCCCAGCCCAGGGCTCTCTGGAGGCTCAGCTCCTCCAGTTCCTCACCTGGTCCCACCCAGAGTCCCTCCCTGGAGAGATTAGTGCAGCACCCCCAGCATCCCACAGCTGGGGGTTTATCCTGGGCCAGCTCTGGCATTTCCAGGAGTTCTCTGCCACCAGAGAGAGGAATCCCCTCCCTGAGCCATCCCCCTCTGCAGCCACTCAGTTTTCCAGCAGTTCAGTGTCCATGCTCAGGAACTTGGGCCCTTTCAGGACCTCTCTGGAGCAGAGTGTCCCAAACCCAGTGGCCACTTGAGAAAATCTTGGCCAAAAGGCATCGAGAAGGAGGCACAGCTGATACAAGTGAGAATTCCACTCCAGCAGACCATGTAAACACGTTTTCAGCTCCAAGTGGATAAATAATCCCTCTGGAAGCCACCCACGTGGAGCACGCCCCAGGCCCAGCCGGGTCAGCGCCACAGCGTCCCTCTCCCAGCTCCAGAGGGGGAGTGTGAGCACAAACCAACATCCCTGGGAGCACCTCCCCTTTCAACCCTGGGACCACCTCCCCTGTCACCCCTGGGACCACCTCCCCTTTCACCTCTGGGACCACCTCCCCTTTCACCCCTGGGAGGAGCTGTGCCCTTGCAGGTTCTGGGACCCAGGAGAGCGTCCCTGGCCCTGCACAGGCACAGGGGGAGAAGAGAGGCTTTGGGACAGATGGGGATTGCTGCACCTGCAGCCAGGAGGGCAGAGCAGGAGCAGGAGCAGGAGCAGGAACAGGAACAGGAGCAGGGACAGGAACAGGGGCAGGAGCAGGAGCAGGTGCAGGAGCAGGAGCAGGAGCAGGAACAGGAGCAGGGACAGGAACAGGAACAGGAACAGGAACAGGAACAGGAACAGGAGCAGGAGCAGGAGCAGGGGCAGGGACAGGAGCAGGTGCAGGAGCAGGAGCAGGAGCAGGAACAGGAGCAGGGACAGGAACAGGAACAGGAACAGGAACAGGAACAGGAACAGGAACAGGAACAGGAACAGGAACAGGAGCAGGAGCAGGAGCAGGGGCAGGGACGGGAGCAGGAGCAGGAACAGGAGCAGGAGCAGGAACAGGAGCAGGAGCAGGAACAGGGGCAGAGCAGGAACAGGAGCAGGGACAGGAGCAGGAACAGGGAGAGGAGCAGGAGCAGGGACAGGGAGAGGAGCAGGGACAGGAGCAGGGGCAGGGACAGGAGCAGGAGCAGGAGCAGGAACAGGAGCAGGAACAGGGGCAGAGCAGGAACAGGGGCAGGGACAGGAGCAGGAGCAGGGACAGGAGCAGGGGCAGGGACAGGAGCAGGGGCAGGAACAGGAGCAGGGGCAGGAACAGGGGCAGGAGCAGGAGCAGGGGCAGGAGCAGGTGCAGGGGCAGGAGCAGGAGCAGGAACAGGAGCAGGAGCAGGAGCAGGGACAGGAACAGGAACAGGGACAGGAGCAGGAGCAGGAGCAGGGACAGGAGCAGGAACAGGGGCAGGAGCAGGAGCAGGAGCAGGAGCAGGAACAGGGGCAGGAACAGGGGCAGGAGCAGGAGCAGGAACAGGAGCAGGGACAGGAGCAGGAACAGGGGCAGGAGCAGGAGCAGGAACAGGAGCAGGGACAGGAGCAGGAGCAGGAGCAGGAGCAGGAGCAGGAACAGGAGCAGGTGCAGGAGCAGGAGCAGGGACAGGAGCAGGAACAGGGGCAGGAGCAGGAGCAGGAGCAGGAGCAGGAGCAGGAGCAGGGACAGGAGCAGGAGCAGGAGCAGGAGCAGGAACAGGGGCAGGAGCAGGAGCAGGGACAGGGACAGGAGCAGGAACAGGGGCAGGAGCAGGAGCAGGAGTAGGAACAGGTTCAGGAGCAGGAGCAGGAGCAGGGCTGTCACCAGCACACCAGTGACACCAGGAGACACGAGAGGCTGTCCTTGCTGGGGCTGGAAACAAGAACTCCCAGGGAAAGCGAGGGAGGAAATGAATTCCAGGCGAGTGGCTGGGGCAGGGGGAGGGAGGGAGGGAGAGAGGGAGGGAGAGAGGGAGAGAGGGAGGGAGGGAGGGAGGGGTGGAACCAGCGTCTCTCTCTCTTCAAGGCAGCTGGGCTGATTTTAATGGGCAAGGTCAGCAGAGAAATGACCAGGAAGAGAAATGGCTGCCATTACAAATCAGCCACGATCTTGTATCAATTATTCCCGGCGCAGTTCCCTGCCTTGGGCCCGGGCAAACACGGCCTAATCAGTTTTACATCTCCTCTTAATTTTATTGGAGAGAGGAGCCGGCAATGCATCACGGGGCTGCTGCGTGACATGAAAGGTGACCCCTGCCAGCTTAATGACACAATACATAACCCTTAATGAAGTCACTATCTTGTCCTTTTTTTGCTGTCTCAGCCCGATGATTTATGATGGCATCGTTTTGCTTTTGCCCTCTTTTCATTTTCAGCTTGACAAAGTGGATGAAACAATTATCTTCGTTATCATCCCGAGCGGGAGGAATGTGATGGTCGAGGATTTCTGCAGGTGCAGGGCCTGGGCTTGGCATCAAGGGGGTGGAAAAATACCGTTGGGAATTTTGGGGTTCCCCCTGTCTTTGCTCTTTTTCTCTGCCTGTGGCCTTGTGAAGGTGGAGGGAGGACCCCACCAAGCCCTGCAAGCCCTCTGTCCCCGTGGTGAGAGGTCATTTTGGGAGCTCTCTGGAGGAGATGTCAATACCTTTCCTTTCCCAGCTTTTTTCCCTCCACACACACCTGCACTGGAACTCTCTGTACCCCCAAAATAACCTTGTCAGGCTCCCAAGTGCCTGTCAGAGGTGACTGGGCAGGTGTGCCCCAGACATGAGCAGCAGTGACTCTGTGTGTGCCCCCAGGTGTGCCAGCCTCGTACCTGATTTTCTGTCTTATTAAACCCAGCACAAACCCCTCAGAGCAGCCCCCCAGCGCTGAGCCCACCTCTCCACGGCCACCTCTCAGCCCATGGCTGCAGCCAAAGCCCCAGCCCAGCTGCTTTTCCCAGCTTTTGGGGCAAACTGGGCCCTTTTTGGCCCTGGTGCCCGCAGAGGTTGCGTGAGGGAAGCTCCCTGCATGGCCTGGGCTGCAGATGGAAGCTGCCAGCTCAGGGTTTCAGTGCTGCCAGGCAGAAATGACAAAGTGCCCTGGCCGGCCATCTGCTCCATGGCACTTGGCACTGCCAGGCTGGGCTGGTGCTGCTCTGCTCTGCTCTGGGGGGGCTGGTGCTGTTTGTTCTTCTGAGCTGATCGGGGGTGACGGGGAGCAGCCCCTCACAGCCCTGCCGAGGCTCCGGGACAAATTGCTGCAATTCCTGGCTGGTTTGAAGAGGCAGACACAGGCCCAGCTCTTCCCACCACGTCCCTGTTCCCTGCAGAGCCTTTCCCAGACCCTTCCTGCAGCCCAGCAGCTGATGGAAGCCCTCCTGCCAGGTTTCTCCACCCAGGCTGAGCCCAGGAGCTTTTTGCTCTGCTCCAGTGCCCAGCCAGGAGCTCCTGGAGCACCCTCAGTCAGCAGAGCTGGAATTAAAGTGCTGTTCCACCTCTCAGCCAGCCCCATCACACTGGCCTGCTCCTTGGATTTACACACTCACAGCTCTACCTGTTTTTAGCCCCAGTTTTGATGTTTTTGGGAATAGAGACGAGCCTTCCGGAGTTTTACAACCACTGCTTCAGCCTCCTGAGTGTTCTCACTTGTAGGTCGAGGCCTCTGTGCAGTGAAGCAGCCAGAGCACATCGAATTAAGTTCTTGTGCCTCATTCCTGGCTGATATAAAACAGCTAATCAGCCCGGATCCTGCACCAGGGCTCCATCCTCCTCCTCCTCCTGGGGAAGGCTTTCTCTCCCTCCCTGCTGAGACCTGCGTTCTCAGGGAGGGTGGGGAAGGGCCGGGAAGATAAATGCAGCTTGGCAGGACATTAAGGGAAACCACAACGCTGCCTTGTAATGCAGCTCCTATCTGATCGGCCCAGTCAAACCCTGCCGGGGCCGCCTCTCGGAGGAGGTGGAACCGGCTGCCCCCATCAAGCTGATTGCTGAGATCCTCCCGGAGATATTCCTGCTGTCCCTGGGAGATACCGGCTGCCCAGGGATTCCCAGCCTGTGCTGAGTGACCCCGGCCCGGCTCAGGCAGCCCCGTCTCCTGCCCCCAGGCTGCTGTCCCTGCTCCAGGAGCACGGCGGGGAGGGGACAGCACTGGCACGGAACGGGGACAGCCCTTGGCACGGAACGGGACAGCCCCTGGCACGGAACGGGGACAGCCCCTGGCACTGCCATCCCACCCTGGGCTTCCCCAGGCTGAGAAAACACGGCCCGGCTGACCCTGGAGAGCAGAGGGTGTGGCAGTGGGACACGGGGATCGCTTTCTCTCCGGGTGAGAGGAAAGCTGCAGCTCTCGAATTGCTCCTTTCATTTCCTAACACCTTCCCCCGGCCCTGGCAGGAGGCGTTTCCTGCTCCTCTTCTCAGCTTGGGCACTCTCCTAGGAATTCGTTCACATGGAAGGTGGGAAATGTGATGCGTTGGCAGAAAACATAGGCAGCAGCAGCAGCCTCTAGTATAATAATAAGTTTCGGAATAATCTGCACAAATTTAACTAATTAATTCTCGGAGGGATCCCATAAATTAGCCACGGAACAGGGAAAGGCCGAGGTCACCAAGGTCCACACCACCCTCACCCCAGCAAGGGGTGCTGGAGGTGGCCAGGCCCCCCCAGGAGCTCCTTTTGGGCAGGACAGAACCACAAATCCTGGCCAGACCCAAACACGTCAGGGAGAGGAGAAAAGGCTCGAAAAGGCTCTCGGAGTGACTCCTCCACCCTCGGGATAATTACAGCCCCGATTAGAACCGGGTGGAAAACAGGAGCGTTTTACAAATGAAGGACCAACTAACTGCGGGGTAGTTTAATCATAATTAACGGGAAGACAATGCTCGATGAGGAGCTGCGCCAGGGCCCGGCTGCGGCTGGAGCGGCCGTCGGTGATGGATGGCGGCTGCTCCCTAATCCCCGCTCTTTATCAGCCCATTCCTCCTCTCGTCCTTGCTCTGAGAGCTTTCACAGCTTTTACATCCTCGCTCTGCTATCCGAGGGTGTCGAAGGGCCGCGGTTTGATGCACGGGCTCTGGATTTGGGGGCGCGGGCAGGGTGCTCCGTGCTGCCCCGGTGGTTAACGCATCCCTGGCTCTGCATCCTGCGCTGCCAAACCCCGCTCCTGCCGCCCGAAACTCCTGCCGCAGCAAACCCGCCCGTCTCCCGGCTCCAGATTTGGGGAACTTTGACATCCCCTAATGAGGTAAACACATTACTGTCATGTACAAACAAACAGCAACAAATTAGCAGCTGACGCGTGCGGGAGCGGCGGCTCGGCGAGGCGGCGGCAGCGCCGCGCTCGTTAATGGCAATTAACGCCGCTCGTGTCCCTCTGCCGGCCTCTGGCGTGGCCACCGGCCTCCCCTGCCTGCTCCTCCTGGGCTTCACCCCCTCTGCCATCCCCGGGATGCAGGGGACGGTCAAAGGTGCTGCAGAAATGGGAGAAGCCACCTGGGTTCGTGGCTGTGGCCACGAGGAGCTGGCAGGGCACAGGAGGGGTTGGGACTTCCCTGGGGGCTCACATCCCTGGATCCTCACTCGGAATCTCCTGCTTGAGGCGCCATCCCAGCTAAAGCAAGGCAGGGAGGGGAGAGCTCGGAGGGAGAGATGGATATCTGACTCTGGTTCAGCTGAAGTCTCTCTATTAAGCGAGAGCCAGGACAGCGGGCCCACGGTCAAAGGGCTTTATTATTATAATTGCTTCACAAGGGTGAGAGCCTCTGGATGAGAACCGAAATCAGTCATTGCTCAGAATAATAATCAGGAAAAAAAAAAAAGATAAATAAATAAAGGTAGGGTCCAGCCAAAAAAAAAAAAAAAAAAAAAAAAAGGAGCTCACATTATCAGCCATTAAACCAATAATCCATTAGTGCCCAGGGTTGCTGAATAATACAGCACTTTCCCAGCGCCCATAATTTATGGTGCAGACTAGAGAATAGACACGATTATTAGAGCCGGGGCTCCTGGCTGACACATGATGCATGACCGCGTGGCATTGATCTTCGCACAACAGGAAGGTGTCTAGACGGGAGATGCATGGCCCCCGCGGCCCGAGCGGGGCACATTTCACGCGAGGGGGCCCTGGCGGAGCGGCGGGGGCCGTGATGGATGAGCCGCGGGCGGGCGGAGCCGAGCGGGCACGGCCACGCTACCGCGGCACCTCCCGCTCCCCGCTCACCCTGACCCCGCACCCGGGCAGGGACCAGGAGAGGGAAGGGGGGCAGCAGGGGAGCAGGAGGAGACAGGAGAAGAAGAAAAAAAAGAAAGAAAAAAATAAAAGATAAGAAGAGGGCGTGATGTAAATGAGCGATTTCTCCCGCAAGCGGCTGCCTCTGGGGCTGGTGCTGCTCCTGGGGGTGCAGGGTTGCTCCTGGTTTGCACAGCTGCTGTGAGAGCACCGGGAGGGCCCCTGGGTGTGAGTCTCAGCCTTGCTTGGGCTGCTGGAGCTCGTGGGACTGGCCCCAAGTGTGCATCATATCCCGTGGGATTGGCCCCAAATGAGCACCATATCCCGTGGGATTGGGCCCCAAGTGAGCACCATATCCCGTGGGATTGGCCCCAAATGAGCACCATATGCCGTGGGATTGGCCCCAAATGAGCACCATATCCCATGGGATTGGGCCGCAAGTGAGCACCATATCCCATGGGATTGGCCCCAAGTGAGCACCATATCCCATGGGATTGGGCCCCAAATGAGCACCATATCCCGTGGGATTGGCCCCAAATGAGCACCATATCCCATGGGATTGGCCCCAAGTGAGCACCATATGCCGTGGGATTGGCCCCAAATGAGCACCATATCCCATGGGATTGGGCCGCAAGTGAGCACCATATCCCATGGGATTGGCCCCAAGTGAGCACCATATCCCATGGGATTGGGCCCCAAATGAGCACCATATCCCGTGGGATTGGCCCCAAATGAGCACCATATCCCGTGGGATTGGCCCCAAGTGAGCACCATATCCCATGGGATTGGGCCGCAAGTGAGCACCATATCCCGTGGGATTGGGCCCCAAATGAGCACCATATCCCATGGGATTGGGCCGCAAGTGAGCACCATATCCCATGGGATTGGCCCCAAGTGAGCACCATATCCCATGGGATTGGGCCCAAATGAGCACCATATCCCGTGGGATTGGCCCCAAATGAGCACCATATCCCATGGGATTGGGCCGCAAGTGAGCACCATATCCCGTGGGATTGGCCCCAAGTGAGCACCATATCCCATGGGATTGGGCCCCAAATGAGCACCATATCCCATGGGATTGGCCCCAAATGAGCACCATATCCCGTGGGATTGGCCCCAAGTGAGCACCATATCCCGTGGGATTGGGCCCCAAATGAGCACCATATCCCGTGGGATTGGGCCCAAATGAGCACCATATCCCGTGGGATTGGGCCCCAAATGAGCACCATATCCCATGGGATTGGGCCCCAAGTGAGCACCATATCCCGTTGGATTGGGCCCCAAGTGAGCACCATATTCCCTGGGATTGGCCCCAAGTGAGCACCATATCCCATGGGATTGGGCCCCAAATGAGCACCATATCCCGTGGGATTGGCCCCAAGTGAGCACCATATCCCATGGGGCTGGCCCCAAGTGAGCACCATATCCCGTGGGATTGGGCCCCAAGTGAGCACCATATCCCGTGGGATTGGGCCCAAATGAGCACCATATCCCGTGGGATTGGGCCCCAAATGAGCACCATATCCCATGGGATTGGCCCCAAGTGAGCACCATATCCCGTGGGATTGGGCCCAAATGAGCACCATATCCCGTGGGATTGGCCCCAAGTGAGCACCATATCCCATCTTGTGGCAGGTCTGGTTCCTTGTCGTGGGGTAACCCCATGTGGGAGGGGATGGCCGAGGAGAACAGTGG
>JADMLD010000460.1:1000000-1040000 GCA_017589585.1 Phylloscopus whistleri
AAGGGGCTTTTCCAACGAGGTGCAGATTTCTCTGGCACACGTTGTCGGAGCTGAAGGCAGCATAATGAAGTCCAGAACTTTTAGGTTTCCCCTTTAATATATCCATCATGTCTAGATCCATTATTGACATGTTGACTTTCTTGTTTCTCATTTAAGCTGCCAGACTCGGTAAAATTGCCTTGACAGCTTCAGCATTTGTGGCAGAACACTGACATGATGTTACTTACAGCTAATTAAAGTTGAGAGCATAATAAACAATCTCGGGCTCCTAGCAACCCAACTTCCCCGGGTGTGAAGTTTGCTGGATCTTGACCCCAGATCTTTGAAGCTCCAGCAAATTCTTGGAGTGACCTCCCTGCTCCGAGGGCTTTGGGGAGCAGGGCTGGGTAACACCAAAAACGCTGGGACTTGTCCAGAGAGGTGAGGAGTGATGAGAGACACGGAGGGGGAGCTGGTGAGGAAACGAGACCCTGGGAGGTTCTGGAGGGGGGTTTGTGAGGCCAATTTCACCGAGGAGGAGGGAGCCAACGGGTTAGAGCTCATTAGCAACGTGATGAAAGCCAGCGAAGGGAAATTCAGACTGATTACCAGGAAATCTTTCCTCTGGTGAGCTATGCTGGGCTGCAAAAGCCTCTCTGGAGGGGAGCAGAGCAGAGCACAGAGTTGATCCTTGAGGGCTGATGGACACAGCAGTGTCAGCCCGGGGAGGGCTCCGGGGGAAGGCTGAGCATGAACCAGCGATTCACAGGAGCAGACTTTGCATCGCTGCTCCAGAAGGTCCTGGAAACTTTCACTGCATCGGTTCCTTCTCCTTCCCTCCCTGGTGCCATCTCCAACCCAGCTGGCTCCGCACACAGGAGCCTCTCAGGGTGTGAAATCGCTCGCTCACACAGGAGAAAGGTCAGCTGGGTTCAGAGCGAGGTCTCACCTTCCCTTCCATGAACGTCTTTTTGTTATCTGTGTTGTTATGCTAACAAAAGAGTAAACCTTGCCATGCCCAAATCAGATTCTCAGAGCTGACTCAGCCAGCAAAATCAGCATTTTTTTTTTTCTTGTCTGCAGGGAATAAAAAATCGCTACTCACTTGTGCAGAATCAACTGAAATTTGAGGTGAATTAAATCCAAAATCTCCCTCTGTTCCTACGAATGACTGACATGCCTTCCCTACTGCCAGTTTCTTGAGTGCTATTGGACCGGCTTCTCCCATTTTCACTGAATCTCCTAGCTCTGCAAAGTAGGGCGAAAAACAACGTTTCACATCTCCCGCAGAGCCCGGAGCGCGGTGACACCCCGGCCGTGAGTCACCGGGGAGCTCACAAAGGTGAGGCTGTGCCCAGGCTCCCTGAGGAAGGGGCGAGTCCCGGCGCGTTCCTTTGTGCGTGTGAGGAGCGGCTGCGGAACCACAGCGAGGTGATGATGCGTCTGACAGAGAGTCTTTACCTGAGTGAGCAGCCCGGCACAGGGGCTGTGGGTGCTCCTGATCTCTTAATTTACCTTAAACCAGCCCCAGCCTCTGTTCTCACCCTGATTTACTGCGCTGACAGAGCCTTCGAGACTTTTTATTTTTAAAAAAGACAAAACTTGTGGGCACAGGAAGTGGAGGTGAGCCAGGCGTGCACACGGTGAGAGCAAGGACCCGAGCCCAGGCCCTGCTTGCAGCACCCGGTGCATGTGTGGGCACCCCAGGGATCCACCCTGCTAAAGGGATCCACCGGGACGGGACCAGGGATCCACCGGGACGGGATCAGGGATCCACTGGGATGGGATCCAGGAGGAGAGTGGGCAATGATCTGCTGGGATC
This sequence comes from Phylloscopus whistleri, assembly GCA_017589585.1. Classification (NCBI taxonomy): domain Eukaryota; kingdom Metazoa; phylum Chordata; class Aves; order Passeriformes; family Phylloscopidae; genus Phylloscopus; species Phylloscopus whistleri. The sequence goes on from JADMLD010000460.1 coordinate 1,001,802, forward strand.
CACCAGGATGGGATCAGGGATCCACTGGGGTTCATGTGAGATTCCCAGAAAATCCCAGAGTAAACCAGCACCCCCGGGGTTTGGTCTGTGGGGTGTGAAAGGTTTCACCCCCGGGCACTGAGCTGTGCCAAACACCTGCCAGGCTCGCAGGGAGGACAGGAACCCATCCCAAACAAAGCCCTGCACAAGCAGCACAGCACCGACCCTGGGAGTGTTTATATCTGAGGGCCCCGGTGTCCAGGGGAGCTGAGTGATTGCACCCTGACACTGCTGCTGCCACGGGACAAACGGGCTGGCAGGTACAACTGGTAACAATTTTCTGAAATTACAGAAACCTCTCCTTGTTTGCTTTTTGCCTGGTTAATGGTGCTTTTGTCCCGGCTCTAGACGTTCTGCTAATCAGTTCCCATCATATGGGAGCTATCAGCAGAGACAGTCAAGCCTGGGGATATGTAAAACCTTTCCATTGCCTGAAGAATCCAAGGAGACCTTTGACACTTGCCAAATTCCCTTGCAAGGGAAGGGTAAGGGAATAAACTCCGAGCCAAAATCTGCAAAGTCGTTTCTTCATCAGCCTTTGAACAGAATCTTAAAAACTTTCCTCTGCTCGTCTCATGTTTTTGTGGGGTGGCAACAACCCAGGGACCGCTTTGCTAAGGCCACTTCTTTCCGCCCTCTCCAGCCTCCTGGGAAAAAACAACCCCAAACCCACCAAACCCCCAGCCTGGCACAGGTGAGGGGCTGAGGGGAAGTGCCACAGCAGCTTCACAGCCCGACAGCTGCGGTTCCCTTTCCTGTTGGGATCAATGGGACACGGAAATTGGGCAAAGTGAACCCAGGGAATTGGGAGCAACAGGGCAGAACCCGCAGGGCTGAGCTCTGCTGCGGGCACAGAGAGCCCCTGGAGCTGCTGGAACAGGGAATTCATCCCTGGAGCCCTCCCCGGCACAGGGGACAGGATCATCAATCCTCACCTGTGCGCCCCAGGGCGTGATGCAAACCGCCCCTCTGCCGCTGCTGCTCCAGCAAACCCGCTCCAAAAAGTCACTTCGAGGTCACTGTTTTTGTCCAGTATTTCAATACATTAAATGCAATTACTTCATTGTTGATTTACCTGTCATTAGAGGCATGTGTTTGAACATGATTTATTGAGTGAGTTTTGTGCCAGTTGACTTGCAATAGATTGCACAATATTCAAAAAGGCTCATTTGCTTGGCATTACATTAGAAGCAGGGTGATTGCAACACAAAGCAATGTAAATGAGTTCTGAGAGGCTCCATCATTCATGTTGTCATGTACTGAATCCTATTATTATTTATTACCATAATTGTACTGTGTTTCCTGGGGCGATAAATTAGGACTGATGGGTCCCGCTGACAGCCAAGGACTGGACTCGCTCTATATAATTTAATAGGGGTACTCTTGGATCTCTGCTCGGAGGAGACTTAGGCAGGAATTTAGTAACTAAGCAAAACCCTTCCTTAAAAAAAAATAAAATAAAATAAAAGCGCCGAGGCTCCCCTCACCCCCTTCTTCTCCCTTGGCAGCAATTTAAGTCTTGATAAAAGCTGCAAAGGAAATGGGAGCACTCTGTCTTTCATAATAGGATTGTTAAAAAAAATCACTGCCCTGTGTCACAATCTGTTTTCTGCTCCCTGCTGACAGGCAGCCTCCCGTGCTGGGAACACGGGGACGGCCGATGGCTTAAAGGGACAGCGGGGACAGCTCCGGGCCCGCCGCGCCAGCCCAGCCCCGCCTCCCCTGCCGGAGTGTCCTCAGGGATGGCTCCGGGGAGCCGGGCAGGTCCTCCCCACAGGGGGCACGAATGGCATCAGAGCCAGCTTCTCCTGGAAGGGGCTGCCGGTGGCCTGAGGGAGGTCACGTCACTCTGAGGGGCTTCCAGAGAGTTCCAGGGGTTCACCCTGAGCCCTCCTTCCATTGATTCACCCTGAGCCCTCCTTCCAGGGGTTCACCTGGATCTTCCCTTCCAAGAGTTCACCTGGATCTTCCCTTCTGGGGCTCCCCCTGAGCCCTCCTTCCATTGATTCCCCCTGAGCCCTCCTTCCAGGGATTTCTCCTGAGCCCTCTTTCCAGGGGTTCACCTGCAGCTCCCCTTCCAGGGTTCACCTGGATCTTCCCTTCCAAAGGTTCACCTGAGCCCTCCTTCCATTGATTCCCCCTGAGCCCTCCTTCCAGGGGTTCACCTGCAGCTCCCCTTCCAGGGTTCACCTGGATCTTCCTTCCAGGGCCTCACCTGGATCTTCCCTTCTGGGGCTCCCCCTGAGCTCCCCTCCCCTGCCCTGCCCCACAGCCCTGGGGGGACTCTGCAGTTGAGGTTCTGGGGATGTTTTCAGCGTCACTTTGGTCACAACCTCCCGGCTCAGCCCTGCTCTCTCTGCTGGGACTTCCCTCCCGTGCCCTGGAATTCCCATGGCCTGAAGGGCCAGGGCAGGGCTCAGACAGCACCAAAACCCCTCTGGGGAGCAAAGGCAGCACGGGTGGGGCCACAGCTCCAGCCTCCACCACCTGGAGGAACTCAGGGGTTCCCTCCTCCTGCCCTTGGGTGCTCCAGAGTGCAGAGCACAAGGGTGAGGCACAAACCTCAGCTCTTGTTTTATATTCACCAAAAAGCTCTGAGTGGGGCAACTACAGGGGAAACAGGAAGAATGTCAGAGGTTCTGGTATTTAGATTAAGGTTCAACAACAAAATTCTTCTTCCCAAGCTTTTGAACACCACCAGTGCTCAGTTTTTCTTCTACAGTTCTTGTGAAGATGCTCAGAGTGGCAGAACCTCAGTGCTGTGGGGCTGGAACAGGTTAATGGTCCCTACAGTCCTGTATGTTGTATTTGTGAGCAACCAAATGTCCATAAATCCTCCTAGTGGACAATTTTATGGAATAATCAACACATCAGGGATATTTCCTCCTAACCTTCCCTGAGTTAGTGACTGGCTTATGCCCTGAGGCATGAGAGCTTATTGACTGGATCCATCTCTGCTCGGAATCAATAGTTATCTGTCAATTCAGGTCAATTCAAACGAGGTTTCATCGACAGGAGAAGCTGCACGAAATGTTGCCAAAGTGTGAGAAAACGACAGGGCACCCCTACCTTCCTGCAGCCATCTGTCAGCGAGGGAAACAACCTGAGCTGCTCTTACAGAGGGACCAGAAATTGTCCTTGATTTGGCTTCATCGACTTCATTGAGCTGAGCTCTGCTCAGCCCAAACAAGCTCCGTCCCACGGCCCCACGGGCAGCGCCGGGAGGAGCAGGAGTGCATTAAAAGGTGGCAAAGCCATCGCTGCGTTCGGAAGGGTGAAATACTCCCCTGCCCGCCCCCCGGGCTCCTGTGGCTCAGTTTCCTTGAGGGGCTTTGGAGGAATATCTCAGGGAAAAGAGGGTAAAAGATTCCAAAAGAGGCTCTCACCCCAGGATCAGTCCAAGGCTTTATTCTCGAAGGGTTCCAGGGGAGAGAGAGAAAGAAGGAAGAACAGGAAAGAAAGGAAGAACAGGAAGAAAGGAAGAACAGGAAGAACAGGACTTTAGGAAGAACAGGACTTTAGGAAGAACAGGACTTTAGGAAGAACAGGATTTTTACTAAGAACAGGACTTTATCTGGTCTCTGCTCAGGAAGGATAACTGGACCTGAGCCAACAGGGTCAAGCTAGGAAGGAAGGGTCAAACTCCACGGTCACAGGGGGTTCTGGGGGGGAAATCCACTCCCCAGAGGAATACAGCAGGAGGGGGCAGAGGCAGCGCTGCTCCCGCCGGGCTCCCCGCTCTCCCGGGGCCGCAGCCCCGCTCTCCCACCCGCAGACACCTCGGCCGCGTCACTCACACATCAAAGGCGCTCTGCGCTCGCCCCCCGGCAGCGGTGACACATTTTTGGCCCGGCGCAGCGCTTTGGTGGAGCTCGCTGTCAAACGCGGGGCTCGCAGACAATGCGGGGATTGTCCCGGCCGATGGGCAGATCACCAGGTAATGTGATGCAAGAGCTGTAAAATAGCTCAGAGACACCAGCAGAAACCCACAGAGGCCGGGTCTGAAGGGAGCCTTGCGGTTTGTGGAGGTTTTTGTTTGAGATAAACTCTGGAACAGACCCTGGCGTGGGACTCAGTGGGGTCTCCAAACCCAGCCTGGTTTGACAGGCACATTTCCTTGAGTGGTGCAGAGTTTCCTTGTCTTCTCCAGTGCCTCCTTCCCAGCACGTTCTCCCCATCCTTCATTTCATTGCTTGGAACAGATGCCAGGCCCAGTCCAGGTGTTCCTGTGGCGTCAGGGAAAGGGTTTGAACTCTCCCTGTGCAGGTACAGAGCTGCTCACTGCTGAGTCTCACCCCAAACCAAACAGGTTCTGCTCTGCCTGGCACCTTCCAGGCCGGGGTTGAGCTCCAGAAGGAATCCCAGGAGCCCTCTGGCTCCAGCCCAGTGGTCACTGCACGTCCATCAGTGAGGGTCAGCTGGAGTGACCCGGCCTGGAGTGACACTGGGGACCCAGCAGAGCCTGCACACCTCACTAGGCACCAGCCCACCCCCTGAAGGGGCAGTTGTGCTGCTTTGGTGAGCTCCCATCATCCATCTTCCATCATCCATCCACCCATCCATCCTTCTATCCTTCCATCCCTCCATCCATCCATCCATCCATCCCTCCATCCATCCATCCCTCCATCCCTCCATCCATCCATCCATCCATCCCTCCATCCCTCCATCCATCCATCCCTCCATCCCTCCATCCATCCATCCATCCCTCCATCCCTCCATCCATCCATCCCTCCATCCATCCCTCCATCCATCCATCCATCCCTCCATCCATCCATCCATCCATCCCTCCATCCATCCATCCATCCATCCATCCATCCGTCCATCCATCCATCCCTCCATCCATCCATCCCTCCATCCATCCATCCATCCATCCATCCATCCATCCATCCATCCATCCTTCCATCCATCCCTCCCTCCATCCATCCATCCATCCATCCATCCATCCATCCCTCCATCCATCCATCCATCCATCCTTCCATCCATCCATCCATCCCTCCATCCATCCATCCCTCCATCCATCCATCCATCCCTCCATCCATCCATCCATCCATCCATCCATCCATCCATCCATCCATCCATCCATCTGTCCCTCCATCCATCCATCCATCCATCCATCCCTCCATCCATCCCTCCATCCATCCATCCATCCATCCATCCATCCATCCATCCATCCATCCATCCATCCCTCCATCCATCCATCCATCCATCCATCCATCCATCCATCCATCCATCCCTCCATCCATCCCTCCCTCCATCCATCCATCCATCCATCCCTCCATCCATCCATCCATCCATCCATCCATCCATCCCTCCATCCATCCATCCATCCCTCCATCCATCCATCCATCCCTCACCCATCCCTGCCCACCCCCAGCAGCATCCCCGAGCTGCCAGGCCTGCCCCAGTGCAGGGTGAAGCTCTGGGGTGTCTCTGGCAGTTTTGCTCTCAGCCCAGCAGCCACGGCTCCCTCCCTGTCCCTTTCGGAGCTGTTCCCATCTGGAACATTCCTGCTCAGCCTGTGACTCCCCATGCAGGGTTTGGATCCATGTCCATTTCCAGGGGGGCTCTGAGGCACATCCATCCCCCCTGCAGGCACAGAACCTCCCCTGTCAGCCCCAGCTGGGAGTGGGGAGAGGGCTCCCCGCTCTGAGAGTGAAGGATGAGGAGGCTGTGCCTGCCTGCTCTGCAGAACGCGTCCCCAAATCTCTGTCCCTGTCACCGCAGAGCCCTCTCCCCAGCCTGGCACTTGTTTAGGCTCTGATCCTTTCATTAACAGCGGGGAAATGCAGGCCCTTACATCTGTTAGCAGGCATAATTCTAGACAAATACAACTTCTTATCAAATAAGCCTGCAATAAATGTTTCATGAACAGAACCCTTCAATAGAACTCCCAACACTAATTTAATGAGAAATATCAAATGAATTTTTTTTTTTTATTCTGATATCTCCCCTGAGACAAATGATACTTTGCAGGCCTATTTTTAACAAATGAATTATTGACTTAAACTGGCACAATTAATCACAATATAATGGGATCAGGGGATGTTAGAGGCTCATTCAGCACGGCAGATGATGAGTACTGACTCTTCCAAGAAATGAGGCTCTTTAATCACTCCCAGATTAACAGCTACATGCTTTCAAATTTCAATCACAGGGAGCTGCCAGTGTGGAATGAAAAGGACCCACTCCAGCAAGAGCAAAGGGAGCAGGAGCATTTCTCACCCCACTGGAGCCCTGCTGCTCGTTGTCTCAGAAATGGGCACCCAGCTTCCCTAGGGAAAGGACAGGACCCAAACTGTGCTGCATTGCCAAGAGTTTTCCTCCCAGGTAAGAATTTGGTTCCAGGACAGAGCTCACAACCCCTGGGGCTGTTCAACACCTACCCCGGATGGAAAATCTTCAGGGTTTAACAGAAAAAACCCTCTTAATGAACCCCCTCCTCACTAGGAAATCTGTTCCCTGAAGCTTTTGGATGCTCCTGCCAGAGGTGCTGCTGCTCCACCGCAGCCCATGAGCACCAAAGGTGTTGGCTGGAATTGTTTTCTGTGCCTCCAGCTCTTACCCCAGAGTGTGGAACGCTCTCCACGGGGATTTCACTGCAGGAGAAGCACCCAGAGCATTCTCCCGATATAAAAACCCCACCCGAGTGCTTGGGCAGGGAGAGGTGCCGGGTTTGTGTCCCCTGGAGGCTGAGGAGGAGAGTTCCCCAGGCAGCTTTGCTGTGCCCACCTCTGATCTGATCTAACCTGGCCTCTCGTTCCAGTCACTGCTGCCTTTTTGGAGCTCTTCCCTGGGCCAGGCTGGATTGTCAGGGCGGGCAAATGAGGAGATTCCCGTGGATTCAGGAGGTGCAGTCTCATTTTACACCCACAGCTCACCTGATCCTCTGTGAGGAGCGGCCCCGTGGAACAGGAGGGTAAAAGCAGCAAGGAGATTTCTTTATATTCACATACATATAAAGAAATATATTTATTAATATAAATTAATTATTTATTTCTATTGTAAATACACGTATAAATGTAAGTATGAACTTGCAGTTGCTGCTGGTGTGTTGTTCACATAAATATAGAGAAATATATTTATTAATATAAATAATATTTATTTATTTATATTATAAATACATTTATAAAGAAAAACTTGCAGTTGCTGGTGGTGTGTTGTTCACATAAATAGAAAGAAATATATTTATTCATATAAATAACATATAATATAAATATATAATATATTAATAATATATAATATATAAATAATATATATAATATATATAATATATAAATAATATTTTTTATTATAAATACATTTATAAATACAAGTATAAAGTTGCAAACCAAGCAACTTGGTAAAGCAGCAAACCAAGATCCCCAGATCCAGAGGCCTGGCAGCTCTCAGCTGATAGAAACTGCTCTGAAAGTTCATTTAGTTTTTTTTTTTTTTTTGCTAAGAAAGGGAGGCGAGTTTGTGCTCCTTGGGGATGTTTATTATTGCAACAGCTCAAAACTGAAATCTCTTATTTTTGTGAGGAAAAACGTGGTTGAAGCTGTTCCTGTGTGGGTAGAAATGACCCACATTCCTGCTGCTGTCTTAATTTTTTAATAAGCTGATTCATTCCCTGCATGACATCACTACATGTTCATACCTTTATCAAAAACATTAATAAAATATTCACTTGCATTTGTTTACCCAAAATGCCTTTTATGAAGATGAAATATTTCTAAAATCTGCTCATTTACGTTTCTCGTCAGGCAATATATTAAAAAAACAAAACACAATTTGTGTTGGTGAAACTCAGAGAATTTTGACAGCAGCAACAACAACTTGTTTGGTGAAAATCGCTTTTGAGGCTGAAAAAAAATCATTTTTTGAGGCTCCTTCAGATGCCACCATTTAATATTATCTATTTTTTAAAGCAGCCTTTTCTGAGTGTGCGCCTCACTGTCCCTGGTGCCACCTGAGGCACCGGAGCAAGCAGGGCAGGAAAAGTTTCGCTGCAGAAACTGCAACTGCTTGTGGTGTGTTATCACATAAATATAAATAAATATATTTATTAATATAAATAAATAAATTTATAAATGTAAGTATAAACTTGCAACTGCTCGTGGTGTGTTTTTCATGTAAATATAAATAAAAATATTTATTGATATAATAATATTTATTTATTTATAAATACATTTATAAATATAAGTATAAACTTGCAGTTGCTCGTGGTGTGTTATTCATATAACTATAAATAGATATATTTATTAATATAAATAATATTTATTTATTTCTATTATAAATACACTTATAAATGTAAGTATAAACTTGCAGTTGCTGGTGGTGTGTTATTCACATAAATAGAAATAAATATATATATTAATATTGAAAATATTTATTTATTTATATTATAAATACATTTATAAATACAGGTATAAAGTTGCAGTTGCTGGTGGTGCGTTATTCATCCTCTGGCTGTTGATGATGGAGCAGTGATGGAGCAAACCAAGCCCCGCTTGCCCTGCTCCCTGCCCTGCCCTGCAGGCACCCGGGCTGGGCTCGGGCACCTCGGCTCCCACAGACACACAGACACCCCCGCAGACACACAGACACTCCTGCGGACACACAGACACCCCTGCAGACACACAGACACCCCCGCAGACACACAGACACCCCCGCGGACACACAGACACCCCCGCAGACACACAGACACTCCCGCAGACACACAGACACCCCCGCAGACACACAGACACCCCCGCGGACACACAGACACCCCTGCAGACACACAGACACCCCCGCAGACACACAGACACCCCCGCAGACACACAGACAGCCCTGCAGACACACAGACACTCCTGCGGACACACAGACACCCCTGCAGACACACAGACACCCCCGCAGACACACAGACACCCCCGCGGACACACAGACACCCCTGCAGACACACAGACACCCCGCAGACACACAGACACCCCTGCAGACACACAGACACCCCCGCAGACACACAGACACTCCTGCCAACGCTCCCTTCAAACCGCACTGCTCCCGACTGCCCGGTGCCACGGCCATCAGTGAGGGCACAGAAAACTGCCCGAACCCATGGCCGAAGTTGCTGTTCCACAGTTTTGGCAAACAAAGGCAGGTCCCGGCTGCCGGCAGCGAGTGACACGGGCACGGGGATCGGGGATTGATCCCTCCTGCCAGGGCCTGCTTGTCCCTGGGGCCAGCAGCGAGTGACACGGGCACGGGCACGGGCACGGGCACGGGGATCAGTCCCTGCCAGGGTCAGGCTGTCCCCGGGGCCAGCAGAGAGTGACACGGGCATGGGCACAGGGATCGGTCCCTCCTGTCCCTGGGGCCAGCAGCGAGTGACACGGGCACAAGAGTGACACGGGCACGGGCACAGGGATCGGTCCCTGCCAGGGCCTGGCTGTCCCCGGGGCCAGCAGCGAGTGACACGGGCACGGGCACAGGGATCGGTCCCTGCCAGGGCCAGGCTGTCCCCGGGGCCAGCAGCGAGTGACACGGGCACGGGCACAGGGATCGGTCCCTGCCAGGGCCAGGCTGTCCCCGGGGCCAGCAGCGAGTGACACGGGCACGGGCACAGGGATCGGTCCCTGCCAGGGCCAGGCTGTCCCCGGGGCCAGCAGTGAGTGACACGGGCACGGGCACAGGGATCGGTCCCTGCCAGGGCCAGGCTGTCCCCGGGGCCAGCAGCGAGTGACACGGGCACGGGCACAGGGATCAGTCCCTGCCAGGGCCAGGCTGTCCCCGGGCCAGCAGCGAGTGACACGGGCACGGGCACAGGGATCGGTCCCTGCCAGGGCCTGGCTGTCCCCGGGGCCAGCAGTGAGTGACACGGGCAAGGGGATCGGGGATCGGTCCCTCCTGTCCCTGAGGCCAGCAGAGAGTGACATGGGCACAGGGATCAGTCCCTGCCAGGGCCTGGCTGTCCCCAGGGCCAGCAGTGAGTGACACGGGCACGGGGATCGGGGATCGGTCCCCTGCCAGGGCCCGGCTGTCCCCAGGGCCAGCAGCGAGTGACACGGGCACGGGGATCGGGGATCGGTCCCCTGCCAGGGCCTGGCTGTCCCCGGGGCCAGCAGCGAGTGACACGGGCAAGGGGATCGGGGATCGGTCCCTCCTGTCCCTGAGGCCAGCAGAGAGTGACATGGGCACAGGGATCAGTCCCTGCCAGGGCCTGGCTGTCCCCAGGGCCAGCAGCGAGTGACACGGGCACGGGGATCGGGGATCGGTCCCCTGCCAGGGCCTGGCTGTCCCCAGGGCCAGCAGCGAGTGACACGGGCACGGGGATCGGGGATCGGTCCCCTGCCAGGGCCTGGCTGTCCCCAGGGCCAGCAGCGAGTGACACGGGCACGGGGATCGGGGATCGGTCCCCTGCCAGGGCCTGGCTGTCCCCAGGGCCAGCAGCGAGTGACACGGGCACGGGCACAGGGATCGGTCCCTGCCAGGGCCCGGCTGTCCCCCAGGAAGCTCCAGGGCTGCACAGGGGACTCAGCTCCAGCTGCCGGCAAGTGCCGAGCGAATTCCTCCGAAAGGACAAGATCCGTTCCCTGGCTGGCTCCGGGATGAATTAGCACGAATTCACCACCCATAAATCCTGGTGGCGGCGGAGCAGCATCCCTCCTGTTGTTATTTATTTTGAGCTTTTCGCTGGGGCAATAGCTTTACGTTTGACATTTATATAGGTCACGGCGAGCTAATAGCCATCTGCCATCTGGGGACTCTGATAATGAACATTGCAGAAGACTCTGAAACAATCTCTGGCATTTCCGATGCGAGCAGCAGCTGAAATGGGGTTGATCTTTACAATATGCTCCGCTGTCTCTGCTCAGGTCTGCATTACTCATTTGCCTGGCCTTGCTACACCCGCACAGATGGGGAGGGTGGGTTCAGCCTTTCATACCAGCAGTTAATCACCAGGCACCCAGCGCCTCCCTGCAGGGCTGCAAAAGGCCCTGCTTCACCTGGGAGCTCCTCACACACCTCGGGGGTTGGTGTGTTCCTCTGGGGAGAAGGGTTTCTCCCCCAGAGACCCCCTGATGTCTGTACCTGTTAGTGTGACCCTGTTCTCCCCTTATCTCTGACCTATTGCCTCGGTGCCAGCTATCTATGGGGACAGAGACCAGATAAAAACCCGTGTTCAGCACCTGCACTGGCCAGGACCTGCACTGACCAGCACCTGCACCAGCCAGGACCTGTGGGCACCACGCTGGGTCAGCAGCTCCTGCAGATGGGCAGGGAGAGGCAGGAATGGGCAGGGAGAGGGGCAGGGATGGAGAGGAATGGGCAAAGATGGGCAGGGATGGGCAAGAATGGGCAGGGATGGGCAGGGATGGGCAGGGATGGGCAGGGAGAGGCAGAGCTGGGCAGGGAAAGTGGCAGTGACAGAGGCAGAGCTGGGCAGGGAAAGTGGCAGTGACAGAGGCAGAGCTGGGCAGGGAGAGGAGCAGAGCTGGGCAGGGAAAGTGGCAGTGACAGAGGCAGAGCTGGGCAGTACTGCCCTGCTGAGCTGTGCCAGCCTCCTCCAGGATCTGTGAGCCAGCCCTGGTGCCCTGAATTTCGGGTCAGCACTCTCAGAGCCAGTCCTGTCCCCTCTCCTGTACCCACCCAGGGTTTGTGCTGCACCAGGGCAGCGGGGCAGGGCTGGATGTGCTCAGGCCCAGGAGGATGTCCCAATGTCCCATCTCAATTAGTCACTCTCCAAAAAGCCTCCTCGGGGGCCGGGCTCCTTAATACTGCACGTTCCTCCTGAGTTCCCCAAGCCTCCCCAGGCCTCGGGGTAATAAATTACATTTGTCTGTGCTGCAGCAGTGGCAGCCTGTCCAAATCCTCCTTCCCATGACTCAACTCATGATGAAATGCCTATTTCCCGGTGCTGAGATCTGTGAAAATTGGCCTTTCCAGCCTCCCTCCTGAGGGCTGTGCCTCAGCCAAGGCTCCCTTTGATCGGGGGAGCTCCCTGCCTGCCCCGACGCCTGCTCCTGGGGTGTCCCTTGCTTGTGCTTTTGTCTCCCCAGCACAGCACACCGAGGGCATTTGAAATGCAATAATCCCCTCGTGGGGACGGGAGCCAGGGAGAGCCTGAGCACTGCCCAGCCTCTGACCTGGGTCTGGAGGGACTCAGGTTACTGAAAACGCCACGCTGGCTCCCTCAGGCATCGATCTCCTGTGCTGTGAGCTCTGCAGAGCTCGGCTGGTGACAGCTCCAGGGGCTCCGGGCTTGGCTGCTGCCCCCAGAGCCATGGGCAGAGGCTGGGCAGTGGCCTGGCAGGCTGGGCAGTGGCCTGGCAGGCTGGGCAGAGGGGCAGGCAGGCTGGGCAGTGGGCAGGCTGGGCAGTGGGGCAGGCTGGGCAGTGGCCTGGCAGGCTGGGGAGTGGGCAGGCTGGGCAGTGGGGCAGGCTGGGCAGAGGGGCAGGCTGGGCAGAGGGGCAGGCTGGGCAGTGGGCAGGCTGGGCAGTGGGCAGGCAGGTTGGGCAGTGGGCAGGTTGGGCAGTGGGCAGGCTGGGGAGTGGGCAGGCAGGCTGGGCAGTGGGCAGGCAGGTTGGGCAGTGGGCAGGCTGGGCAGTGGGCAGGCAGGTTGGGCAGTGGGCAGGTTGGGCAGTGGGCAGGCTGGGCAGAGGGGCAGGCTGGGCAGTGGGCAGGCAGGCTGGGCAGTGGGCAGGCTGGGCAGAGGGGCAGGCTGGGCAGAGGGGCAGGCAGGCTGGGCAGAAGGGCAGGCTGGGCAGTGGGCAGGCAGGCTGGGCAGTGGGGCAGGCTGGGCAGTGGGCAGGCTGGGCAGTGGGCAGGCTGGGCAGTGGCCTGGCAGGCTGGGCAGAGGGGCAGGCTGGGCAGTGGGCAGGCTGGGCAGAGGGGCAGGCTGGGCAGTGGCCTGGCAGGCTGGGCAGTGGGGCAGGCTGGGCAGTGGGCAGGCTGGGCAGTGGGCAGGAAGGCTGGGCAGTGGGCAGGCAGGTTGGGCAGTGGGCAGGTTGGGCAGTGGGCAGGCTGGGCAGTGGGCAGGCAGGCTGGGCAGTGGGCAGGCAGGCTGGGCAGTGGCCTGGCAAGCCCAGTGCACTTTCCCTGCTTCCTGCATCATTCTCAGCAGCTGCTCCAGGTCTGTCCAGGTCTGCTGGAGCTGTGGGCACCTCAGGGTGGCATCCCTGGGCCTGGCAGCCCCTCCTGGCCCCACCACCGGCCCAGTGCTGATCTTCAGGCTGACAGAGCTGCCTCTCACTCACTCGGTGCCCTGTCCAGCCCTGGCACCCCCAGCCCTGTCACCCCCAGCCCTGACACCCCCAGCCCCAGCACCCCCAGCACCCCCAGCAACCCCAGCACCCCCAGCCCTGTCAGCCCCCAGCCAGGCCTCACCCCGTCCCTGCTCCCTGCCCTCTCTCCCAGCGCTGATGTCAATCACACCTATTTTAATGTGTTAACTTTCTAAATCCACTTTTGTGCTCGCTTAACAATGAGCTGCTTTGATCAGGGTAATACCAGCAAAACCAACAAACCCCGAGCCCCTGGCGCCCCTCCCCTGCGGCACAGCTCGCCAGGCCTCGGGCTTGTAAAACCAAAGCAATTGCAGCCTTTAATTTTATTTCCTTTATTTTCAGGCCGCTAGGTGCTGGTTCTGATTAGGGGCGTTCTGAGCAGGAATAAAGCTTATTTTAAATAAAAACCACGTTGAGCTTTGGGGGAGGGGGAAAATTAAAAAAAGAAAAAGCACAACCTCATCAACTTTAGAAGGGTCTGGCCAAGCTGATCCTGCCAGCACAGCCCTTGAGCAGGGAAAACCTCTCTGGAGTGTGTCACTCCTTGAGCAGGTGGCAGCCACAGGAGAGGGGCTCTGTGTGCACTGTGACACCTCCCCTGCTCCTCCTTTCTGCTGGGATCAGCCTTCTCACCGCTCCCTCTGTGACAGACACAGATGGCCTGGCAGCACCTCCAGGGAGCTCTGGGGGACTGGAGCAGCTCCCCAGGGCCCTGAGGGGGACTCCTGGAGCAGCAGGACCTCTGTGCCCCGAGTGCTGGGCAGGCACTGACCCCCAAACCACCCCGAGGGCTGGGCAGGCACTGACCCCCAAACCACCCCGAGTGCTGGGCAGGCACTGACCCCCAAACCACCCTGGAGTGCTGGGCAGGCACTGACCCCCAAACCACCCCGAGGGCTGGGCAGGCACTGACCCCCAAACCACCCTGGAGTGCTGGGCAGGCACTGACCCCCAAACCACCCCGAGGGCTGGGCAGGCACTGACCCCTAAACCACCCTGGAGTGCTGGGCAGGCACTGACCCCCAAACCACCCCGAGGGCTGGGCAGGCACTGCCCCCAGACTGCCCCGAGTGCTGGGCAGGCACTGCCCCCAGACTGCCCCGAGTGCTGGGCAGGCACTGACCCCCAAACCACCCTGGAGTGCTGGGCAGGCACTGACCCCCAAACCACCCCGAGGGCTGGGCAGGCACTGCCCCCAGACTGCCCCGAGGGCTGGGCAGGCACTGACCCCCAGACTGCCCCGAGGGCTGGGCAGGCACTGCCCCCAGACTGCCCCGAGGGCTGGGCAGGCACTGCCCCCAGACTGCCCCGAGGGCTGGGCAGGCACTGACCCCCAGGCTGCCCCGAGTGCTGGGCAGGGGCTGCAGCACAGCCGGGCAGCCAAAATGCCCCTTTATTCCCCCAAAACCTGAACCTGCACCAGCATTCTGGAGCTGTGGGTTTCTTCCCAGCCTGGGGAAGGTCAGCACCCTCTGGGGCCACCGTGGGTCCCCGTGGCACCCCCAGGACCAAGGGCAGGCCTGGGCTTTCAGCACTTCCCGGGCCAAGCCGGAAAGGGAAGGCACGTGCAGACAAATCCCATGGAAACGCCTTCAGCAGCACTGGGAGCCTGCCTGCTGCAGGGGCTGCAGGGGCTGCAGGGGCTGCAGGGGCTGCAGGGGCAGTGCTGCAGTGCCCTGTGCCCTGTGCCACCAGGGCCAGCGTCCCCTCCCCCGGCACTCCCGGTGACAGCCTGGAGCCCCGATGAGTGAATAACCTAATCGAGCCATTAAAAGAAACAGAAGCCCTCTGCCCTGTTTGATTTCTCTCCATAATGATGTAAAGTGCACTTTAATGGAGTCAAAGTGGTCCTGGGCCATTCTTGTTAAGGCCGTTTGATGCAGTGCTATTGAGTCCCAGTGCTCGCCTTCATTACCTCTCTCCCGCATTGTACTCCAGACTTCCCCGCAGCCTCTCTGCTGCCACAGCCCCTTGCCTGCATTTTGTCTACATAAATTAGACCTTGTGCAGCATATTGGCCTGTCAGGGGACTAGGAAGAAACTGTATATTGTTTCTGGCATTCCCGGGCCCTTCTGCCCCTGACATCTGCTGTGTTTGTGACAGGGAATACATTCCTGACTCATTATCCGGGCAGGCGGAATCCCTCCCTGACAGCACCATTAATCAGAATCAAGCAGTCCGGCAAATAAAAAAAAAAAAAGGGAGAGAGCAGGAGAAAAAGAAAGCCAGCAAAGAAAAGAGACAGTTCCTAACTTTCACTCCTGTGTCATTCCGGTGTCTGGACAAGCAGCAATCCATCTTGCTGAGTGACAGCTCTGATGGATGGCATTATTTATGCTTTTGTGTATTAAAAGACAGTTCTGGCACTGGCTTGTCACTCAGCAGAGATCTGAAAAAAAAAAAAAGTTGAAATTTAATTTGAAGGAAAAGAGGGCAAAGATCAGAGGCTGGGGAGTGGTGCTGGGGAGGGACAGAGGGAGGGGACATCCCGGAGGTGTGGGGACAGTGCAAACAGGGCCTGCCCTGGCAGGTCCAGAGCTCTCTGTTTCTCAGGGTGGATGGGATCTGCAGGGCCCAGGGGTCTGTGTTGACACAAACAGGTTTGATGTTCCTCGGAGGGATCCTCACCGGGGGGTGAGATGGGCATATGCTTAATTTTCTGTCCCTGATTTGTCAGTGTTTGTATACACAAACACCATCAGATCTGCACATATGCACGGGTGTCTGCAGCAGGGGGGCTTCCCGTGTACATGTGTATTTACACAAATCCATTTCAAACACAGGCTTTCTGTCCCAGCACGCACATCTGCAGCACAAAACACTTCCCTGGGTACCCACACACACACCGGGACTGTCACACGGGCACCTCCCAGGTGAAAAACACACCCACCTTTGTCGTTTCTCCCTCTCAGGAAATGTTTGCTCGCACTGCTTGTCAGCCAGCCTGGGGACAGACCAAGGACAATATTCCTGGGGAGCTGCTGTGCCCTGACCCATCCCTAAACTGAGAATCACCAGGAGTGCACATCCACGTCTTTGCTGAGCTGTGCTGAGCCCCTGGGTGTCTGTCCAGCTGTCCCACAGCGTGTGTGAACACCACAGCATGGCCAGGGTGCCCCAGGAGACCTGCAGGCCACATTCCCTCCAGGAGCAAAGAGGTGAACCCCAAATTGCTGGGTATTAAAGCTCGGAGTGGCCAGGGAAGCTTTACCTCGTCTGGGGACCGTGGTTAATTCAGCAAAGGGCATTGTGTGAACAAGGCATCTCAAATTCAGGTGTCAGCATTAATTAAGGGCATTTCCAGCCCTGAACAACCCATGGTTTTGACCTGAAAAAACCACAAAACAAGCAGAAACCCCACTCCTGTTATTTATCCCTTTTGTTGGAGATGACCCATCTCTTGGCTATAGGGGCAAACATCTGCTGTGCAATCCCTTAGCCAGCAATGAGCATTTGTTCCTAATTAATACAAATTTGTTTCCTTCCCCAGTCCCAGCAGGTCCCAGGTCCCCTCTCCTGGGCTGTTGGCAGCAGCAGCATCGCCCAGCCACACCTGCCCTGAGAGCAGCTCTGGAGCCTGCAAACCCAGGGAAAACCCAGGGAAAACCCAGGGAAAACCCAGGGAAAAGCCAGGGAAAACCCAACACTGCAAACCCAGCACTTCAAACCCAGCACAGCAAACCCAGCCAGAGCTCCAGGAGTGGTGCTGACATTCAGGCCCAGCTGGGTTGTTCCCATAGAGTCCCAGAATTCTGTGATGACTCCGTGAGCTCCAGCAGTGAGGAGCAGCCCCAGCTGGAGCGTTACCAGCATCCTCCTGCACTCCTGGATCTCCCCAGGCTCTGGGGTTTGTCAGTGTTTAGGGATAACTCCATTCCTGGCCTGAGCAGGACGGACTCTCAGGGAATGCTGGCACCCAGGGCACCCAAAAACCCCGGCCCGGGGTCACCCCAGCGCTGCTCTGCGCAGAAGGAGGGGCTGTGCTCTGCCTTCATCTGGAAAGGTTCCCTGCCAGGATGACATCACAGCAATCCCAGGCAATGAGCTGTCCCTCCGGGCTGTGAAGCTGCCGAGTAAAGCTTATTCTTTCAGGATGCAGAGCTTAAATTTCAAAGTGAGATGTGTGTGTAATCCCCTCAGGCTGCCGTGAAAGCCCAGCCGGTGTTTGCAGAAGGAGTTGGTCATTTTTCTACTCTCGGCCTCAGCAAGGCAGAGCCTGGGGATTGGCTTTTTTCAAATGTTGATGCCCTGAAGTTGCAGTTGGCTGGGAGGGAAGGAGGGAGGCTGCAGTTCGTGCAGAAATATGTGCAGGGCGGCTCCAGAGGGAGAAGTGGGGCTGGTCACTCCGGGAGGAAACACAACAATCGTCACTCAGAGCTGCCAGCACAGCAGAGAGGAGAGTCTGGCTTATCTGTCAGTCCTGCTCTGTCCCTCTCCTGGGATTGTCCTGGGAAGTGAAGACATCCCAGGCCGGACCTCAGCTGGGGTGAGCAGTGCAAGCCCGGCAATTTCTGATTTCTGCCTGGTGATTTCTGATTTCTACCTGGCGATTTCTGATTTCTACCTGGTGATTTCTGATTTCTACCCAGTGATTTCTGATTTCTGCCTAGTGATTTCTGATTTCCACCCCGTGATTTCTGATTTCCACCCAGTGATTTCTGATTTCCACCCCATGATTTCTGATTTCCACCCGGTGATTTCTGATTTCTACCTGGGGAAGATCTGCCCCTTGATCTCCAAAGCCAAAGGAAGAGAAGCTCCCTGCGTTTGCAGCGGGGTGGTTGGAATGTTTAATCCGATTCTGTCGTCTGTCAGAACAGCAGGCAGAGGGGAGGAATGTGCTGGTGTCATATGGAAACCACGGCTCGGTGACGGACAAAATTAAATCCTTGCATTTGGACATAAACCATGGTAACACAAAATATGCAGCGAGTCAGGCTTGCTCTGCAGTGCTGGAAACACAAGGCCCCACTTGGCAGGCTGAGCAGGGGATATTAGTCAGATTTAGACACGGTGTTCTTTGTTTTATTGAGGGATAAATAATTATGTGCTGAGATACTCCAGACTCATGTTAACACTGCTCTGTGTGAACCACGGCAGAGGGTGCTGTGAGAACGGGCAGGACTGAGGGTCCTTTCCCCTACAAACTCTCTGGGAATTCTGGAAAAGCTCTGTGATTTGCTCCTAGAAAACAACCCCAAAGTTTGCTCACAACTCACAGAGTCACGGAGCTGTTTAGGCTGGAGAAAACCTCTGAATTATCAAGCCCAGCAGTGCCAAGCCCAGCACCACAACCTGACACGTGCTGATCTCCCCAAATCAAACCTTCCAAGCGTTTTCCTGCCTGACATTCCTGGGCTAACACGGATTCAGGGTATCCGTGTCACCCTGCAGGGTCAGCTCTGTGTTCCTGCCCCAGCTGCTGGGCCCCCCAGGCCCCTGGGCAGTGGCCAGCTCAGCCACACATGGAGATCTTGGGGGAAGTCTGGTGGTGATGTGAGAGCACTTCTCACTTGATTGAAAGCAATGTCTGTGCAGAACAAGAGACAAAGCTGATTTGTCACCAGCCTTTCCTTTCCCGGTGCAAGGATTCTGACAGGGATTTATTGAACGCACCCGGATGTGCTGAACGGCTCTCAGTGACACTCAGCAAATCCACGTTCTGCCTCACTTCTCCCCGGGACTGCTGCTGCTTTAGGGGAAACCCCAGAGTGGGAACTGCCCACGCTGGAGGATCCAAGGGGTTCCAGCCCTGTCCCACACTCCTCTGTTTATATTTATCTTGTGTATCCTCATGGCACAGGAGCTGCTCTGCTTCTGCTTTGGGTTCTGACCACCCCTCTCCTCCCTCCCCAGCTGCTGCTCCCAACGTGATTTATGAGCTCCTGCACAGTGAAATCTGCATTTCTGGTGCCTGCCAGCACTAATGGAGCCTGCAGAGATCTGACAATATTGACTGATCTCAGTTCACTCGTGTTTCTCCTTCCTGATCAGCCTCCTCCGCTGCCAAAGGAATTTTAAAAGAGAGAAGTGGAAGGTGAAAGGCACAACTCACTGAAGATGATCTTTTCTAGAAGAAAAGCTGCTCGGGTTCCTGCCCTCTGGGTCTGAGCTCTGAGCCCCAGAGGCTGCTTCCCCTCCTGCACTCCCAGCATGAAATGCACCCTGTAAGTCCCTGCTTGGAGAGGGGACAGCAGTGTCACCCAGCAGGGTGAGTGTCCGTGGGGTGGGAGGGAGCTCAGCTGCCCAGGCACGACCTGGGGCTGGATTTCACATCTCCCTGCCGCCCTGCTCCGGGGGTTTGCTCATTAACGGGGCTCTGATCCTGTGATTGGAACTCCTGGTAAGTGGTTCCTTCGGCAGAGATCCAGCAGAGCACTTAGGCAAATTCATGGATTTATGTCCCATTGACTTCTGGGCGAGTATTTATGTGCTCCAAGCCCTGAGTGCCTTAAATGCATTTCCAGATTGGGCCCCGTGCTCACCAGGCTTTCTGCAGCCTCGTAAAGCCCAGGCTCTCAGCACCCAGGAGCTCAGGCTCCCACTTCCCCTCACCCCTCAGCGATGCAGAATGCACAAAATGCTCCTGAACAACAGAAAAGGTTTGGTTCTGAACTTCTGATGGTTCTGAAGAGCAGCCGAGTTCTGACACATTAAAAGAAACAGAAGTGATGGCTGTCAACCGAGCTGCTGCCTTCGGGAGCCCCTCCTATGGCCAGCAGGTCAAAACTCCCTCCCACATCCCATTAAGGCGGCTGAACTGAGTAGTTGGGAGCATCTTTGCATCAATCGGTTCTCTTTCAGAAGTGCTAATTCCATTTCTCGCGGGCTGCGGGCACCCCGGGGCACAGGGAGGTGCTGCTCTCACCCCGCTGTGGCTCCTGCTCTGCCCTCTCCTGCTGCAGCTGCAGCACAATGCATCCTTCAGCCCATCAAACGTCCCAAACCCCAAAGTGACACCCTGCAGAAAAGGATTTACAGTCAGCTCCAGCTGCTCTTAATCGAAGTGGTAATTTCATCAAGCTAAAAGCAGGGGTGATTTATTTTTAATTATCATTACTCTTTCGGTGCAGGAGACGGAGCAGAGAGCAGGGTTTGCATTTCCTGCCCTGGTTGTCCCGGCCCTGCAGGGTGCCAGCTCTGCACGACTGCCCCGCTGCATTTCTGGCAATCCTGCATTAAATATGCCCCAGGTTGTGTCTGTGACTGGAATAAACAGGATTGCTTGTGAGTTTGTCTTGGTTTGCCCTCCCTGACGCCAGGAGTACCCAGCAGCACAGTTCAGAGCACCCCAAACTTTCCTCCAACTTCCACCCACGTGGCTTTTCCCAGCCTGAACTGCCAGGGGCTGCGAGGGGAGGATAACTCCCAGGGGAACCTGCCTTCAGGCAGATCTGTGCACAGAAAAATCCAAGGACTTCTGGCATTTTGGGGGTTTCTTTCTGCTTTCCTCCCAGTCAGGCTCTTGAGGAACGATGGACTCTGCTCCTGGAGCTGCAGGAACCCCCGGGCTGTGGCTCAGCTCCTCCAGCAAAGGGACAACCCCAGGTCCTGTCCTCCTCTCGATGGGGAGCTCCAGTTCCATCCTGGAGGGGCTGGAACTGCCCCTCCGTGCCAGGCAGGGCAGGAGGAGCTGCCAGGAGCTGCCAAGCTACCAGAGACGGCTCGTCCTGGATCAGAGAGAGAAAAGTGCAAAGCTCCACACCCCGGATCTGCCCTTTCTCTCCAGGGTGGGAGCTCCAATGGGAACCTGATGCTGTTCAAGATCACAATGACACAAACTCCAAGTTCAGAAGACTGACAACGACTCCAAATCTTTATTACCCGCAAATTTCTTCCCTTTATCCTGTTTTACAAAGAACAACCCAGTGGGTGAAACACAGACAAACTCCTTCAGTCACATCGGTCAGAGCAGAGGGACAGCAAGAAGTCCCTCCTGGGGAAAGGAACGCAAACAAAGGTCCCAGTTAGAAAAACGTGTCTGTGGTTGGCAGAAAACTCTCTGGGAAAAGAGTTTCAGAGAAACCCAAACATCTCAGGCACCAACCAGGGCTCCAGGAACCTCCGGGAGGGACCAGCTCAGATCCCCCCGGGGTTTCCAGGCTCTGGGTGAAGCCCTGCCTGTCCCAGGCCACCCCTTCCCACCTTCCCTGAGCTCGTGTTTGGTGTCCTGGCTGTGGAACAGCAGCTGCGGAGCTCAGGCGGGAGCTGAGGCCCCTGGGGTGCGGAGTGAAGCGCTCGGGGCTGGAGCTCAGGGAGCACGGAGATGAAACACAGGCTGGGAGCACAGAGATGAAACACAAATACACGCTGACGTCTGCAAGTGCAGTCCCCGGGGGCCCTGGAATGCGTTCCCAGAGCTGACAGGATGCTCAGCCAGCCCCCTTTTCATCACCCCCGTCCATCAGCACCCAGCCAGCCACTCCGCAGCCCCGCCGAGACGAGGTTTTACAGAGATCAGGCAGCCCGGGGAAGTACAAAAGTGATTGCAAATGTTCTAATCCCGTTAATCTGCTGCTTCTCCCCAAAGGTGCTCAAAGCTCAGGCCAGATCCTCAGCTGGCAAGTGAAGTAGGAAAGCACTTAAATAAGACCTTAAATTTAAGCTCGTGTTTGAATTCTATTTACCACAAAGTTCATTTGGAGATAAATTCGTGCTGAAACCATATTTCTAAGCAAAAAAAAAAAAAAGCCCTCACTTGAGCCAGAGCCTTTGCAATATAAACACAGCTAATCTGTTCTAGATGAGGATTTTCTGCTTTGGGGCTTCTTTCCCACTCTCCTGAGCCCCTTTCAGCCAGCAAAGGGAACAGAATTTGGGGCTTTGATGCCCTGTCCCAGCAAACCAGTTCTGTTTGGGTTTTGCATATTGAAGTAACTGCTGGAGAAATCCCATTGAACCAGTTTGTCACCGAGATGTAACACAGGCCAAACAAACATTGCTGTGATAATTAATCAATCAAAATCTGCTGCACTGGTTTACAGCCTCTATAGACCAGTTTTCCTGATCCTTTTTCCTTTCCCTGCAATTACTTGGGAATTGCTAGCGCCGCTGAGGTTTAGGGTGTTTTGAGGATTAGTACATCCCAGGTAAAAACTAATGAATCCAGGTAAAAATTAATGCATCCAGGTAAAAATTAATACGTCCAGGAAAACCAGGCAGTCCAAACCTGTGTGATGTCATCACCTCCAGACATCCCAATGAAAGCTTTACTCTTATCTAAGTTATTATCACGGGCTCCTCATCTGAGAGGCCAATTCAAACCTCCAAAGCAGGGAGAAGATTCCTGACTCTGGGTGTCATTCCCGGTGGGATGGGAGCTCCCCACACACACAGGGCCTTCCCCAGGCTCCTGCCCAGCCCTGCGAGCAGGGGAAGGGCAGCATGGGCAGGGCATGGACGGGGTCAGTGCTGGGACACTGCTGTGGGGCTGGGATCACTGCTGTGGGGCTGGGATCACTGCTGTGGGGCTGGGGTCAGTGCTGGGACACTGCTGTGGGGCTGGGGTCACTGCTGTGGGGCTGGGGTCAGTGCTGGGACAGTGCCATGGGGCTGGGGTCAGTGCTGGGACACTGCTGTGGGGCTGGGGTCAGTGCTGGGACAGTGCCATGGGGCTGGGGTCAGTGCTGGGACAGTGCTGTGGGGCTGGGGTCACTGCTGTGGGGCTGGGGTCAGTGCTGGGACACTGCTGTGGGGCTGGGGTCACTGCTGGGACACTGCTGTGGGGCTGGGACATTGCTGTGGGGCTGGGGTCAGTGCTGGGACAGTGCTGTGGGGCTGGGGTCAGTGCTGGGGCACTGCCATGGGTCACTGCTGGGACATGCCTTGGGTCACTGCCCGGACACTGCTGCCGTGGGGCTGGGGTCACTGCTCAGACAGTGCCGTGGGTCACTGCCCCGACACTGCTGCCGTGGGGCTGCCGCAGCCCTGCCCGCGCACTCCGCCCTCCCTGCCGCGGTCACACCCGGCCCGGACGTCCCCGAGCCCCCCGGGTGTGCCCCGGCAGCCCCGGTGTGTCTGTGCCGGGGGTCACAGCCCCTGTGCCTGCCCCGGGCAGCAGTCCCCGGGCACAGCCGGGGCCGGACCCACCCGGAGCTCCCCGGGCACAGCCGGGGCGGGACCCGCCCGGAGCTCCCCGGGCACAGCCGGGGCCGGAGCTCCCCGGGCACAGCCGGGGCCGGAGCTCCCCGGGCACAGCCGGGGCCGGACCCGCCCGGAGCTCCCCGGGCACAGCCGGGGCCGGACACTCCCCGAGCTCCCCGGGCACAGCCGGGGCCGGACCCGCCCGGAGCTCCCCCGGCACAGCCGGGGCCGGACCCGCCCGGAGCTCCCCGGGCACAGCCGGGGCCGGACCTCCCCGGGCACAGCCGGGGCCGGACCCGCCCGGAGCTCCCCGGGCACAGCCGGGGCCGGACCCGCCCGGAGCTCCCCGGGCATAGCCGGGGCCGGAGCTCCCCGGGCACAGCCGGGGCCGGACCCGCCCGGAGCTCCCCGGGCACAGCCGGGGCCGGAGCTCCCCGGGCACAGCCGGGGCCGGAGCTCCCCGGGCACAGCCGGGGCCGGACCCGCCCGGAGCTCCCCGGGCACAGCCGGGGCCGGACACTCCCCGAGCTCCCCGGGCTCAGCCTTAGGGCGATGGGGGCTGGCAGCGCCGCAACGGGACAGCAGCGCCGAGGAGGCAGAGGGTAAGGAGACGCTAATGTGTGCAGTCAGCTCCCATCTTGCACTCTCCGAGTGTGCTGGTATGAGTGGTTCTGACACCCTGAACATAAACCAGATGGCCCCTTTCTTACGCCATATCATGCAAAGAGAGATTTGAATTAATTCATGGAGAAATCATGACAATTCTGTTGCTGTTGGAACTCAGTATAGCGGACAGGGTGGCAGGAGATTATGCTGAATTTTTAACTTATAAAATACTAGTGACAGATGTCACTGCCTGCTCTCCTTTATTGTTTCTCGTCCTTTCTCCAACCCCCAGGGCCCTCCTGCCCTTCTCCAGGGCTTTACCTCTGGCCCGCGTGGCTTAAAAACTCATTTAAATACACTTTTGTGCGGAACTTCGCACACCGTGTGTAAGGAGAGACCCACCAATCCCAGGGGCGTGTGCCTGGAACACAAACACCCCGGGGAAAAGGCGATGTCGCTTTTCCAGAGAACTCCACCTACGGCCCTTTCGCAATCCCACCCCCAATCAATGACTGGGGATCGATGTTTTCCTGGTATCGATGGCCTGTGCAGGCAGCAGCGCCTTCCTGGCGTTTGCAGCCCGGGCAGTGGGACCCGGCGGGAGGCAGGAATTTCCCTGGGAAAGGCGCCGTGCCCAGGGTCCTGCCGGGCCCAGGGTGCTGCCCTGCCCAGGGTGCTGCTCTGCCGTGCCCAATGTCCTGCCGTGCTGGAGCAGACCCCGGGCAGGGCTGGAGCGGACCCCGGGCAGGGCCGGGGCGGACCCCGGGCAGGGTTGGAACAGACCCCGGGCAGGGTTGGAGCAGACCCCGGGCAGGGCTGGAGCACCCCGGGCAGGGTTGGAACAGACCCCGGGCAGGGCTGGAGCAGACCCCGGGCAGGGTTGGAGCAGACCCCGGGCAGGGCTGGAGCACCCCGGGCAGGGTTGGAACAGACCCCGGGCAGGGTTGGAACAGACCCCGGGCAGGGCTGGAACAGACCCCAGGCAGGGTTGGAACAGACCCCGGGCAGGGTTGGAGCAGACCCCGGGCAGGGCTGGAGTGACCCCGGGCAGGGTTGGAGCAGACCCCGGGCAGGGCTGGAGCAGACCCCGGGCAGGGCTGGAGCAGACCCCGGGCAGAGCTGGAGCACCCCGGGCAGGGCTGGAGCAGACTCCGGGCAGAGCTGGAGCAGACCCCGGGCAGGGTTGGAGCAGACCCCGGGCAGGGCTGGAGCAGACCCCGGGCAGGGCTGGAGCAGACCCCGGGCAGGGCTGGGGCCCCTGCAGCCGCACAAAGGCACCGAGCGGTGTGCGGCTGGCACGGCCCGCCCGTGCTGACGCTCGCTTTCAGCAGCGGCTGTCGGGCCCGGATCGCTGCCTCTCTGAGGATGCCCAGGGCTTTTCCCACCTCCTGCGGGGCTGGCGGCGCTGCCGGAGCCTCCGGCAGGAGCAGCGCGCTCGCCCTTCCTTCCATCGGGGAACCTCGCCCTCGGAACCTGAACGAACGCTTCTCTCAGTAATGGGTTTTTTCCACCTGGTTGAGCTGATGAAAGCTTCATGAGTTGACATTCAGCGCCAGGAGAACAAAGCGAGCGCGGGCTGTGCGTGCGCGGGGGCGGGGACGGGCGCGACAGAGCCGCTGAAAACTTTATTGCGAACCGAGAGGCGCCGGGAGCCGTAAATCCTCCCCGAGAACCGCCGGGGAGCGGCACAGCAGAGGGGGAGACACAAGGGTGGGCGCCAGTGAGTTGTGCTGGGCCAGTGAGTTGTCCTGGGCCACGGGGGATGAAGGAGAGGGAAAGGAGGAGGAAGAGGAGGAGGATGAAGCGTGTTGTGATCCATCTCTCACTTGGTCCCACCTCCCTGTGCCAGACAGGGACGTCCAGACCGCCCCACCTCAACCCCCAGGATGGTTTGGGTCGGCAGGGACCTCGGACGATGCCACCCCCTGCCTGGGCAGGGACACCTTCCACAGGCCCGGGCTGCTCCGAGTGTCCAACCCGGCCTGGAAATCCCAGCCAGGAACGGAACAGCCCCGAAGGAGCTCCCAGAGGCAGGAGCTGCAGGGCAGGGCTCAGCTCAGGGGGAAAATCAGCTCCAGGCCAGGAGCTGCCCCTCGGACAGGGCCCAGCTCAGGGGGAAAATCAGCTCCAGGCCAGGAGCTGCAGGGCAGGGCCCGGCTCAGGGGGAAAATCAGCTCCAGGCCAGGAGCTGCCCCTCGGACAGCTGCCCACGCTGCCCCTCCGTGCCCTGGCCCGGCCCCACCCGGGCAGCTCAGGCTCTGCTCGGGCTCTGCCTCTGCCCAGGTGAGCCGGAGCCGGCAGCTCCTGTTCACCCACACGCGGAGCAGCAGCTTGCTTCGGGTGTTTGCAAACACCGCGCCCAAACAAACAAACAAACAAACAAACGGCTCTCAGCTGGTATGTGTTAGGAAACCGGCGTTAATGGGCTCGCAGTTGTGAAAAGCACCTTTAGCGACACAAGAGGAAAGGGTTTGACTTTGCGTTACAGAGGAGAGTAGGGAGAGCAGAGCTGAGCCTGCGGAACGAGCAGGAGGTGCAGGCACAGCGGCTCCGGGGCTGGCACATGGCACTGCCACTGGCACACGCTGTCCCCAGAGCAGCCCGGCTGTCCCCAAACCAGCCCGGCTGTCCCCAAACCAGCCCGGCTGTCCCCAAACCGGCCCGGCTGTCCCCAAACCAGCCCGGCTGTCCCCAAACCGGCTCGGCTGTCCCCAGAGCAGCCCGGCTGTCCCCAAACCAGCCCGGCTGACCCCAAACCAGCCTGGCTGTCCCCAAACCAGCCCGGCTGTCCCCAAACCGGCCTGGCTGACCCCAAACCAGCCTGGCTGTCCCCAAACCAGCCCGGCTGTCCCCAAACCAGCCTGGCTGTCCCCAAACCAGCCTGGCTGTCCCCAAACCGGCCTGGCTGTCCCCAAACCAGCCCGGCTGTCCCCAAACCAGCCCGGCTGTACCCAAACCGGCCCGGCTGTCCCCAGAGCAGCCCGGCCGTCCCCAGAGCAGCCCGGCTGACCCCAGAGCAGCCTGGCTGTCCCCAAACCGGCCTGGCTGTCCCCAAACCGGCCTGGCTGTCCCCAGAGCAGCCCGGCTGTCCCCAAACCAGCCTGGCTGTCCCCAAACCAGCCCGGCTGTCCCCAACCCAGCCCGGCTGACCCCAACCCAGCCCGGCTGACCCCAGGACCCTCCCACAACTCCAGCAGGTCGGGGCTGCAGCGAGGGGTGTGACAGCCCCTTCCCCGGAGCTCACAGCATCCTCCCGCTCTGCTGTCACCGCGAGCGCTCCGGGGCCTCCGGAACCAGCAGCAGCCTCGGTTCTGCTCTAATTTAGCCGGTTAATTAGCAGTGTCTAATTTAGCCGAGGTGAGCCGTTTCTGGGGCAGCAGCAGCCCTCTCCCGGCCGTGCCGGGATGAGGAGCAGGAGCGGGTCCCACCCCGAGCCCCGCCGCTCCCGGGGCTGCGCACAAAGGCAAAGGCGTTTCTATTTTAAACCCTGATCCGAGGCCACCGCCTGCCTCGGAGCGCGGCTGTCCTGGAAATGTCAGGGCGGAGCAGTGTGCTCCGGAGATCCGAGCCGTGTCAGCCCGCAAATGACAAAGGACAGCCACAGATGTTGCTGTAGCCACCGGGTCACCCGCAGTTGCTGGGGCTTCACTTGTTGAATTGCATTTAAAAAAAAAAAATAAAATAAGGAGAAGGGGCAAATGCCGCAAGGCTCTGAGCAGCTGTGACCTTGCTCAGGTTTTATCCCAGCTGAACAAATCCCCTTTCCCTCATAACAACCAGGAGTCCTGATAAGGCAGGAGAGATGACTTTAAATGAATTCCTGGGCCAAAGGACTCTGAACATTCCCAGCCTCGTGTGTGGGGCAGTGGCAGAGCTGCTGTGCCAGGGTCAGAGGGGTGGCAGTGAGGCTCACACACACAACCCCAGCCTGGCAGCTGCTGTGCCAGGGTCAGAGGGGTGGCAGTGAGGCTCACACACACAACCCCAGCCTGGCAGCTGCTGTGCCAGGGTCAGAGGGGTGGCAGTGAGGCTCACACACACAACCCCTGCCTGGCAGCTGCTGTGCCAGGGTCAGAGGGGTGGCAGTGAGACTCACACACACAACCCCTGCTCCAGCAGCATTTCCAGAGTACGCTCACACCACGGGTGCTGCCACCTTTGTGTGCCTCATTTGGCAGCTGCTGGTTGGCAGACACTGAGAGCCGAGCAGCTCTGACATCTTTACAAACCCAGGTGCTTTTAGGATGCACCTTTAAACCCCAAATCCGTTCTAAATCACCTTGGCTGGTGTCTGATTGTGCTCCTGGGCACCGGCTCTGAGCAGCAGCCCCGGCCCTGGCCTAGATCAGCAGGCAGTGACACGCATCCCTCACGCTGGTGGGCTGCTCCTGGCTGTGCTGGGGAGAGGCACAGGGAAGGGCTGGGCAAAAGAGCCAAGATGTGCTGGAAAAAAAAAAACCCAAAATAAAAATCAGGTGTGGCTGTGGCTGCAGCCTGAATGCTCCGCGTTCATTGTTTGTTCCTTCGTGGGCTCTGAGCTTCTGAGCAGAGATGGGGCTCTGCAGAGAGCAAAGCACAGACAGGCTGGAGTCTGGGATCAGCCCCCAGCTGGGAGGGTTGGAGCAAATCCTGCCCGGGCAGGGCGGTGCTGGGCAGGGTCTGCTGTGGCCTGAGGAGCGCCAGGCACTGGAGAGACACAAACCAGCTGGGCACAGGAATTCTTCTGGAACTGAGGGAGCTGGGGGGGGGGTTCAGCCTGGAGAAAAGGAGACTCAGAGGTGATCTGATCACTCTCTGCAGCTCCCTGAAGGGTGGTTGTGGTCAGCTGGGGTTGGTCTCTGTCTCCAGGCAGCACTGACAGAACCAGAGGACACAGCCTCAGCTGCATCAAGGGAAGTTCAGGTTGGATATCAGGGAAAAGTTTTTCACAGAAAGAGTGATAAAGTTCTGGAATGGCCTGCCCGGGGAGGTGGTGGAGTCACCATCCCTGGATGTGTTTAACAAAAGCCTGGATGTGGCACTGGGTGCCGTGGTCTGGTTGAGGTGTTGGAGCTGGGTTGGACTTGGTGATCTTGGAGGTCTCTTCCAACCTGGAAATTCTGTGGTTCTGTGGTTCTGTGATTCTGTGATTCTGAGCAAAGGCCTGAATGGAGCACAGGATCCAAGCACGGCTCTACCAAGACAAGCCCAGACCTGGAGCCGGGCCCTGGGCCTGTGCTGGTGGGGCTTTCATCCCGCCCTGGCCGGGCTGCCAGGGATGGCTTTGTTCTCTCAGATGTGGCTGCTAATTACGAGCCCTCCCAGTGCCATTAGTGGTTTAACTGCAGGGAAACGGAGCCATATAAACAGCACCACTTCACCATCCTCTGCTGACATTAAGCTGGGTTTCCCTTCTGATATTTATTGAGATTTGTTTGAAGATTCAGCTCAACTTGTTAAGGTTTTACTGGAGGAAGGAATTCAGCCACTGGAATTGCCACGGGCAGAATGGGAGCAGCTCGGGGAGGGAAGGAGCGGGGCTGGGGCAGAGCTCCAGGGCCCCCACGGCACCCAGTGCACACCAGTGGGGTTTCCCCTGTCAGATCCCTGTACAAAAACTGCTGCCAGGCCGTTCATAACCTGCAGGAACACCTTGAAACTCGACTCAAGGAGGGCACGTTGCAAATGGGCTCTAACGGCTTTTATTCCTCATCTCTGTCACCTCAGATCTGATCTGCTGCTTCCTCATTTTTCACCCTCCCTGCTCCCCTCAGGGATCACCCAGCAGCTCCTCCCTCAGCCCGGGGAGGCTGTGAGGGCTCGGAGGGGTTTGTGGGCAGGGAAGGGGCAGAACCTGGAACTGACACTGGATCCTGATTTGCTCCTTTGTTTTGGGGCCACCTCTGCGTTTTTAGTGGAAGGAACCAAACCTCTGCAGCCCCCTGTACCCATGTTTGGGCTCACACCCCTCCTGCTGGGTTTGTGGGGAACATTGGCCTGAAGGAAGCTCGGGGATCAGAGGCTGCTGAGATCCTTCTCCTCTGGAAAAAAAAACAAGAGGAGGAAAGGGAGAGACACTGCAGAGCCTGACCCAGAACCTGTGACCTGCTCAGACTCCTAAACCTTCACAGCTCCAGAGTTCTTAATTAGATTTTTACTACATTTTTTAATTAGATGGCTTTCCTAGGTCTCTAATTACCTTTAAAGCCACGGTCTCAGGAAGGCAGGGGGAAGGCAGCTCCTGGCAGGAGCTGTTCAGTGTGGGATTCTCGGAGAGAAGCCACAGGCCCCTTTTCCCCTCAGCACCACAATCTGCTCAGGAGTTCCTCCTTTTCTGTTTTATTTGGTTGTGCAAACGTTCATTTAAGGGATATTTCTCAAGCCTCCTGTGGGAATCCAACCCAATTTCCAGAGACAAAGCACGTGCAGGAATGACTAACATTTCTCTTTGAGGAGGGGAGGAGATTTAAGGCTTTTGACTCAAGGAGTTTTTTTTTTCTCCCCCCTTTCTTCTCTTTTCTTCTAAGTATCTCTTTATTCATCACTTTAATTACCGAATCGTAAATTTCTTTAGGGGGTTACTTAGAAGGAAAATTAGCATCAAAGCTTGGCAGTAAATTCAGGGGCTCTTGGAGCAGGTCCAAGCTGTTTCACCTGTGATTAATTAGATTATTTTTTTTTTCCTTTAAGTGCCAGAGGGCTGCTGAGGTCTTTAAGCAGTTACATGGCTGCTGGCAGCTCAGGAATTATGATTGATGCTCCAGGCTGGCACTCGGGCCCTCCTGCCTCTCTGTGGTGCTGCCCTGGAGAAGGGAGAGCTCCACCAAGGCTGGGCCACAGCAGGGAGGGCACTGGGACCAGTTCACTGCTGGATCCGTGGAATCCACGGGATTCAGAGGAGGTGGAGGCAGGAGGGAGCTCATCCCACTCAGATCACCTCCTGCAGAGTCACAACATCGAGTTACAGCAGCCTCCTCCTCCTTAAAGCTTTTGGGCTGAGTCAAGGATGGAAGTGAGAACAGGACTAAAGCTTTAACCCTGAAACCTGTAAAAAACCCCTAAAAAATCCACTTCCCTTTCAGAAAAAAACCTAATGTTCCTTTCTCCTGGCCCCAAGGGGCAAAGGACGAATCTCGTTGTTGTTTTGTTTTGTTTTGAGCAGAAAACAGAGAGCCAGATTCCAGGCTGATCTGGCTCCTCCTTCTGGCTGAAAACAAAAATCCTGTTGTGGCACCGAAGGGGAAAAAAAAACAAAAAAAACCCCCCCAAACCAAAAAAACCCCACCAAAACAACAACAACAACAACAAAAAACACCAAAAAAACCCCAAAACAACCCCCAAACAAAAACCAAAACCCAAAACAAACAAAAAAAAAAACCCCAAAAAAACCAAAACAAAACAAAACCCCAACAAAACAAACAAACAAACAAAACCCCCAAACAAATAAACAACAACAACAACAACAAACCAAAAAACCCCAAAACAAACCAAAAAAACCAAAAAAACACCCCCAAAACCAAAAAACCCCACCAAAAAACAACAACAAAAAACACCAAAAAAAACCCAAACCAAAAACCAAAACAAACAAAAACCAAAAAACACAAAAAATCAAAACAGAAACCAACAAGACAAACAAACAAAAACCCAAACAAATAAACAACAACAACAGCAACAAAACCCAAAAAACCCAAAACAAACCAAAAAACCAAAAACCCAAAAAACCAAAACCAAAAAACAAAGACAAACAAACAAACAAAAAAACACCCCAAAAAACCCAAATCAAGGCCCAAGTTCTCCATGAAAGCAGAAGTTGGGAACATCAGCCAGCTCCAAGCTGACCCCTGCTGCTGCCAGCCAGGTGAGCTCAGCCAGAGCTGTGCACTCAGACTGTCCCTCACTTCCTCCTGCATTCCCAGCCCCAGCAGCGCCCAGGCTGCTGAGCATCCCCAGGTGGCACCTCCAGGAGCCTCTGCAGGCACCCACACACAGCCCCTCTCCCACCTCTTTGCTTCTCCCAGCTCTGACAACAGAGATTACTCCTTGCTGGAAGGATGTGGCATTGTTGACACTGAAAAAAAAAAGAAAAAAAAGGCACAACAGGCCTTTGCTTTGCTGGAACAGCACGGGCTCTCTTGA
The DNA here is from genome assembly GCA_017589585.1 of Phylloscopus whistleri. Lineage (NCBI taxonomy): Eukaryota > Metazoa > Chordata > Aves > Passeriformes > Phylloscopidae > Phylloscopus > Phylloscopus whistleri. Next base: position 1,033,887 of record JADMLD010000460.1, read on the forward strand.
TCAGCTGTCGGGGGTGCCTCAGCTGTACAAAGCATTTAAACCTGTCTAACATCAAAAAGTAAGGTAAGACAAGTCACTTTGATGCTCCAGAGCACATGCCTAACATGATTATTGCAGCATCTTCCTGGTGATAATAGAATTATGCAAAGGAGGCCTTGACCCATTAATGCTTTTTTACCTTCCTTAGGATTTCTCTGCCTGTTCCCTCCCTCATGAGCACCAGAACTGCTGGCTCAGGCAGAGCAGCTGAACAAAAGGCTGGCAGGGACAGGAGCCACCTGTGAGCAGGTTTTTGGTGTTCCTTGCAGTTTTCTCAGTGCAAAAAACGCCCTGGCACTGCACAGAACCTGCCTCACATCAGAACACAGGGGTGCAGGTTATTTAAAGCAGGTGAACAATAGGGAGGAAAAAGGGGTGTCACCCCCTCTGTGCCCTGCTGGGACAGAATTCCAGCTGGGAATGAGGGAGGGTTCAGCTGTGACACTGCAGGGACCCTGCAGGGTCTGAGTGTGAGCATCCTGAGCCTTCAGAACCTTCCCAGGCTCCCCCTCCCAGCCTGCAGCTCCCTGTGCTTGCAGCACCCCTGCAAGGACTGGCTGAGCCACTGCTGGTCTGGCTTGGTCAGCCAGAGGGTACAGAGAGCCCAGGGCACAAACCCTCAGCTGAGTTTGCACATCCAGGGGTGGTTTTAGGCCAAAAAAGCTCCCAGCAGGAGCTCAGCTGACTGCCTTGGCTGTGGGTCAGGCCTGCAAAGGGCTGGCAGGGGGAGGCTGAGCACTTCCTCTGTCTCCTGTTTGCTCCAGGCACGGCTCGCTGAGTCCTGCTTGCAATCTGTCCCCAGCTGCAAAGGTGTCAGCAGTTTGTTCCAGGGAGGGTGAGTCCAACACACGAACACCCTGGATCCAGAGCCCAGAGCTGCCCAGCACAGACACCTTTCCATCTGCAGCCTAGGGCCAAGGTTCTGCTCTGGCTGCTCGCTCCTGCTGGGCTCCTGAGTGCCCCGTGCTGAGCCAGCCCTCTCTGCTCTCCACCCCAGCCCTCTCTGCTCTCCACCCCAGCCCTCCCTGCTCTCCACCCCAGCCCTCCCTGCTCTCCATCCCAGCCCTCCCTGCTCTCCATCCCAGCCCTCCCTGCTCTCCACCCCAGCCCTCCCTGCTCTCCACCCCAGCCCTTGCTGTTTCAGCTCACAGGGATTGTCCCATGTCCTGGGCAGGGCTGGGATGGAGCTGGACACCTCATCCAGATGTGCAGGGCCTCACCCAGATGTGCAGGGCTGGACACCTCACCCAGCTGTGCAGGGCTGAGATGGGAACACCTCACCCAGCTGTGCAGGCTGGGATGGAGCTAACACCTCACCCAGCTGTGCAAGGTTAGGATGGAGTGAACACCTCATCCAGATGTGCAGGGCCTCACCCAGCTGTGCAGGGCTGGCATCAGGGCTCTGCCACCCCCTCCCTGCTCTTTTCTCTCCCTCAGGAGCCCAGCTCTGCCCGTTCCCCAGGGCAGGAAAGCTCCTGGAGGGAGCATTCCCTGCAAACAAAGCCTTCCTTCCCCCACTTTTCCTGTCCAAACCAGAAAAAAAAAAGGACCGAGACCTTATCCCTGAGCTCTGGGAATCTGTTAATTGGCTCCCCAGTAAAATTACAGCGCCTCTGCTGCCTGATAATGATTGTAAATGACAGGGACTATCAGGTTTACCTTGTGATGTCCCTGGGGAGCCTGCAGTTAGTTTAGTCTGAACTCTGCGTCAGCTGTTTGGGTTCCTTTCTTCTCGCCATGTGGTATCTGGACTCAAGCTGCAGCCTTTCAAACCTAATTAGTGTTAGGGGAAAGAGAGGGAGGAAAAAAACCCACCAAACACCATCACTCTCCTCCCTCAGCTGGCTGGGTAATGCACAGGCAGGGCCTGATATATGGGACAAGTTCAGGGGGGTTTTTTATTTGGGGTTTTTTGTGCTTATCAATCCGGTGTCTTTGGCTCAAATTCACGAAAAACCTGAATTTTGGTTTCAGTGACTGATTGCATGTGCAGAATTCTCTGGAATGGTTTCCTTTTGCTCAGGAACGGGATGCACACGTTTCAAATGCAGCTAATTAGGCTCTGGAGCAGCTGCTGGAGGACGAGATGAATTTTTTGATTGCTCAGAATCTTTCAATCAAGACTGAATGCCTCTCCAGGAGAGCTGAAGCTGCACCATCGACTTGGGAAGAATCTGTGGGGAGAGCAGGTGAGAGGAGAAGGCTCCCTCTGCCTGGGAACTCTCTGAAATCCCACCAGGACTCTTCCACCTGTCCCTGCAGTTGCCACAATCTGAAAACATCTCTCTGTGCCCTTATCTCAGTCAGCACCTTTTGGAAAAAAAAAAACCAAACCTACTGCAGTTCAAACCCTGATGGAAGGCAAGAACCAGGCCTGGAGTGCCACCACCTCTCCCTCTCCATCTCTCTTTTTTTACCTCTGGAATTGTTTCCTCTGCCTGCAGCGCATCCAACAGCTCCTTTCCCACCCTGCCCTGCACGGAGCCACCCCGGGGCTGTCACCTGCGTGTCCCCGAGCACAGCACCCGCACGGGCCGGGCAGGAACGGTGCCAGGAAATCCGGGCTGATCCCAAATCCTCTTAGCAGCATCTGACCACATTGTTGGGCACGGGCCCTTAATGCTGTTAGAGTAATTCCCAGCCTCGGAAAGTCAGGAGCCACAGTCCGGGGTGATGGGCTGCGGGGGAATCTGCTCTTTACATATTGAACAGGAGCGTGCTGAGCTCTTTAACACATCATCGCTGTGCTTTCTGACATCAAAAGGATTGCATTTCCATACCCGGGTGAATTAATGGGATTTGCATGTCACCCTCATTCTGTACTTGCTTTGCTGAGTTACGCTGCGGGGGTTTGAAAGGTGGAGGGGCCGTGGAGGTGTGGAGGTGTGTGTGTGTGTGTCTGTCTGTGTGTCTGTCTGTGTGTCTGTCTGTCTGTGTGTGTGTGTGTCTGTGTGTGTCTGTCTGTCTGTCTCTGTGTGTGTCTGTGTGTCTGTCTGTGTGTGTGTCTGTCTGTCTCTGTGTGTGTCTGTGTGTCTGTGTGTCTGTCTCTGTGTGTGTCTGTGTGCCTGTGTGTGTGTGTCTGTGTGTCTGTGTCTGTCTGTCTGTGTGTCTGTGTCTGTGTGTCTGTGTGTCTGTGTGTCTGTGCGTCTGTCTGTGTGTCTGTGTGTGTGTGTCTGTCTGTCTGTCTGTGTGTGTGAGTCCTCGGCCCCGGGCTGGGTCTGGAGCTTTAGAGGAGCAGCATTTCTGTTCCGTGCCCAGGAGATGTTTCCTGCTTCCCCAGCTGATGTTTGGCTGCAGTTCCCCTGCTGGGAACCCCTCTGTAGACAGACCCCAGCCCAAAATCTGCCCCCAGCACCCAGCAGCTGCCCGGTCCTGCTGAGCCTGAGCTGCTCCTGAGCTTTTGGAGCTGCTCCTGCAGGGCTGCAGAACCCAGGGCTGGATCAAGAGGGAATTCAGGGCTCACTGGAGTCCCTGGAGCAGGGGATGGTGCTCACTGAGGTTCTCTGCCTGTGCAGACCCCAGGAGCTCTGGAAGCCATTGGCATTTCTGCCCCAGCCTCTGAGGGGGAACATTTCACAGCTCAGGCTGTGCCCCCGAACTCCTCTGCTGGGCTCGTTTCAAGCTGAGCCAGCCCTGCTGCCCCGGGTGTCCCAGGACATCCCCAGCCACAGGACAGGAGGGGATCCCGGGCTGCTGGAGGCTCCCTGCCCCCCTGCACCCCTGTCCCTGGCACTGCTGGCAGCAAGATTGGATTTCTGCCCGTGTTCCCTGGACTGCAGAGCTGCCTGGCCCCAGCCCAGGGTGCCCCTATGCTCTGCAGCAGGGCTGAGTGCTGGCTGTGCCTGGACAGTGACATTTCATCCTCCCAGCAGTCATTAATTACCCTCGGGCTGATTGACATATCAGTGAGCAGCAGCAGCGATGTAAGGCACTCCCAGCCTGCCCAGAGGAGCCTGACTGGAGCTGACACCTCCCCTGGACAGCTCCTCCCTCGGTTTGTGTTTGGTGGCAGTGCCACTCCAGCACTGTCCCCTCGGCCCCAGGTGGGGCAGGGGCAGGGTGGGGAACGGGCTGGGAATAAATTCAAGGAGGGGATCTGAACTCCACTCAAAATGTGTCCAGGAATGGGATTTGTCCCGGGTTCAGACAGCGCAGAGAGGATCCTCTCTGCTCAGAGGAGCAGGGCAGTGATGGAGATGGGAGCCCCTGGCAGGTCCTGGAGGGGCTGCAGCCCCACCCCAGCACCCCCAGGGCAGACAATTCCCTTTCAGCCCCCGGGAGGAGATGGGAGCCCCTGGCAGGTCCTGGAAGGGCTGCAGCCTCACCCCAGCACCCCTGAGGGCAGACACTGCACTGCCAGCCCCCGGGAGGAGATCAGAACCCCTGGCAGGTCCTGGAAGGGCTGCAGCCCCACTCCAGCACCCTGAGAGCAGACAATTCCCTTTCAGCCCCCGGGAGGAGATGGGAGCCCCTGGCAGGTCCTGGAAGGGCTGCAGCCCCACCCTAGCACCCTCGAGGGCAGACAATTCCCTGCCAGCCCCCTGGGGGCAGTGCCAGCACCAAACCCCGGGCCCAGCAGCCCAGCCCAGGCTGGGGCAGGCAGCTCTGGCTGCGTGCTGGAGGCAGCAGCTGAGCCTGGGATGAATCAGGGCCTTGTTGTGCCTTCCCTGGACAGCTCTGGCACCCATCACTGCCTGGATAACTTTCCCCTGTGTCAATATTTTCGCTGTGGAGCCGTACACAGCATTCTACCTGAGCTCTCCCCAACTGGCAGGGTGCTATTACAAAAGATTACTTAATTGCAGATTACTACTGTACATTCGAAGCCGGGTATCTCATTAAGCTGTCAGCTTTAATTACCGTCATGTGTTTAGATTGTGCCACAGATTATTTAGCTGGGTACCTGGGTTTGCCAACCTGTTTGCTTTGTGACATGACAGGGGGGTAATTACGGCATTACTGGAAAACCGAAATTTTTCCGTGGGAAAGATGAGAAGCCCTTGGCAGCAGCAGTGACCCCACAAGTGCTGGGTCCTGCAGGGGAGCCCTGTCTGCCTCTGGCTCTCTCAGATCTGTCTGTTCCCCACAGGAGGAGGGGGCTGTGCACAGCAGCCGGGGTCTGTGAAACACTCCCGAAAAACCCAAACCCACCTGAGCTGGGCTGGCTTTGGGCTTTGTCTCAGCCCCCAAGGGTTGTTTTCCATCCTGGCCAGGATGCAGAGTGCCCTGGGTTTGTCTCTCCAGGCTGCACAAGGAGGGGGTTGGATGGGGAGGGCATCCGGGGGCATCCAGGCCAGGCCCCTGCTGTCCCCTCAGCCCTGGCCACCCTGCACGGGGCATTTCTGGCAGAGATTTCGCACTGCCAGGTTTAATGCTGATTGAGGAAGTGAAACCTCTGTCTCAGCCTTGCTCTGCAAATCCCTTTCCTTCCCTGGTGATGATCTCCTGCAAGCACCCCTGCTCTTCTGTCTGCAGGGCTCTGGGAGCAGCAGCAGCAGCCAGAGATCGATCAGCCTGAGCTGCAGGAGCTCCTGGAGAGACAATTCCTGCTGCTGAGCCTGAGGTGCAGAGGGAAACGCTCAGGATGGGTGAAGCAGGCCTGGAAATGCAGCGTTTTACCCACGGGGGTGGCTCGTGGGAGCAGCTGGGGAGGGAATCCCGAGCTCTGGTGTGGCCCCATCTGGCAGCAGTGGCTGATCACAGTCACAGGCAATGCCTGGGACGTTTTGCTGCAGATTCACACCCCTGGGATCCCTCTCCTGACACCTCCCGTGCCTGTCTCCCCGCGGGAAGTGAGGGAAGGATATGTGTGGAGCTGAGGCCAGGCCTGCAGGTGGAGGGGGATGTGACAAAGTGACAGCCAGCCGTGCCTCAGTTTCCCCAGCCGGGCCCAGGGAGAGCCCTGAGGTGCTGCTGGAAGGACCCAGAGCCAGCAGAGCTGCCACCCCCAGAGGGACAGGGAGGGGCTGGGGACAGAGCCTGGTGCTCTGCAGCTCCCATAAAACAAAACCCCCTGGGGCAGGGCAGCCAGGGAAGGGCTGGGCCCTCCCTGCCCCGAGTCCCACACCCAGCTGG
>JADMLD010000460.1:1045000-1087500 GCA_017589585.1 Phylloscopus whistleri
TCTTGGATGTGTCTGGCCATCCTTTAGCGTAGCTGAGAGCTGCATTATCTCCTTTGATTCACGGAAATGTGAGTGACTGCCTCGCACCGGGTCGTGGCTGAGGGAAGAGGCAGAAAAAAAAGGGAATTTGCGGAGGGTGCAGCAGAAGGAACCCTGAATTAAAGAATTAAAGCAAGGCTGATCGGGATGGGCAGGGTGGGGCCATCACCAGAGAGTTCCCTGCAGCCTCTGCCCTCTCTGCCCCACTTCGGGGCTCCAACAGGTGCCCCCTCCCGAGGCTGCAGCACCGGAGGAGCTGTCGCTGCTGACAGGAGCTGGTGGCTTCATTGGGGTCGGGATGCAGCCGCTGGCTGATTGGGGAATCGGAGTCACCCGGCCCGCTCTGTTCTCTGCCAGGTCGGGGATGCTCTCGCTGTTCCTGCCCGGCTGCAGCCCCCGGCCCTGGGCAGGGTGGGGTTCACAGGCACCGCCAGCCCCTCCCCTCACCCCCAGCCCCGCACCGCCGGCACCCGGGGCTCGGCTGATCCATCCTCCCGGATTAAATCACTCCAAAGCACCCCGGAGCCTCCCCTGCCCCACCAGGAACCGCGAGGTTTAATTACTCGGCACGGAGGTACTGCGTGTTGCTACAGAATACCATCCTTCGGAGTATTCCATCCCATAATTAACAAATGCATCAGGCAGCACGCAAAACCAATCTCAAAAATGAGTAGTTAAATTTTTCTTAATTGCATGCGCTGAACCGAATCTGCCCCGGAGCAATGCACATGTAATCCCAGGAAAGTCGGAGCAGTCGCACAGCAAACACTAAAATAAAAATAGTCTGTGGTTGTCGTCTCTGCCACAGCCATCCCTCCAGCCCCCCGCCACGGTCAGGGACTCCAGCTTTGTTCAGAGTTTGGAACAGGAGCAGGAAAGGCAAACGGAGCTGAGGGGAGAGCAGGGGAGGAGCTGCTGGCACTGGGGTTTATGCACAGACAAAGGCTGGATGGATGCCCGTGTGAAAGAGCTGCTGTTTGACACCGCCCTGCAAAACAGAGCCAGCTCCTCTGGGGAGCAGCTCCAGGTGATGATGCCTTGGGAAGAGTTCCTGTGGCAAAGCCTGAAGAGTTAAAAGGGAAGTTCCAAACTGCCTGAACACCGAGCTCGGAGTGTGAGGGCCCTCCAGAAACCTCCGAGGGACACAGAAGGGAGGCCACGGTCACCTGCTCTCCATTCTTGCATCCAAGCCCCACCTGAGGCACTCCCAGCAAACACGGCATCCCTTCCCTCCTGCTCTGCCACTGCTGCATCCCCTCCCTCCTGCTGCTCCTGCTCTCCATCCCTCCTGCTCTCCATCCCTTCCTTCCTGCTCTCCATCCCTTCCTTCCTGCTCTCCATCCCTCCTGCTCTGCCACTGCTGCATCCCCTCCCTCCTGCTGCTCCTGCTCTCCATCCCTCCTGCTCTCCATCCCTTCCTTCCTGCTCTCCATCCCTCCTGCTCTGCCACTGCTGCATCCCTTCCCGCCTGCTTTCCATCCCTTCCTTCCTGCTCTTCATCCTTCCTGCTTCTCCTGCTCTCCATCCCATCCCTCCTGCTCTGCCACTGCTGCATCCCCTCTCTCCTGCTCTCCAAACCTTCCCTCCTGCTCTCCATGACTCCTGCTCTCCATCCCTCCTCTCCATCCCTCCTGCTTCTCCTGCTCTCAATCCCTTCCCTCCTGCTCTGCCACTGCTGCAACCCTTCCTTCCTGCTTTCCATCCCTTCCTTCCTGCTCTCCATCCTTCCTGCTCTCCATCCCTCCTGCTCTCCATTCTTCCTGCTCTCCATCCCTTCCTTCCTGCTCTCCATCCCTCCTGCTCTCCATCCCTTCCTTCCTGCTCTCCATCCCTCCTGCTCTCCATCCCTTCCTTCCTGCTCTCCATCCCTCCTGCTCTCCATCCCATCCCTCCCGCTCTGCCCCTGCTCTCCATCCCTCCTGCTCTCCATCCCATCCTTCCTGCTCTCCGTCCCTGGGCACATCTTTGCCTTCCCAAGCACCGAGGCTGCTCCTTCTGCCCCCGCACAGAGCAGGGGCTGCTTTGATTGCGGGGAGGCTGCTCAGGGAGGCAGGCAGCAGACAGCTTGAGGAGGGGAGGCACAATTCAGCTCCTAATTATTTGATTAAACCCTCAGAACAGTTGTCATGTACGAAGGGACAAAGCAGAATCTGGCAAACAGGAAGGGGAACAAAAAAAATCTTCTCGTAATGCCAAAAAAAAAAAAATCCCTGAAGACAACCTTGTCATTTTCTGAGAGCATCTCAACAGCTCTCTGCTTTCATTTTTTTGGTCAGCGCTGATCAGAATTTGCATGGCTAGTTAGTGGGTTAATTTAATTATGAGCAGCATTTATGAGCAGCCTGATGGGGGATCTGCAGAGGGCAATAGAGGCTGTTCCTGGATGATGGAATTGCACACACTCGCACATCTGGAAGCCGTCATGGGACGGATCTCTGTCTTGTAAATGCGTGTTGAGTGCTACAATATTTTACTAAGCACTCCCAATCTGTCAAGGTTTACAGGAGAGCAGAGACTGGGAACGCTTGGGATCATTTGTGGCTTTGAGCCATTAGCTACTTCCACCCACTCCTTGTGACGTTATTAACAGCAGAACAATCCGAGGAGCAGGAGTTGGCTGGAGACCTGGGAGAATCGAAGTGATTTTCAGTCAGGGACCCAGGGCCCAGCTGAACCCTGTGCTAGGGGGCTCAGCCCCACCTGGGGAGGGCTGGTGGCAGCTTTGTGGGGATGCTCCGAGGAGGAGGCACCTGCAGCCCAGCCCAGCCTCAGGTCTGAGAGGAGTCACAGGGAACCACCAGAGGGGAGAAATGATGCCCAGCATCCCTCACACCCACTGCCCCCTCAGCAAGAGGCCCTGGGGAGCAGGAACCACACTCAGGGATCAGTTCAGGCTTCATTAAACCCCAGACAGAGCAGCAAAAGCTCCCTGCCCGGCCATGGGAGCTGTGCCTCGATGCTACCCCCCCTAAAACTCGACTTTCCTGGCTAAAATCCGATGTCACTGAGCTGCAGTGACATCCAGGGGTGTTGGTGACCGTGGGATTGGCACTGCCAGCAGCAGGGGACACCCCAAACCCTCCTGGACTGCAGGACAGAGACCAGAATGGCCAGTGAAGCCTCTGACCATGCAAAGTCCACTGCTAGCTGGGACACAGGGATGAACTTCACCCCACGGAAAGGAAATCAAGACTTGGCCTGTGAAAGGAGCTTTGCAAGAAATTCCTTCATCTCTTGGAGCTGTGGCTCAATGGAAAGGTTTGGAACACTTGGAAACTCCGTGGATCTTTTGGCTGCTTGTCCAGCCTTTGGTGTCTGCTCCATTTAAATCCTCACCCAATCGTTAAACAGGGGCGGGTTTTTAACGGGCCATTGTGATTTACGACAGGGGTGTAATTGTCAGAATTACCGCGGGTAATTAAAACATGAAACGGCGCTGCCAGAGGCTCCGGTCCCTCTCAGCACCCTCATTAAAAAGCAGGAGCTGACCAAATTACAAACGGGCCGGTTTGCACAAGTTCCCAGGGAAAGCTGCTGATGGAAGTTATCCCTGGGCACCTCCATCGCGACACTGCTTCTATCCCGACATTGCCTCTATCCCGACATTGCCTCTATCCCGACACTGCCTGCACCTCCACCCCGCTGCCTCCCTCCAGAACGCAGCTTTACACTTGTCCTTCATACAAATAACCCGAGGGTGGGAATTATTCAGAAGGCTCGTGTTTGACACCCCATCTGTTCCTTTCTGACAGCGATATATAATGTAAGGCTATAAAAACTTGAAAAATAATGCAACATAAAAAGGGATTGACTCGGCTCCAAGAGGCCATAAACGGTAACAAATACCATTGTATGATTTATTTCGTGCTGTAATCTTTACAGTAAGTCATCTTTCAGACATTTCCTTGTGACAGGTTTTAATAATATTAATGCCCAGAGCAATCCAAATCATCGCCAATAGACATATTTATCAAGCTGCCAATCCAAGTAAATGAAATTCTATAAGCAATAATGTAACATGTTTAAAGGGAGCTAATAAAACAAGTCAGGAGAGAAATATGACTGCGAAGTATGCTCTCTCTCAAATCCAGCCCTGGATTTCTTACAGCCGAAATGCAAATCTTTCCCTCGGTGATTTATTGCTCCGAAAATACCGGTGACCTTTCCAGGAGCTCTTGCACAGCCCTCCTGACACGTCCCTGCAGCCCGGGAGGAATCCTGCGGGGCTGCCTGCCCCTGCCCTGCCTTGCATCGGGGAGTGATGGGCACCAGCGAGGAGCAGCACCTTAAATCTTGCAGATTTATGAGAGACTGACAAGCCTTAACACGGGCCTGGCAGCTCGGCAGGTATTTATGAGCAATTATGAGGGCACAGGAGAAGTTGCAATTAGCGGGGAGCCAAAGCCTGGATCTTCAGGCTGGTTTTGCTCTCGGTGCAGCTGAGCTCTCAGTCAGCCAGTTCTTTGGGATTCCAGTTCTTTGGGATCCCAGCTCTTTGGGATTCCAGCTCTGTGGGATCGCAATTCTTTGGGATTCAAACTCTTTGGGATCCCAGTTCTTTGGAATTCCAGCTCTTTGGGATCCCAGCTCTTTGGGATTCCAGCTCTGTGGGATCGCAATTCTTTGGGATTCAAACTCTTTGGGATCCCAGTTCTTTGGGATTCCAGCTCTTTGGGATCCCAATTCTTTGGGCTTCCAGCTCTTTGGGATCCCAATTCTTTGAGATTCCAGCTTTTTGGGATCCCAATTCTTTGGGATTCCAGCTTTTTGGGATCCCAGTTCTTTGGAATTCCAACTCTTTGGGATCCCAGTTCTTTGGGATTCCAGCTGTGTGGGATCCCAGCTCTTTGGGATCAGTTTGGAGCTCTGCTGTCCTCCAGGGTCAGCCCCAAAGAGCTGCAGTTCACAGGGAGGTTTCCTCTGTGGCTCTCAACACCTCATCTCACCCTTCCCCACTCCCTGCCACCTTTGCTGAGAGCTCTGGGAGGCAGGAGCTGCCTTTCCCTGCTCGGCAGCCACCCCTGATGTGATCCCAGTCCCAGCAGGAGCCCCCGGGCACTGCTGTAACACAAATAACAAACACTGCAGCTCACAATAACAGCACTTCTAAAGGTGCTCCCCGGGGAAGGGCTGGGAGAGCAGTCCCTGGTGCCATTTCAAACTAAACACCCCCAAACAGAGCTGTGGGGCTGCCTGGAACACGGGGTCTTTAGGAGGCCTGGTGGGAGAGAATATTGATGGGGAGAGGAACAATTATTCACCTGCATGTTGGTCTATTTCTTTAGGGGAATTAAAAATATCTCCTGGCACTTTTTTTTTTTTTTTTTTTTTTTTGTTTGTTTTTTTTTTTTTTTGTTCCTCACTGCTCAGCAGCAGCAGAGATCTAAGGGGAGGGAAATAAATAAATAAGAAATGCATAATCCCCAAGGTGTAATCCCAGAGTATAGGAACTCACTTCACTTAAATACCTCCCTCTGGCATAATTGACTTTTCATGTGCATGTTAATAATGATATTTCAGCAGGTTGTGAGGGCTTGTTCTTCTCCCCCCACCTGCTTTGGTAAATTATGTGATTGGGCATGAGGAGAGACACATTATAAATCTAATTATGTTTTCGTTTGTATTTAACAAGTCAGCACAATCTGGTGTGTGTGTGTGTTTGTGTTTGCTGGTGTTGCCAGCTGACCCTGGGAGCTGCAGGACAGCAGCCCTGGGCAGCGTTTCCGTGTCCTGGTTCTGAGCTGTCCCTGGGCCATCCTCATCTTCAGCCCCATCCTCATCCTCTGTCCCTGTGCCATCCTCATCCTCAGCTCCATCCTGCTGGGAATTCGGCTGGGAAGGGATGGGCAGGGATCTCGGGGCTCAGTTCCATCCTGCCGGGAATTCTGGCTGGGAATGGATCACAGGGATCCCGGGGCTCAGCTCCATCCTGCTGGAATTGGGGCTGGGAATGGACGGGCAGGGATCCTGGGATGGTGCTCAGGTCCATCCTGCTGGAATTCCAGCTGGGAAGGGAGAGTCAGGGATCCTCGGGTGGAGCTCAACTCCACCATCCTGCTGGAATTGGGACTGGGAATGGATGGGCAGGGATCCTGGGACGGGGCTCAGGTCCATTCTGCTGGAACTGGGGCTGGGAATGGATCACAGGGATCCTGGGGCTCAGCTCCATCCTGCTGGAATTCCAGCTGGGAATTCCACCTGCAGGTGCCAGCACTGCTCCCCGCTCCCTGCTCCAGCCCGGGCAGGGCTCAGCCGTGGGGCTCGCCTGCCATCTGCTGCCGAACGCATCCCCGGCCCTTCCTTCCCTGAGCCGAGCCCTGACTCCCAGAGAAAAGCAGAAATTCGGAGCATTTCGAGTGCAATCATCATCAAAAACTGCAATGTATCAGCGGAAATCTCCCGATTTTAGCAGGGAAGCACAGGGCTGTGTATTCCAACCTGTCCTCTGAGAACAGCAGGGAATAAAAACAGAATTAACAGAGACTCGTTCAGCTATCTGGGATTGTTTGCTGTGGTTTTCTTTTTCCTGTTTGTGTTTGTGCATGCTTGTTTGGGTGTTTTTAATTGGAAACAGATCTTAAAATTTTATCTGAGAGAGGTTTTGAGATTCTGCAGTTTGTTCAGCTCTGAGGCTCCTGAGGATTTGGCAGGGGAAAACCAGCAGGGAGTGAACGGTTCCCTTCCAGCCTGCACCCCTTGTGCAGATTCACTGAAAGCATCAGTGACTCCAATTATTGCTGCAGGTACTGACCCTAATTATTACTGCAGGTACTCTAATTACTACTGCAGGTACTCTAATTATTGCTGCAGGTACCAACCCTAATTATTATTGCAGGTACTGGCTTTAATTATTGCTGCAGGTACTGACCCTAATTATTGCTGCAGGCACTCATTCTAATTATTACCACAGGTACTATCTCTAATTATTACTGCAGGTACTCTAATTATTACTGCAGGTACTTGATCTGATTATTACTCCAGGTACTTTAAATTATTGCTGCAGGTACTCTAATTATTACTGCAGGTATTGACTCCAATTATTACTGCAGGCACTAACTCCAATTATTACCACAGGTACTGACTTCAATTATTACTGAAGTTACTGACTCTAATTATTACTCCAGGTATTCTAATTATTGCTGCAGGTACTCTAATTATTGCTGCAGGTATTGGATCTACTTATTACTCCAGGTATTATAATTATTGCTGCAGGTACTCTAATTATCGCTGCAGGTACTCTAATTATCACTCCAGGTACTCTGATTATCCCCCCAGGCTCTGTAGCAGTGTCTGGGGGTGCCCCTGCAGCAGGGGCAGTGCCCCGTGCCAGGGGCTGTGCCAGGGGGGCAGCAGTGGGGTCGGTGCCCCTGGAGGGGCACAGTGCCGCTTGTCCCCTCCTGCTCCCTCCCTCCTCCCTGCTCCAGGCAGACCCTGGGCCCAGGGGAGGGTGCTGGAGCTGGGCCTGGCTTTCCACGAGTTCTGAGCAGGCCCAGGCACCCTCTGAGCACGGAGTTCCTTCCCCAGGACACCCCAGGTGTTCTCCAGAGCATTTTCCCCTCTGGGTCCAAGCTCCAGCCCCAGCTGGTGAAATCAGCCCCTCAGGAGTGGGGGAAGGAATGACTGCACTGCACAGCCTGCACTCTCTGGGTGAATTCCCCAGCCTTTTAGAGACCTGTGGCAATTATTTATGCCCCTTGCTGAGCCAGTGCCAGCTTCCCCATTAGGGTGTCGGGTGTTTCATCACTGCAAGGGCTTCTCTGGCTCAGGACCAGGGAGCAAAAAGCTCTGCTGCCAGCCCTGACAAATGATCCCTCTATGACAGAGCATTTAGGAGCCTCTGCAAGCTCACGTCGGCAGAAAGAAGGGAGGTGTTTCCTTTCCCAATGGAAATAAATCTGCCCCAGCCACCCCCAGCAAGGGGAGAGCTCCAGCCGCAGCTCTGCCAGCTCGGCCGTGCCCAGGAAATATTCGGGTTTGAATGGGACAGGACAAGCCCATCAAACAAAAACTCCAAAAGGCAGCTCGGTTTTATCAGTTTTATGCACAACTTCTGCATGGACAGAGCCTGGGTTCATCTCACCAGGGAACCACGGGGTGCTTTGGGGTGGAGGGGAGCTCGGAGCTCATCAGTTCCCAGCCCCGCTGGAACATCACCCGGTCTCTGTCCCATTTATCCGAAGGAGCTCTGTGAAGGGATGGAGGGAGGGCTCCCAGCCCGGTTCCTGTCAGCAGGAGCTGCCTGCCGAGCCCCCCACAGCCGCTAGAGGAGAGCAAAGCCCTTCCTGTGCACGGCACCAGCCCGGCTCTGCTCGGGCAGCCCCGAACCTGCCCTCCATCCAACCCTCTGCCGGCAGCTGGGGAATCCCTGGGCGGGCTGTGCGCTGCCGAGCCGATATTTTATCAGTTAATAGTTTAAATAACAGTTTATCAGTCCCGTGTGGTGGCAGGAAAGAGAGGAAAGAGAGGAAAGAGAGGAAAGAGAGGAAAGAGAGGAAAGGGGGGTGGATCTGGGTCCTCCCTGGCAGGGGGGGCAGGAGCTCTGCTTGGCCCTGGCTGGGGGTGAATTACCCCGTAAGACACAATCAAATGAGCCCGAAGGGTGCTGAGGAGAGGAGGAGCAGGCTGTGAGCTGGAAAGGGCACATTTCCAGCCCATCTCTGGGGTCCTGCTGCCCTGCCCTAAGCACAGATTGAAATCTGTCAAATGCCAGCCAGGACGGGATCATCCCCACGTCCCACTGGAGCCCAGAGCCAAGGGAAGCACAAAATGATTCTTTGCTCTGCCAGTTCCACCCTAAATCCCACCCATGATCCAACAGCCTCGCTCCCACAGGCGCCCTGCTAACAGAAAATGAAGATAATGCAGTGCTGAACTCGGATTTCGGGGAGGTGCTGATGATGCCCAGGGATCCCCAAATCCAGCAGCACCAGGGGAGTCCCCAGCCCCAGCCCAGCCTGCAGGGAGGGATCAGAGCTGACAGATCCCCGGGGTGGAGGAGTCAGGCTCCCCAGCTGCTGCTGCTGCTCAGGATGCTGAGGAAGGTAATGACAGCAGATTTAGGAACATCATCTCTGGAACCGGGCTGCACAGCTGCTACCTGTCTGACTCCTTCCAGCAGCTGAGAACATCACAGGAGAAAGCAGCCACTTGGCTTTCTGAGCTCTCCAGGCAGGAAAAAAAAATGTGACAGGACAAATGTGTTCCCCTGCCAGCAGCACTCCCCGTGTCACTGGTGATATCAGTCAGGCAAAGCAGGAAAGCACTGCAGTGTCTCATCCCACCTCGTGGTGCTGGGAGCCCTCAGGAGGAGGCTGTGGGGAGTGAACATCTACCAGGATGAGACAATCCCCAGCTTCCGTCCTGTCCCGGGAGGGAGGAGCTCCAGCAGGGTTTGTCCCTGTCGGAAGTGCAGCAATCCTGATTCCCTGGCGCTGCCTGTGGCTCTCAACTCGTGTCAGAGCAGCAGGAGCCACCTGCAGTGACCCCAGCTCCACCCACACAATTTCTGTTTTCAGAGTGCTGGAACACAGGAAATTCAGTCAGGAGCCAGGCCAGGTTCAGGCTGGTTTGTCTGTTGGCAGCATAGAGTTGTTTTGTGCTTTAATCCAGCTCCATTCCCTCCAGTGGAACATTTCACTGAGTTTTCAGTGTTTCCAGGCACAAAGTCTCTTCTGGACATGAACGAGCCCCAGGTGTGTCACTGGCTCCAGAGGTGAGGCTGTCCAGCGATGGAAACACAATTTCCAGGAGTGCTGCACCTCAGAATATTCCCCTTCCCAACCCAAAAAGCAGAGCTTGGCTCTCCCCCTGATTTTCTCAGCTTCAGTGCTTAAAAAAAAATCTGTAGAGTTAGTCCTGCCTCAGCCCAGTGTTCCCAGCCCCAGGAGGGACCCCTCAGGGTGCCCAGGAACCTCTGGAAGCCCCAGAGCCGCCTGAAGTGTGAACCCAGCCTGGGCTGAGGAGCTCAGGGAGCCCTTCCCGGGGCTGGGATCCCTTCCCGGGGCTGGGATCCCTTCCCGGGGCTGGGATCCCTTCCCGGGGCTGGGATCCCTTCCCAGGGCTGGGAGCCCTTCCCAGGGCTGGGATCCCTTCCCGGGGCTGGGATCCCTTCCCGGGGCTGGGATCCCTTCCCAGGGCTGGGAGCACTTCCCGGGGCTGGGAGCCCTTCCCGGGGCTGGGAGCCCTTCCCAGGGCTGGGAGCCCTTCCCAGGGCTGAGATCCCTTCCCGGGGCTGGGATCCCTTCCCAGCTCAGGGATCCCTTCCCAGGGCTGGGATCCCTTCCCAGGGCTGGGATCCCTTCCCAGCTCAGGGATCCCTTCCCAGGGCTGGGATCCCTTCCCAGGGCTGAGATCCCTTCCCAGGGCTGAGATCCCTTCCCGGGGCTGGGATCCCTTCCCAGGGCTGAGATCCCTTCCTGGGGCTGAGATCCCTTCCCAGGGCTGGGATCCCTTCCCAGGGCTGGGATCCCTTCCCAGCTCAGGGATCCCTTCCCAGGGCTGGGATCCCTTCCCAGGGCTGGGATCCCTTCCCAGCTCAGGGATCCCTTCCCAGGGCTGGGATCCCTTCCCAGCTCAGGGATCCCTTCCCAGGGCTGGGATCCCTTCCCAGGTGCTCAGAGCCCGGGGCAGAGGCAGCAGCAGGGTCCCAGCAGCAGCACCTGAACAGCTCCAGAGGGAAGGGAGGGTAACAAACCCACCCCTGTCCCACCGTGCCCTCCCTGCTGGTGGCAAAGCTCTCTGCCCTGAGCACTCGCTGCTCTGGAGGAGCTGCAGGGATCCTGGCAGCTCGGGGAGGGCACACAGCTCGGATTTTAACGAAAACAAGCTTTTGTAAAACTTCACAGTGGTGGAGATGTTTTCTGGATTTTTCCTGTCTCCTGCTATTGTCATTAATTTTTCATGAGCATCGTTGCACAGCCATCCACGCAGCTCTCATTTTCCAGCTCGCTGTTACTCCACAAGAGTCAGGAAATGACACTTCCCAGGGCTTGATGCTCCATTCTCTTCTCAAATGAAACTGCTGAACTCCAACTTTCTCTCCAGCTCCAGCATTATTTTCCTATTCAATTTATGCTAAACGTTTTTCATGCCAGGGCTCCTGTAGCATTTTTTTTTTTTCCTGTGAGCTGTACAACCCATTCCTGGTATCCTGATATTCCTGATATTCCTGATATCCTGATATTCCTGATATTCTGATATTCCGATATTCTGATATTCCTGATATCCTGATATTCCTGAGTTTCTGATATTCCTGATATGCTGATATTCTGATATTCCTGATGTATTCCTGATGTATTCCTGATATTCCTGATATTCCTGATATCCTGATATTCCTGACATTCTGATATCCTTATATTCCTGATATCCTGATATTCCTGATATTCCTGATATTCCTGATGTATTCCTGATATTCCTGATATCCTGGGATGGATTCTGGGATGGAGCCTGCCCCTGAGGAGGTATCCAGCCCGGAGCTCAGGGCTGCTGTAACTGCAGCTCTGCACCAGCAGCTGTGACCGTGGTGTTGCTTCTCAGCCTGCAGATTCCCCGGGATGCTTTGGATTCCTGGATCTGGAACCCTCTGCTGCCTTCCCCAGGAGGGATTCCGCCTTCTCCCGTGGCCCAGGGTGGTTCTGTGCTGGGCTCGGGCTGCACAGGAGCCTCTTCCCAGGGCTGCTGCTGCCAGCAGCACTCCCCGTGTCACTGGTGACATCAGTCAGGCAAAGCAGGAAAGCACCGCAGTGTCTCATCCCTCCTCGTGGTGCTGGGAGCCCTCAGGAGGAGGCTGTGGGGAGCGAACATCTGCCAGGATGAGAGAATTCCCAGCTTCCATCCCGTCCCGGGAGGGAGAAGCTCCAGCTCCCTCTCAGCCCAGCCCGGGAGCAGCCGGAGCTCGGAGCAGTTCCCATCCCTGCCGCCTCCTCTGGCAGCATCAAATTCCACTCCCAGCCTGGCATCCCCACCCCGGCACGGTTCAGGCTCCAGTGCAGCTCTGCAAGGGGATGTGAGGGGCAAATCCTGGCAGGATTTTTAGTTTTGTGTTGTTGGGGATGAGCTTCTGCCCCCCTGCTGCTGTCTGACAGGCCCTGAGGGGATTCCTCAGCTCCCTCTGCTCTGACAGCAAAGCAGGTGAGGTGAGGAGGGAGCGCTGGAAATCACAAACACAGCCAGGAGCCCCCCAGGTGAGCCCCTACCCAAAGGTGGGACGGGATCTGTGTAAACAGGATTAAGTGCCTGTTTGTTCCTCACCAGCCCCACGTCCCTGCTCTGCAGACACTCGGAGATGTTTGTCAGGTTTCTAACGCCTTGGGATTAAACACAATATTGGGTTGCTCTTGATGTATAATTCTGCTCCTCTGATGATTGAATCCACCTCACTCCGCTGCACGGCTTTTATATTTTATTTATTTCATTTTACGATTCCATTTTATTTTTCCAGTGTTATGCAACACTACAAGCAAAGAGCCGAGAACAAAGCTCCGGCACATTAAATCAATCAGAGGGGTTTACTTATTAATATCTTTTCAGCCCCAGAACGTTCTACAAAACGCGTGTGTTCAGGCACGGGCTGCGGGAGGCAGCCGTGCGCTTTCCTGCTCAGCCTCCCTCCTTTTTTGCCATCAAATCCTTTACCAGGGGCCGGGCTGGAGGAGGAGCTGCACCCGAGCTCGGCAGCGGGCTCGGGGTGGGGGTTCCACACGGTTTTGGCACTCGGAGCTGCCCCTGTTCCCGTGTTTTCCACCCACACCGCCCAGGTGTGCAGCCCTGCTCGGTGCCTGAGATGTTTGGGTGTCTCTGAAACTCTGAAACCCAGAGAGTTTTCTGCCAACCACAGACACGTTTTTCTAACTGGGACCTTTGTTTGCATTCCTTTCCCCGGGAGGGACTTCTCCTTGCTGTCCTGAAGCGCACTGATTTCTGTCATCTCCTGTCTGAAATAAAGGTGCCACCCCCTCTGTCCCTTCCACAAGCCCGGGCTCGTTATTTATCCCGAAATGGCTGGCTGTTGGGGAGAGGAAATGCTGCCCGGGGGTGGTTCCACACACAGCAGATGTGAGCCAGCTCACTCTGAGCTTCACACGAGTCCTTGTGTGCCAGACCAGCAGGGGCTTGCTCCACCAGCTCTTCCAAGGAGAAGGTGAGGTGTTTTTGAGGCTTCCACCTAATTCAGTTAAACCTTTTCCTGCCACCAGTGCCAGACATCAGGGCCGTGGCCCCCCAGCATCCCACGTGCTCCGTCTCACTGCGGCTTCCCCGTGCCCTGGCTGCTCACCCCCTGCCTTCCCGGCAAGTTGTTCTGTGAGGGCAGGGCAGGGGCACTCCCCAAATCAGCTTTGCTGGGTGTAGCCGTCGGCTCTTTGGAGCTCTGCCTCCTGGTGCTGGTCGCAGCCTGTGCTTCTCATCAGCAGCGACCTTGCCCAAACAATTCCGTGCTCTGCAGCCACGCTGAGGGTTGTATTTAATTTGTGTTTCCCCTGCTTTTTTATTCTTCCCCTTTCCCCACTGTTGCACTGCTCTGTACATCTTCACAGCCTTAGCTGTGTGCTTTTCTAGTCTCTTACTGAAAATAAGTAATAAATACGGGAACTAGAGACCTTTTTTGGGGGGTGTGTGGGGATTGGCTTGCTCTAAGGAGCCCAAACCTGCTTTTTTAAGGGTTACTTTGTTAATGTGGTTTGTGAGCAGTATCGCCTGTAGGCTGAGAGCACGGGTGCTGCCTCCTTCTGCTGTTGCCATAAGGCAGGTGCAGTCCTGTCTCAAGCTGCGAGTTTAGGCACGAACTGATTTAAAAAACCCAACAAAACCAAAAAACCCAATTTTTTAAAGTGGTAAGAGTAACCTAATAGAAGCATAGAATCCTGGGGCGGGGCCTGGGGCGGGGCCCGAGGCGGGGCCTGAGGCGGGGCCCGAGGGGGATGGCTGAGTCGCAGCGGCGGGAGGCGGTGTGTGCCCGGTCTGCCATAGGAGCGGGCGGGGGCTGAGCGGTGAGGGCGGCGGCGGGCGGTGCCGGCGGTGCGGGCCGGTCCAGGTCCCGGTGCCGGTGCCGGTGCCGGGGCTGCGCTCCAGGGCAGATCCCGAAGCCGCTCCCCGCGGGCGGCCCCGGCCCGGCCCCGCCCCCCCTGCGGGCCCGCCCCTCACGGCCGCGGCCGCCGCGCGCTGCGCTGGGGGGCGGGGCCTGGCGGCGCTGTCCAATCAGCGCTGCCAGCGGCGCGCGGTGTCGGCCAATGGCGAGGCAGGGCGGCGAATTTGAGCCTCGCGGCGGGCGGCGCGTGCTCTTTCCGGGCCGCCTGAGAGGCTGAGGGACTCTTACAAGAAAGGTAAGAGTTTCTCTCCTGAAAATGTCAGACTAAATTGCAAAGTTAAACTGCAAATGAAACCACTGAATATTTGCTTCAAGATCTCTTGCTGTACGTGGAGGAGACAATTCCCTCCTTCTCCAGCCGGCGTCACCTCTCGGTAAGGCAGAGCCGATTCCAGCCCGGGAGGGGCTCTCAGTGCGTGTAGGAGATGTTTCTGGCTGCATGGAAGGGCAGCACGATTTCACTTTTTTTCACTTTTATAGCCTAGAAAGGTCTTTCTCTAGAGCTTGTAGTAATTCCAGAAGGTTTTGGGGGTCGTTTTTTCCCATTTATTTCTTTTTTTCTTCTGTTCTGATGCATGTCTGTGATCTATCTGTGTGTGTTTTTAGTGCTGTCATGGAGATGGTCCAAACTCTGTTTCTCCTGCACTTTGCTGGTTTAGCAGGACACCCCCTTAAGGGTTTTTTAAAACACTTCGATGTGGAAAGGAATTTCGGCTGGTGGTTCAGGAGTTGCTGTTGGCTGCAATCACAGAGGCATGTAGAAGACATTTTTGGTTTTCTCTGTTGTGTACCTACTTAGCCAACAGAGTGGGTATTCCCTGTGGAACCGTGGGGTTTCCAGTCTGGACAGTGCCTGCAGCAGGGCCACAGGCGGTTCTGGGCAGCTCTAGAGGCTGCTGGCTGCAGAGGAGCCGGGCGGCTGGGGTTGGGGTGAGGTCCTGGCCGTGCTCTGTGAGGCACCTGTGTCACTGCTGCCCTTCTCTGGGCGCTTGGGGTGGGGCTGGAAGCTGCTCCTTCCTGGGAGATGGAGGCACTGCAAGCTTACCTGCTGCAGAGCTGGATGTCAGGGTGACTCCGGAAGGGGCAGAGGAAGGAAATGTAACAGCTTTCTAGAAGCTGAGTGGGTGCAATCTGGGCAAAGCTTGTTTTGCCCTAATGTCACCCATAGCCAGGCTCAGCCCCTTGCTGCAAGGCCAGCAGCACTGTTTGTCCCTGTCATAGATGGGGATATTCCATCTAGCTCTGGGGAGCAGGGTCAGTGCTCTCACCTGCTGTTGCCTAGGGAAGCCCTGCTGCTCTGTCTGGACCTTTAGCAATCAGCCTCTTCCAGAAGATGAATTTCTGTGTCTTTTCTGTAGGTACAGCCAGCCTGTCCTTTCGTAAGGAACTCAACCCCAACGACACCAGCTGGGGTTCCTGTTTCCTCCCCTTTTCTTGCGCGCTTTTGCAGACCGCCCATACGGCAGCTTGGTCTGGGAGGTTCGTGCCCTAAAGTGACCCTGTTGTGACAGAAGCCTGGCATAGACTTGCCTGTTAACCAGGTCTGTTCCAAACCTGCCCCAGAAAAGTGTGTGTGAGATGTGAGCTGTAAGAGGTGGAATTCACCTGGAAGCCGGCACAAGTCTCACCACCAGAAGGACTCGGCAGGCAGACAGGTCCTGACTTCTTTACACAGGTGCATGTTTACCCTGTCTGGCCCTAACCTCTACTCTGGTATGCATTAAATATGACTTGTTTATTCAAGGTGATAAAGGGCCCTGTGGATATTGGCACTGGTGTTGACAAAAGCCTTAGGAAATGATGCAATAGTTGGGAACTCCTTTTTTATATCCCAAAGCAAGTCTCTGAGCGGCTGTGCTGATCCTTTGGGAGGAGCTTGGTGTGACGGGCCTGAGAGGAAGACTCCAACCTCACTGATGTGTCTGAGGGCCCTGTAAGCTTGGACACTGCTTCCATGGCATTTGGAGCAAGTTCTAGTTGTGTTTCTGTGGATAGCAGTGCAGCCATCAAGTGTTTAGGTGCTTCAAATAATTAGGTGGAATCTGTTGGTGGAAATAAGGAAACTTAGGAAGATGAGGATTCATCCTTTCTCTGCTGTTCCACTGGCTGGGGGGATGTGGGGTGGGAAGGTTTCTGCCAATAAAACCAAACCACAAAGCATAGGAAAACCCCAAATCCTGGTGTTGTATTCTCAGTTATGTGAGAACTACAACCAGATCATCAGATGAAATGCATGCCTGGGCGAATGGAACTTGTTGATTTCTTCTGCCCCTGGTTATTGCTGTGAACGTATTTGGGTGGTCCTTTTGGGTTCAGGTGTGTGTTCCTGAAGCTGGGTAAGAGCACTGGTAGCATTTGTTCCCCAAAAGCCTCCCACAGCAGCTGCTGCAGGTTGCTTGGGAAAGCTCTCCAGAGGACCTGTTTCACGTGTGGAAAATTGCTGAGGCTGAGGATGGTGTTGGATCAGACCAACAGTATCCTCCTGATGTGAATTCTTTCCCCTTTACTGTTTCCCAATATCCCTAAAGGGTTCCCAATCAGGAAAAAGAGGATATTAAAGATTTTTTTTTTTTTTAATGAAGCCACCTTTGTCTGTTTAATAAATTGCTACGGAAATGGCATGAGTCATGCAGGGAGTCATACCTAATGTCAAACACTTCTGCCCTTGCAGTACAAAATATCTGTCAGATTCCATGTCAGGGGACAGTGTGGTGTGAAAGAGACTGCCTTTCCTCCAGATGCTGGATTTCAGTTTCATCTCTTTAAGGCTCATGTGCATTTCTTCCCAGTGCAGTGCGGGATAGGAAGGTGTGGAAATGGTGTTACTTGTTGAGACTGCTCGTGCAGGTGACAAGCCAAACCCTTTATCTCTGGTAACCATAGGTGTGATGCTTTGCCCCTCACACACGTCATGCTGCATGTTTGACAACAGATGTGCTGGAGCACAAAAAGCCCTTGGAGTGCTCAGAGATGGGGCCATTGGATCTGGAGTCCTCTGGACCCCGAAACGAGCTGCGGGGAAGCTGGCTGTCCCTTTATGGTGCACCCTGAGTTCTGTTATTTCGCTTACAGCATGATGGAGTAGAAAAGGGAAAAGCAGCAGGAAGAGGATAAGAAAGCAAGCAGAGAATGTTATTTCAAATGGTAGAACAGGCTAAGGCAGGTCTGAAGTTCATTGTTCATTCTGTTTGTGTTTATCAGCTGTTACTTACAAAGGACCAATTAATATAATTATTGCTTCTCTCCCTCCCTGAGATCCATCTCTTGAAGTCACAGCTGTGGTAGCATGGACAAACCAGTCCCATTAAATAGTAGTGCATGAATTGTGGATGGTTTCAAAGGCCTAAGAATGGTGTGATTTCCTGTGGTGCACCTTCCCCACAGCCTGGCTGCTGGCTGTGACTCTTAGGGTGAAAAGCATGTGGACAGCAAGGAGAAACGTAGGGTGTCTTATTTCTTCATTCTTTGCTGTTATCTATCAAAGTGAAGTACAAGTTAGGAAAGTGAGTATATTTCATGGAGTACATGAATTGTATCATTTCAGTGACATAAAAGCTGCAAATAATGGCCAGGTATGGGGCAAAAGAAAAGCTAAATGTCCCTCCTGTCCAGAAGAACTCTGGTTTTTGGTCTGAAAGACTGAAAACATTCTTCAGACTGTGGCGGGACTCACACTCTTTTAAAGATGACACTCTTTTAGAGATTGACTGCCTCACAAATTTGCTTCTCTATCCTGAATTTGCTTTCTGCTGTAGCCTTTTGTTAATTAAGTACTCAAAAACATTTGCCATGCTTAAGGTCAGAAAATCTCAGTTAAAAGCTCTTAATGCAGATGATGAAAAGCCGCGTTTCCATTGAGGCTGAGTGTTTGTGTTGGGGGCTGTTGTTCTGTAGGCTGCTCTCTCAGGAAGAGAGCAGCTTCCTGCAGGTTCCCCACCTGTGGGGGTGTTGGGGTGCTTGGGAGCGGGGGCAGTCGTGCCCCTGCAGCAGGCAGCGGCTGCTGGACACCTCTAAGGGACCTGCAGCCCCCATCTCTCTCTGTGCTGCTGAGCTACAGTCTGGCCTGAGACAGCACTGTATCCTGAAATTAAAGCTCTCCAGTCAGAGGAAGGCTCTTGGGCTCCATCCTGACCTCAGCCCCCCTCTGCTGCACTCGGCTGGGTTCTCCCTGCGGGGCCCTGGGAGCAGGACTGCAGCTGTAGTTGCCTCGTGTTCTCAGCAGTACCTGTCACAGGTGTAGCTGTGAGCCCAGTGACTGCTACAGAAGCTAAAATCAGTTTCACACGAGATTCCACTGGGAAGTTGGTGCTCTGGAGGTAGAGTTCTCTCTACCTCTCTTCAAGATCCCAGTTTTTTGTGGACTTCACTGTGACTGATAAATTGCACAGGATCTCTTAGACAAGAGCTACACCAGTGTGAGGAGGGCAGCACTTTGTTTTATAGTTCATAAAAAGTGGATGTGTTTTTACCGTGTTTGGCATCATACTTAATGTTTATCAAACCACTTGGCCCTTTGGTTGCACCTGAGTTCTGGGTTGGGTGACCAAGATACTGGTAGTACCAGGCCAGTTGCTGTTGAGAGTTTGGGGAAATGGGTGGTGAAGGGGTGAAACTGGGGAGCCTGATGAGAATGAAGCCAGGGAAGGCTGCTGTTGCTCCCGGCCTGTGGCTGGAGCCATATGGGGAAAAATATCTTCTCGACATTTATATGTGACTCTGTCTTTTCCTTGCATAATGGTGGTCTTCAGGTATGAGACTTGATGTCTGCACTCACGGATAGCGCTCCCTGATTTTTTGAAGATTTTCAGTACCTGCACTATAGTTCCTTTCAGTATTTGAAAGTATTTGAGTATTTCTCTGTCAGCCATCCCTTAGTCTCCTGATCGTGCATGTTGCTGTCTCATTTGGCATCCAGGATTTTTGTCATAGTCTTCACATCTTCTGGATGTGGAACCAGGCCACTGTGCCGATGTTAGGAGTTGCCATGCAGGGGTCCAGGGGATAATCCCTAGAAACGCAAAGCAACGGGGAGCAAGAGAGATGTTGGATAGATGCATAGGTGGGAAGTAGAGACTACATTTGGGCTTGATGTTTGCATGCTTGAGAAGTAAAATCCATTGCTGTCAACTCTGTAAATGTTTAATTTGGAGATGTATGGTTCCACATCTGGCTTGTCGTTAAATACAGCAAATACTGCTTCTTACTTTTAATTTCTCTCTTTTTTGACAATTTCAACTTTAATCTCATAAGAAAGATCAAATCTCTTCTGAGGAAAGATGGGCTTTATACAGGTTTGGAGAAACTAACCATATATATTCGCAGTGGGGAAATGGAAACTACAAATGACTAAAATCTTAGGGGAGAAAGAGTTGTGACTTAGGGAAAATGCCATCCTGCCCTCCCTTGTACTGTCTCTAGAGAGAACAGAATGGAAGGGAAAAAAATCTCAGAAATTGGCCAAGTGCTTGTCTGGAATGTGATTTGGATTGAAGCTTCTGTGTGCAGTTTGGGATACAGGAATGATTGACTGCTCCTTACCTGTGTTAACAGCGCCATGAAGCGCAGACAGATGCAGAAGGCAGTGGGACCTGAAGAGGGTAGCTCCTTCTCCTCTTGCTGATTTCCTGAAAATGAAGGCAACGTGTTTGCAGTACTTCCTCACATGTGTTCCCTCATTCCAAAGGAGCTCTACAGGCCATGGGGCCATATCCTGGGATTACTTGCGCTGTGTATTTAAAATGTATGTTATCTGACTGAGTGTGTGGGGTGTGGCGTTGGAAGGGCTGTGGCACTGGGGAGCACAGCACAGCAAGGCCAGCGACCCGCCAGCACTGCACACTCGGGCATGTCTGCTCTGGCTTGTGTGGTGGTGGCAGCCAGCCTGGGCATGGCCTGTAAATCACGGCCACAAAAAGGGTATTTTTAGTGGGACTGCAGCATCCCATAGTTCTGCAAGTACTGTCGGGACAGTCTGTGCTGGCAGTTTGCTGTCTGGGCATCAGCCAGAGGCCTGTGTGCTGCTCCCGGGGCTGCTCCTGTGATTGCTGCCACACAGGTGTCTGAGGAACCGCTTTCCCTCTGAGTTCCACCAGGAAACAGCTGTGGCTGAAGGTGGGATGTCCAGATATTTCAGTGGATGGTTGAATGGCAAAAATACTTTCTTAGCTGCCAGCTGTGTCCTTGGAAAAACGATGGCAAACTCCTCTTCCCTAGTGCCACTGTTACTTGTGGTGCCAGCTGCTGCAGGTACAGGTGATGGTGTGGCAGACAAGGTTAGGGTTTCTCTGGAAAGCCACCTCTTGCCATAAGCAGAGTTAGTGCCTAATGCTTGGCAGGGCACTGTCCCAGCCTCTGCGAGAGAGAAGCCTGTGCCCGTGCCTGCACCCAGGAGGCCAGAGGCTGTTTCTTGGTGATTAACTTGCAGGAACCAGAACTGATAGGGAGCGGGGCGGGGGGGGGGAGTCTGCTTTAAGTCTTTGTGAAAACTTCCCCTGAAGTTTCAAAAACTGTTATTTGGAAAAGACCTGGCATCTTTAAAATTCTAAGGAGAGGGAGGAGCAGGAAGAGGCAGATAACAGCCCCTGATGAGCTCAGGGTGAGTCTGCAATTACTGGTTTCTGTGGGTGCATTTTCCAAGCTCTGCTGTCTAAGCTATGTCAGTAATTAAAGATCCAGTGAAGAAGGGATATGCAACTGCATTTCCCACATCCTTGGTGAGGTCTGAGCAATCAGGGTCTAAGAATAAACATTTGGTTGAAAAATTCCTCAGTACCCCAGGCTGAATGTACTCCTGTGCTGCAGCTGAGATCTGCAAGTAATTTGATTGCATACAAAACACTATTTCAGTAAAAAGTTCTTGTTCAATATTACTGTGTTTTCCCTTATTTTGGATTATTGATCTTTTCTTCCATGTGATGCCAGTTAGTTTTCCTTTTTATGAAAATGTCTTGTGATTAATAATTTCACTGCTCTTCCTTAGATATTGTTAGTAAAAAGGAAGTATTTTTATAAATATCATCCATGTCTGATAGGATGTTCTTTTCTGGCTGCACTGGTCGTGTCGAAGATGCTTCATCAACACCAGTTAGCTCAGTTTGCTTCTGTGCAGTCTCGGGAAGACACCACACTTGATAAAAGCAGAGTACAGCACCTGAAAGCCTTAAATCAGACTGATCATTGCTGACACAGGCAGTGAGCATCATTGCAGACAAAATGTGAACTGTGGTGTCTGCAAGGAAGGAGTGGTAGTCAGGAGTAATTCACGGGTTTCCTGACTGCTCAGGAAACCCATCTGCTTCCTTGCCCACCTGTGCTTGCGTGTGAGCTGCCGTCCTGATGTTGTGTCCCTCATGACATCCAAAGCCAAGGACCCCTGAGCATGACCTCAAAATGGAAACTCCCAAGTGACGTTCTATAATCCTTTGCCAATACTAACTGGAGGAAACTCTGGCCTCTGCCCTAAGTGGAAATCTGACCCAAACCCTTCTGTGGTCTGGCTTGCATTCTAAAGGAAAGGTTGATTTTCTTAGACCTCCAGGACAGAGCATAAAAAGGTAACTTAGCGGCCTTACACTCCATTCCCCTGAAACATCACTGGGTGTTGTTCCCAAGTTCTTGTCACTGTTCAGCCCTGATCAGACACAAGTGAAGTGGACATGCAAAACACACGGTAATCAAGAGAGAAGTGTTCCAAGGACTGATAACCACATGAAAGCTTCCTGTGTATATTCTTAGGCCCTGTGGCTTTTTAGCAGAAACAGATGCAAACTCTCTGGCCCAAAACCATTTTTCACTGTAAACATAAGATGCATGGAAGCGTCTAAGTTTTTTTCTGAAAGGAGATTCTGGTATTGTCGCAGATTGTGACATTTACTGCAGGTACAGGGTTTGCACTCTGCCATAAGGGAACTGATTTTTGGCATTGATGGGCAAGTGGATCCCTGGAAATCTAGATTTTGTACTGGTGGGGGGAGAGTTGTAGGTCTTTTCCCGGCACATCTGAACTGTGTGCATCAGTTAAGGTCTGCAGGTTGTATTAGCCTGTATATGTTTTTTCAATTCTTTTCTATTTCTTCAGCACCCCACCAAAATCATAATTTTGTTCTCTTCATGTGGCATCTGGATCTTTGGTCTTGCAGCCATGTTGGGATCTGTTGTTCTGGTGGTTGTTTTAGATCATAGAGTGAAGCCGGAAAGTAGCAGGAGATTGGTGCCCAAGAGCCACCAGCTGAGCCACCAGCACATTGACAGCAGAGTTGTTATTATTTAGTGCAAAATGTTTGGTCATTAGATGTTCTCCTTTCAGCCATCTGTGGAAGAGGCAGCTGGGGAAACTGTACCCTTAACTCTGTTGCCCCACACACAGAAATCAGATTACAGATGACTAAAACCTTTGGGCAGTTCTCTTGTGAGGCAGGCAGTGACAAGCAGTGCAGGCCAAGCCACAGTTCCCACTGCAAAGAAAACAAAAACACAGGTGCTGAACGGACCGCGGCCACGCAGATGAGCTGTGTGTACAGAACACGGCTTTGCACGGAAGGGAACACAGTTCTTGTTCTTTGGCTGTTGTTCCCTCAAGGCGTGTTTTATTTCAGCTCACCTCCTGGCAGAGTTGTTACAGGTCCTGCAGGACAAGTTCTCTGTGGTGAGAGAAACGTGTGATCCCGGGGCCCGAGAGAAGAAATTCAGCTGGAAGGCCCTTCCAGGGGGAAGGCTGCTGCTGGCCACCTGAGCAAACACCCAGCCCAGCTGGCGAGTCGTGAAAAGCCAGCACAGGGGATACAGGGAATGGCTGTGCACAAAGGGGTTTCCTCTGGGCTTCCCACCTTGGCCTGCCTTGTTGAAAGGCGCTTCTCTGTATATGTCTCTGGGGCCATGAGCAGGAGCATTCCAAGGAGCACGTGCCTCCTTGTTCCCAGTAATGGGAGAGGCAGCATGGTGTGTCGAGGTCCATGGAGCATGGTTCCAAAGCATTGCTGGATTGGGTAGTGTGGTTCCAGGCATTGCTGGATTGGGTAGTGTGGTTCCAGGCATTGCTGGATCAGTAGCATGGTTCAGCATGGTTCCAGGCATTGTTGGGTAACATGCTGCTCAGCGTTCTCCTTTGTACCTGGTGTACCTGGAATGTGTGTGTGCCAGGGATGCAAGGAAGTGATGCGGAGCAGGGTATGGTGGTCCTGCAGAGCAGATTGACCCCAGGGAGAAGAAACAAGGTCCCTGGACGCAGGACAGCACAGTTTAACCATGGGTTGGAGGTCTGGTAAGAGTGGGGATGACTTTGTGGGGTTTGGGAACACACTGCTGGGACACAGCTGGTGTCACTGACCCAAAGACTCGGTGACAGGAACCCTGCCATAGCAGAGCACACAGAAGCCCAGAAGA
Organism: Phylloscopus whistleri; assembly: GCA_017589585.1. Classification (NCBI taxonomy): domain Eukaryota; kingdom Metazoa; phylum Chordata; class Aves; order Passeriformes; family Phylloscopidae; genus Phylloscopus; species Phylloscopus whistleri. The sequence goes on from JADMLD010000460.1 coordinate 1,068,504, forward strand.
GACAGCCAAACAGACGTGCAGAGGGCTGGTGCAGGGCAGCTGAGGTGGAGCTGCAGTGGGGAATTCTCCAGATGACAGCCAGGAGAGCTGGATGTAGGAGCCGCAGCAGCAGAGGTTGCTGTGTTAAGTGAACTCTGCAACGGCTGAGAGCCAGGCAAATAGCACAAGTGTGGGGTTAGCCTTCACATGCTGAACAGATTTTGCTAATATCACTTTGTTATGCAAATATGTAATTATTTCATTTCCTCCAGAAGGAGTATTTGTGGTTTCCTGTTCCCTGGGACTTCCGAGTGCTCATATGAAGGGAACAAGTATCTGCAAAGTTACTGGGTTGTGCACTCTGTGGCAAGCTCTGAAAAAGTGAAAACCTTGAAGTTTTGGTGGAGGTTTTAAATAGCACTTTTGAAAGGGCTGCCAGAGGGTGGTGACAATGGCACAGGACTTGCTCACCATTTAAATAAACTTAATTTGGATGGAAGCCTGCTGTCTGCCCAGGGCTAAGGAATTAAAAGGCCAGGTTGCTGCAGGGGCTGGAGATTGTGGTGATCAGGATGGGGCTGCTCAGGCGCAGTAGGGCCTGGAGTTGTGCTGGCTGTAGCTGGGAGGGCAGGATCTGTCTGGATAACTGGTTTGCAGCACTTCTGTGGGAGAATCAGAAAAGGAATAGCAGAGAAGCGCAGAAGCACTGTTCCCTTAGAGGTCAGGTGTTAGAGTTGGCTGTGGAGAGGAGCTCATGATGTGCTCTGGTTTGATTTGGTTGGTGCACTCACAAGTTTCTGGCATTTAAAAATCTCATGGAATGGGCAATATTTTTAAACTTTTCAAGCTGCAGAACTCGGTGTAATGAGTGTCCTGATATGTCACAGGGACAATTCATAAAGCAAGGGATTTTTGAAATCCTGTATGTGCCTGCATAGCATGCTCAGAGAACTGTGGCAGCTGTTTGAAAAGGGGGATTCAGAGAAGACCCCAAGTAGTCGCTTTTTCCTTTCTGTTTCACACCTAGTGTCCTCTTTCTCTCTCCTTTCTGGCTGTACCAGGATTGTATAGGGCTAAGTTTCTATTTTAGACACTTAGCTGCAATCAAGTGCTGGGGTGAAGTTCTGGGAACCAAAATTGGATTTAATATTGCATAAGCAGGGCTTTTGGCTAACACTAAAGTTTTTAAAATGAAAGTTCAGCCAGAGAGTGCTTGAGCTTTCATGTTGAACTAAAAGTAATTCTTGTCTAATCCCCCTTTGCTTGAGAACGATGTTACAGATACATGGTGTCTCTGAGGGTTTATTTCAAATTTTTTAAACTCAGGTAATTCCTGATTTATAGTGGTCTGATCTCAGAAGTCAGGAAGATGCTCAGAGGATGTGTTGGAGATTTGCAGAAGATCACATCTTTCAGCAAGTTGCTTGGCGCTGTATGTATAGATCAAGATTCCATGATGCCAGTTTTTATTTAAAGACCTGTGGTGTGTTGTTGCTTGTGTTTTCTTTTTTATGTTGCTTCTTTCAACAGTAGGAAAAAACATGACTGAAACTGAAATGGTAATTCCAGTTGCATAAAGATTCTTCTTTGGGGTTGACAGTCCTGCCATGGATATAAGCCAGGGACTGCTGCTCATGCTGAATCTTTTAGCCATCAGTTTAAATTTTGTTTTCTTTCTGCATGGATCCGCACTGGTTTTATTACTTGTGTCAAAAAGAGCGCAATCATGCCTTAATGCTTTAATTATGAGCTTATTAATTACGTTTACTTGTATTTTTGGCTTTTATATTGCACTAATGTGCATTTCTTAGCTAGAGAAAAGTAGAGGTAACGGTATTACTTGCATCGATAGTGACGTGGCGTGTGTTTCCACATCACGTACTTGGATATGCATATGGCAGCTTCAGTGCCTCAGCACTGTTTGGAGATGAGTCGCTGCCATGGGTTGTATCTGAGCCTTCAAATGTAGTAGCATATAAAAATCATTGCTGTTGAGAATCTTCAGTTTCCTCCCTACCTGCTGGTGGGCACTTGCCTCTTGTAGTTACAGATGGGCTTATTGCAACTGCGTCACAGTACTTGCTACTGATCCTAATTTCAATGTAATCTGAGAGCCAATACATAATGTGTATGTCATCTGCTATTTACGGCTGAATAATGATACACTTGCTGTAGCCCATGGAAAATCTGAATGCCCTGTGCTGAAAGTGCTGTGTGCGAAGCTCCCTCTGGTCTGTAGGCCAACCTCATTGTCTCCCTTCTTCAAGTCAGAAACCAGGCTGATCGTGGGAACCAGCACACTCATAAGCTGTGACGCTGCAGAGAGGCTCCTCTTCCGCCTCTCATGTGTTCCCTGCCCGATGTACAGGTGAGGCATGCTTTTGTTGCAAAGCAGATTTTGTAAGGGACAATGTCATGTGTGCTGGGCTGTTGTTGAGGCTGTGGCACTGGCACGGGCAGGTGAGAGACATTTCTGTCCTTTTGGTGCTGAAAGACAGCAAATGCGGGAGGCACATGGGATTGTTTCAGCCGAGCCAGAAACACCTTGCCGTGCCCTGCTGTAGTGGAGGAGTCCTCCCCTGCAGGATTTCTCTGGGTGTACGTCTCTTCCCACGGGCTCCAGGCTGCTGCTGAGGGCACCTTTGCCAATCCCGGCCGGGCTGGAGGAAGCCGAAGGTCACTGAGTGTGGCTGGTACTCAGGAGAGGCAGGCAGAACCCCAGCACAACCCGACGAGCATTGCTTCCACCTGCCTGGGGTAGACAGCGCTTCGCTCCCAGCCAAACCTTGAGACATTCCAGGGGAGAAGGGTGAGTGCGCTGCGACTCGTGAATTTTTTTTTTTTTTTTAAAGGCCATCACGTTTTTGTACTGTCTTTGGGAGGGGCTGGAGGCGGGCAGGGGACCGTCCTCTGCCTCGATCCCCAGGGGGGATGGAGTTTCCAGAGCATCCTCTCCCTCCTTCCGTCCCGTCGCTGCTCTCCCCCTGGGGTGGCGGCTCCTCGCACTTCGCCCCCGCCGGAGCGAGGGCGGGCGGGGCCATCTCCGCGCTTTCCCGGGCTCTACCCTGCGCGGAGCTGCACCGCCCGCGGAGCGGGAGCGGCAGACGAGTGCCGGCCGTGCTGGGGGCAGCACCGCCGCCTCTCCCCCGACAACAACCTGCACGGCTGGGAATAAAACTCCTCGCTCCCCGCTGGGAAGGGAGGGCGGTCCAGACCGTGGAGCTTTCCTCCGCCCCGCTTTTTTCCGTTTTGATTTTTTCTTTTCTTTCTTTTTTTTTCTTTTTTTTTTTTTTTTCCCTTTCTCCCTTTTTTTCTTTCCCCATTTTTTTTTTTCCTTCTCCAGAAGGAGGACGCCCTCGTGCCCGCTTTCCACGCAGTCCCGGGCTCGCCTGGCCCGGGGCCCCCGGCGCTGCCAGCGGGACGGAGGGGCGGGATGGTGGCGTCCGCCCGCTGGGTGTTGTGCCCGTGCCTGGGATGGGGCTGCCTGTGCCTGGCTCTGGGGGACGCGCTGCGGCCGCGCCGCGTCGGGCTCCGGCGCCGCGCTGCGCCGGGGGCCGTGCGGGCCGGCCGTGCCTGGGCGGCCGCAGGTGACGACGGCCCGGGGCAGCGGTGGCCCGGGCGACCGCCGACGGCGGACAGAGTGGCGGAGCACATGCTGCGGCTCTACGAGCAGTACCGCGGGAGCCGGGATCCGCCGACACCACCCGGGCCCTGGCTTCGCCGGGGCAACACGGTGCGCGGCTTCCGCCCGCTGCCGGCAGGTGAGTGCGCACCGTGGCCGGGGGAAGAGGGGGGACCGCGTCGGGGCAGGGCTCAGCTCCCGGTGGGGAGCGGTTGGCCACGGGGCCGCTCCGTGTTCCCTGAGCGGCGGCGTCAGAGCATCGCTGGGGTTGTGACCGGAGAGCTCGGTGGGGGGAAGAAATGAGAGAATTAGAGAAGTATCGCTTCCTGTGGGGACTGTCGTGTTTTACTTTATGTCCCGTAATTTTAATTATTGCCTTACCGCTCCTGCTCTGCTTCAAGCATCACTGTCATCATGATGGCCGAGTACAGTGTGAGGGAGGGGGAGTAATTAGCGGATCTTCTCCGGAGTCCCCTGTTAGCGGTGTTCTGCATGTGTAGCTTCTGTTTCAGCCTAGGACTGAGCTGTGACGTGGTCTGGGGATCCTTCAGGCTGTCTGCAGCGTTCTCATGTTGACAAGTGGTGATTGTACTGACAATGAGAGGTGGCAGCAACAGAATTGAGTTGAAGCAGGATTTGGGTGACGTGAATACTTCATCTTGCATCTTTAGAAGAGGCACTTATATCACTCTCTGATTACACACTGGCATGCACAGGTAGATGGGAGAAAATGTGAAAACGTTTTCCTTAGGGGAGGGCGATGTGTTTAACATGCAGCATCTCGAAAGAATCATGTCATAGCAGAAAGAAAAGAAGTCACTGTCTTGGTGCTGCATCCCCTCCCTTTACTCTTCTGGGTTTTGTGCATGTGAGCTCCCCAAGGGCTAAGCGGAATGGCCAGAACCCAAAGATGACCATGGCTGGGATGTCCTTCCCATCTCTACTGCACCCCAAAACCTTGCTGTGTGTGGGACAGCTGTCATGCCACACACAGAAGCCCCATTTGCCAGTCTCTACTTTTCATTACACAGGTGCACTGACCCAGTGGCTTTTTCTTAGACAAGCATCTGTCTAAAACTGAGACCTCTCTTGAGTTTCAGTGACTTGCTTCAAGTCCTTCCTGTCCCAGGAAAGAGCTGGGTGACAGGCTTCCTCGCTTCTTCAAAAGCAACAGTGTATTTTATAAGGCAGATCTGTACCCACGTCAAGTACAATGAGGAGTGAGCTGGCTTTGGTGTCCTAGGTTTCAATCCTGCAAGTATTTTTGTCCACAGGAGAGGCTTTAGAGGAGTAATTACCCTGGGTCTGGAGGATTGAGAGCCAGGACTCCCCAGCTGCTGCTCTTACTGAAGAGCTCTCTTGCCTTTCTAACGTGACTTGTTTGCCTTGTGAAGCCTCATGTCCATGACTGTCGCTGAATTAAGCCCACCGAAAGAGGAGAGGATATACTATTCACTACAGCCTACCCCCCTCAAAAGAGAGGTTGTTAATGACCCCAGCAGAGCAGTATTTGCTCTGTTGCGCATATCTGGTTAAAGTCGTTCTAAACCTAGAACGTTGTTGGTTAAAATCCCATCTCTGTGGTCTTTATGATTATATTTGTACTCTCACTTGATGTTGAGTGGCAGCAGCCCTATAAACACACTGCTTGCTAATCCCTTTCCTTCTCCTCCAGTACTTTCCCAGATGAAGTGCCAAAGCAATAAATTTGCTTTAAAAATTTTTATACTCTAGTAAGTATTTATGCAAAAGATTTAACCAGTTAGCTGCTGTCTTTCTCTTGCCGTTGGCAGCAGCAGCTTATTTTGCGTGGTTATTGATGGCAGAAAAGTCTGTTTCCAGAAAGCCCTTTTATTTGGTGTTCCTCAGGGTGATGGGTGCAATGGAAAGGCTTTTTCTGACTTCTTTCGTGTACCCAACTGCCTGACAATGGTACATGCAGCAGTACTCACCTTTCAAGGTACTTTGTCTCTAGATCCCCTGCTTTAACTGTTGCACTCCGTGGTTCCAGATTTCAGTCTCCCACGAGTTTCCCCTTGTCCTTAACGGGATGCAACAGTTAATTTAATACATGATGCTGTTACCCCTCCGCATTTTACCGTTTCCTCTGCCAGTCCCTTCAGGACTCAGCTTTTTGTCTGCCAAGAGCAGAAGTTCCCCAAGAATCCTCCTGTGTCTCCTCCACCTACAGCAAGAGATCTTGAAGCAAATATTCAGTGGTTTCATTTGCAGTTTAACTTTGCAATTTAGTCTGACATTTTCAGGAGAGAAACTCTTACTTTTCTGAAAGACAGCTCTCAAATGTAGCTGCGAAACCTTTCTGTCCTTGCTTTTCCTCTGCAGGGGCTTTTGTTTCTTCTGCAGCACATGGGAAAGGCCTTTTCCAAATCTCCCAGGTAACTCAGCAGGCAAATTTTGGAGACCCTGGAGTGTTGTGTGATGAGACCAAAAGCTCATAGGATTTGTTGAAACTCATCTTCATTTCTAGTCAAAGAGCAGTGGTGTCGCGTGTGGCAGCTGCGGTCCTGTTACCCACAGCCAGCAAAACCCAGCTAAGAGTGATGAATCAAAACAAGCATCAAAATACCTGCTAAAAGCAAGTTTCTCTTTCTGCGGCTCAGTTCTCTGATGGGATGGGACCAGAGCTGCAGCCTCATGGGGCACCTCTTTGAAGCCTCCATCCCATGCTGTCCTGAAATCTCTCATGTGCCAGGCTTCACGACGAGGCTTGATGGCTGCTTGTTCGGGCTGGGGGTTTTTTGGCCATTGGTTTTGATCATGCGATCATTTGGGTAAATTTGTTTCCTGTTAATCTTGCTAAATTATCTGAGAGCGTAATTGTTCCGTTTGAATCACTCAGAAGAAGGAACCTTTGCCTGTGACAAAGCTGAAAAGAAACCCCAGGTCTGAAATCCATGAGGAGTGCAGTAAGGATGTCCATCTTTCACAGGGTGTTGCATTACAGTTCAGCACCATTCTCTCTCATGGACTTAACTGCTCTAATTTGTTTCTCTGTACTTGAGTCAAGGGATGTTCAGCCTGTGATTTCTGTGGCAGCTCTTCTCACTCTTGCAGGATGTTTCTGGGATGACTCTGGTAGTCCTTGTGTTGCTTTGGACAGGTCTTTTCCAGCTCTTTACCTGTGGGTGCCACAGGAGTGGTTTTCCATCTGTTGTGGCTCTAAGAGATGTATGGTAGGAAGGTCAGGTGATCTGTGAGCCACCATAGAACACTCAGGCAGTTCTGGCAAGGGAACTCTGAAGCTGTGGTCCTGTCCATGCAGCAGTGTCCGGACAAGACTGTTCTCTCCTCCTGAAAGAGACCTGGCCTCTGGCTGGCAGAAATCTTACTTTCAGCACTGCCTCCAGAGGTGTGCTGCCCAGGCTCAGGATTTGAAGGTCAGATACAGTACAAAAAAATAAGAGACCAGAAAGATAAAAACCTCAGGTGCAGATTAGGTTTGCTTCTGAAAACATTTTTAATCCTAGCATCACTTAAGTAGCATGGCTTGCAAATGAGTCCTGACTTAATTTGGAAGGTCCTCCTAATGGTGTTATAGTAAAGCTATACAGTGAGAAATTACTTTAAACTCTTTTTTATTGATTGAAGTTCAAGTAATTTCAGGCATTACACCTGCCCCTAGGCCAATTCTTGTGGTTTTAGAACTATGTTCTCCTCCCTTGGAAAAGGCGTTTCTTTCCTTTGTTGTGGTGCAAAGTGCCCATGAAAACAGGGAAAATGGAGCGTGCACAGGGAAAGCAGCGCCTCACCTGCTGCCATCAGCCTGCAGAAACCAGTCCAGGCCAAATGCTGGCACCTCTGAGCACCAGTGATATTAAGGGTTCTTTGCAACAAGAGCTTTAAAAATATTCCATCGGGAGACTTTTTTTCCCCTTCTGTGTGTTTCTTTGGTTTGGGTTTTATTTTTGCTGCACCCCTATAAACACAATGCAAGCAGTAGCATCCTGGTAGTTTTTAGGAATTTGAAAAACATTAAGCTATGATTTGGGCAGATGGGCCCAAATCTGCAAGCCTCTGAGGTAAATGGGCACGATCTGTAGGTTCAGCCTCTCATGACCACACGCAGAATTTGAATTTTCTGACTTCTGTCACTGTGTGTCTCACAGTGGTACCATGCACATGAGTGACCTGTGTTCGCAGTTCCCTGCTGGTCCCTGTTTCTAGAACACATTGTTTCAGCGTGAGGAGCTCTGGTGTCAAAGGACAGACTGTGCACCCTTTGCTGTTCACCCAACCAGCCTGCTGCCACCAGCCGAAGTGCAATGAATTGTAGCTGTGAGGAAGAGTGAGGTTGGCTCTTCTCCTGCCCAGATTTGTGTCATCCAGATTTGTGGATGTATCCCCTTAGCTTGCTTGGCTTGTGCTAGCTTCAAGCAACATGTTGTGTTTAGCTTTCACACCTGATGTGTGTGCCGTCTTCCTGCTTAAAATATATAGAAAAGAGATCAAGTGGCCACTGTGCAGCACATTTATGCAGTGCAAAGTGCAGATTTATGGGTTTCATATCATGAAACCCTCATGTAAGTTACGTTCTGAGTATGCAGAGTTGCTGTTTCTACCTAAGTTCCTTATTTGAGTGGCTGATGGCTTTAATCTGTGGTGAACTTGCTGTTTTATATCCAAGTTGCTAGCTGCTGTGATTTTACCTTTTGCTGAAACAATTAGTAAAACCAGTTTGGCACCAGGTCCTAGGCTCTTTCAAAAGGGAGAACTGCATCCTGTCTTTTCCTTTTGCACAGAACAGAAATTGGAAACTAGGATGCAGCTGCCAAATAAGAGGGAAGGTGGAAGAAAAGAGAAAATCTGGTTTCCAAATCTGTTTCTGTTGAGGAACTTGTTTCCCTTTCCAGCTCCGAGTGAACTTTTCTACCTGGGCTGTGAACTGACGAGAACAACATTTTACACCGGGAACGCTCACACATTCTTAACTGGGCCCTGGCACAAGGGCACCTCTTTAATATCTCCTTTAAATGATGGCTAATGGTGACTGTATAACTACGTAGTCCTCATTATTGCATCCTTTTTCACCCATGGGATAGATTTGGGAGTCCATAGAAATGTCAGGACATCCTCTGTAAAGGTAAACACACCACATGTTAGCAGACTCCTTCTAGCTCATTGATGCCTGAAATCTCCCTTGTAACAGGAATCTGTGTTCTGGCAATGTCGGTCTTGACGGACCTGCTGCACTTCCTTAAAAATACTTTTTTAGTGCCGGTCACAGGCCATCCGTGCAGCTGTGCATCCGGGAGGTGAGGGAGCATGGGCCAAGCCTCTAACATCCAACAGGTACAGGTACTTCAGCTGTAGTGCCAGGAGCTGGGTTTGAGCTGTTAGTGAAGAGTCTGGCATCTCTGGTACCCCGAAGAGGGAGTGCCAGTACATGTGGTAGGATAAGGCAGGCATTTCTGCTTTTGGTCTGAAAAGATTGTCCCCTAATTCTGGCCCTGTCCCGGAGAGCCCTGCCGTCCTTTGTGCACAAGGCCGGGAAGCAGGGCTGTCCCAGCGCAAGCCTTGCCGTGCTGCTGCGGGGCCGCGGGTTTGGTTTGGTTTGGGCCAGGGGTGAGTGCAGAGAGGAGCACAGACGTGCCTGCGGGCTGGGGAGGCCGATGAACTGCACGGACCTTCGGAAGGATGCTCGACGTGAGTGCACACAATGCCGTGTCCTGCTGGTCGAGTGTCTTGCTGCCGCTTCAGCGCTCGGTGCTGTAGAAGCCAGCAGTGCTAGCGGTGCAGTGGTGCTGTGTCTTAGCGATTGCAATTCTCCAGAGCTCTGTCATGCAGAGCTTGGTCTGAAAAACTCCTCATCAGGCCGGCAGTAACATCTGGTGGAGGTGGGAGCAGGGGTTGCTGTTAAAATCTGGCCTCACGGTGTCTGAAAGGCAGCAGTGTGTTGCTTGGTTCCTCATACTTTTCTTTCCCTTTTTCTTCTTAGAACTTATTCTCTGCAATGGTTTCCAGCAGAAAAATGAGCCTATGAGCCAAAAGACAAAGTCTCATTTCAATGAAATGAAATTTTCCTGAGCAAAAGATGCATTTGTAGTTACTTCAAAACTGCATCTTCCTTGGCACATCTGCCATTCTTAAGGGTAATTCCTAGCCTGGGGAGCACTTACTTCAGTGCAGTGCTCACACCTGGGAGTCAGGTCTCAGTGTTGCACAGGGAGTGTGCTGGGCCCAGTACTCCCAAATTTTCATGGAACCCCAGGTCACGCAGTTGGGTTTCTTAAGGTGGAATCTGGTGAATCCACAGATGTCTGTGCTGGCCACTAGTAATTGTTTTTGAGATGATTTTGCAGATGAAAGAGCTGAGAACTCAGAGCTGCTGAAGCTTGGAGGTGGTTGTGTAGGATAATAGCACCGTCTACTGCAAGTGCTTCATCTTGCTGTAGAGTTACAGGCCAGAAGTGGCTGCTGGAATTAGCTTTTAACCAAAGTTATAGACTCCTTCTGTGTCTGCCCCATGCTGTCCGGATTTTTTTATGAACAAAAGTAGCTTCTTTTGTCTTCCAATGCAATATGCCAGTTTAGAACAGGCAGAATTTCTCAAGTGGCATTTGTAATAAAAAATTAAGGTCAAAACTTGTCATTTAACATACAGCAATGATTTATATATTACTTTCTTAAACAGGTGCTCAAGAGACACCATGAATTATGGCTCCTAAGACTGATCCACTCAGTGCTCTGCCAAATTACGTATTAACCTTATTAACGTTAGTGGTTACAAACCAAGCAGAGGTCAGATCCTTGTGTATGCCTAGTACAAGTGTAATCAAGAGCTGGTTTGGGCTTGAGGAATAAAAAGTGGGAAGGAATTCCAAGTAAATCTAGTTCCCTAGGTATTTGTAACAGAGGTATGAGTTTTAGGCACTTGGGAATGTGTGTATGTACCTGCGTGCTCTGCTGTCAGATTAGGCTGAAGATGTAAACGAAGGTGTCTTCCGTAGATGATTTGGCTTTCCACTGTTTTCGCCCTGTTCCACTTGAGAAAACACGTTGTTTTTTTCCATAATTCCATGAAGCAGTGCATCTGCTAAGTTGGGGAGAAGGGTTCTCTTTTTCTAGTGGGACTGGTTCCTGCTTTTGTAATATACTGATTGGAATATTATGACACAAAAATGTCCAGAAGGAGGAGGAAGCTGCTTGGATTGTTGGGGCAGGGATGGGGCAGCACAGGGAGAGTACAGGCTTTTGCCACACTTATCTGAATGGCACTGGCCGTTGGGATATTGCAGGCTGGAGGCACTGAATGTCACACAGAACATGAAATTGTCAAAGCTTGTGAAAGATGAGTACTGAAAATAATGTTTTCACTTGCCTGGGCAAGGGTCTTGGTACGTTGTGTGGAGGATGGGAACGGTGTAGCTGGTCATCCCTAGTCCATGGCCATCTCTGTGCTTGTCATTGCTTGGGCTAACCCTTTGGAGAGGCTTTTGACATGCCCTGGTGTCCAAAATGCATTTAATTTGTTTTCCTGATCTGTCAGACTGTTTCCAGCCCTTTGGGTGGATGGGGGCTGCAGACCATACCTTAGCTACTCTGTATTTGAGTTTTCCCTACCAGCCTGGTTTTACGGCTTAACATTTGGATCTATATTTCTCTTGCTCTGAAGGACGGACATAACTGCAGCCCACTGAGAATTTTAAAAGAAAAATTAATTCCTCTTGAGTCCTCTTACACCTTCCGGGGGTTAGAGCCCCCCATGTGTTTCCCAGACTGGTGCTGGCAGCCTGTCCCTGGCTTTGGGCACAGTACTTGCAGTCAGCTCCACTTCCCAGATTTCACAGCTGTGGAAAGCGTGCTCTCCCCCGCAGCGCTCCTGCTTGGCACAGGCACATCCCAGGCATAAGAAGGGTTGTCCTTGGCTTGCTTATCCCTGCACAGACACGAGGGGATGTGCCAGCCCGCAACCCCTTAAATCTGATTTTTGGATTGGCTTTCTTTGGGCTACCGAGGATGCTCTAGTACCATCTGCCTGTCTTCAGCTGTGTTAGTAAGTACCTTCTAACTCTGGCATGGAAATTGTTGCAGTGTCCTAGATGCAATGACTAAATGTACCCAGTGTAACTGATTATTCTAGAAGGAAACTTCAGGCATGGTTAGTGTCTGACTTAGCCAAAAGGCTGTCACAGAGCAGCCTGTGTCCCCTCTGGATGACATTTTTAGGTGCCCATATTCTTACCTGAGTTTTTCTTTTTCTAGGGACCCCCGATGGCCAGGAGATGTACGTTTTTAACTTCACATCACTCACAGAGTCTGAAAATACCTTGTCAGCTTCATTGTATTATTATATTGGTGATCTGCTGCATGTGAAGTGGAACTGTTCCCAGGCCAGTGGCTGTTCTCAGCACAGGCACAGGAAACCTGAAATTCAGATACGTCTTTCAGTTTGGACCTTTCCTCCAGAAGGGAACCCAACCCGGAGTTTGGGGCATTTCCTCATAAATGTCTCCTCTGCTTACCAGGATATCCTTTCCTGGCAGTGGAAGGATATCACTCGGCTCCTGCATGAAGCAAAGGAAAACAATGAGCTGCTGATCAGTATTAAAATGGATCTGACCGGCCATCATCCCGGGGAAAGAGCATCTTCCTCCTATGACCCCTACATCCCCTTGGGAGCCCAGCCTGGAGCCAGCCTCTCCCCGGACACCCAGCACGAGGAGACTGCCGGGGAAGGTGTTCCTGAGAGGACTGGTGTGGGTAGGTGACTCTGGGAGCCCTGGGCAGCAGCTGGATCTGGAACAGCTCTGGAACAGCTCTGGGAGCAGCCCTGGGAGCAGCATGGCTGGCTGCCTGCTCCAGACCGCCGGCCTGGTCCTGGGCGGCGCGGGCATGGTGGGCACCCTGGCAGCCACCGCCATGCCCCAGTGGAGGGTCTCTGCCTACGTGGACGGCAACATCGTGGTGTTGGAGAGCATCTGGGAGGGGCTGTGGATGGACTGCGTCAGCCAGCTGGGCCTCAGGCTGCAGTGCAAGCTCTACGACTCGCCGCTGGCGCTGCCACCGCCGCTGGAGGCCTCGCGGGCCCTGATGTGCCTGGCGGCCGGCCTCTCCGTGCTCTCCTTCCTGGCGGCCGTGGTGGGGCTCAAGTACGGCCAGCGGGGCCCCCTGGGCGCCCTGCTGCTGGCAGCTGGAGCCATCCACTGCCACTGCTGGTGCGGGGCTGCAGCTCCTGCCAGCCCCAGGCACCCCCGGATGGCACAGGCAGGGCTGGCCCTTGCTGTCCATGCCTACGTGTAGGAGCTGCCTGCAGCCATGGGGCCAGACCCAGGACTGCTCTGGGCTGTACAGGACCTCAAGGATCATCTCATCCCACCCCTGGCACGGGCAAGGACACCTCCCACCTTCCCAGGCTGCTCCAAGCCCCGTCCAGCCTGGCTTTGGACACTGCCAGGGATCTCCTACTTGACACGTGCTGATGGACTCTGTAATTCACCTCCAGGTGTGCAGTGGAGGAGCAATGCTGTTGCTTTGCTGGTCACTGTGGACTGGATATGTGCTCTCTGACAGCCTGGCAGGAGCTGCTCTCACACAGGTGTGTGGTGAGAGCAGCCACCGTTGGTTTGGGAGTGAGGAACGGCACTCCCCAGGCTCTCAGGGAGGACGAGCAGCCTGTGCTGGGCTGGAGGGCAGGAGCTGCTGTGCCCAGACCCCCGATGTGTAGAGGGAGCAGGGCATTTCCCTCTGGGGTGCAGTGAGGGGTGCTCTGGGAGAAGGGTGCAGTTGGCAGCACGGCTCAGTGAGCAGAGAAGCTCCCAGTCCTGGCACGGAGATGTTTGTTCTGCCCCAGCAGAGACTTCGGGGATTATCCATGGACTTCTCTGTGCTCGTGGAGCTCGTGTGTCCTCCTCACCTCCTCTGCAGGGCATGGAATGTGGCTCGTGGAACAGACTTTTAATCACTTCCCTGACATTTGCTGTGAGAGCACTGCTCCCCTGCCCCTGCCAGCCCTCACCCTCTGTGCCCCCACCCCTCTGCAGAATCCGGGACAGCCCGGCAGTGTCTGTGCCCCGCTGATGTACATACAGTGTGATCACTCACAGGGGCTGCACAGGCACTCCCAGCTGTGTCAGAGCACAGAGCCCTGCCCAGGGCTCCCGGCACACCCCGAGGCTGTCCCGGCACACCCCGAGGCTGTCCCGGCACACCCCCAGGCTGTCCCAGCCCCCGAGGCTGTCCCAGCCCCCAGGCTGCCCCAGGTGCTCTGTGCTTGCCGGGCTGATTGGGGAACGCAGCCTGGCCCTGCCTGCCCGTCCCGCCGGACCCAGCGGCGTTCGCAGCCTGGAATCGCTGCTGCAGTTCGCAGCTGGAAGCTGCACCGCCGGAGCCCAGGTCAGTGCCCAGGGAAGCGCAGCTCGGAGGGGATTGCGGTTCTGTACCCGGCAGGGTGGATGGCAGCATTGAAGGGATGGTTTGGTGGCACGGGGCTCAGCCTGGTCCTGATGAGAAAAAGCTGTGATGAGTGTTTGGGCTGAGCAGAGCCATGTCTCTGTGTACTCATTTGACTGCTCAATTGGAGAGAGAACACGGAAAGCTGCATTTAATTAAAGAAGCCTTTTATTAACTTGGCTTCAGACGAACTTAGATGAGGCAGGGCCGTGCTGCACAGAAATTCATGAGGTGCATTAACTCGGCAGCATTTGCATTGAAGGCAACCGGCTCAGATCTTGCAGGGGGAATTTTGCAGGCACCACAAAACAGGTTTCATGTCTCCAGCTCACCACTCGAGCAGTCAAATCAGCGCTGACTAATTCTGGATGGAAATTGCAGCAAACAGTTGTCAATAGGTTTTGTAGCACTAAATCGTGTGTGTTTTCCTGTTGTCTGGTGAAGTCTGTCACGGCAGCTGTCACCGACAGCCGATTTCAGTGGAGTCATTCTGGTGACTTTGGTAACAATTCCCACTACCCCGAGGAACTCCACCTCCCATTTTATTGCCATCTTGTCCTGTAATGCACGTTTTGTTTAATATGGAAATATTTGGTGAGCCAGCCAGAATGGCACATTTTGGAGTAATTGAGACGCGATGTTTGTGATTAACAACGTGGAGGATGGAAGACGTTTGCAATGCAAATTCGAGGCGTATTTATGTGTAGGTAATGGATTTAAATGGTGATGTATTCAGTGTAATGCAGCTCTATGCAGATGTAAGTGCTTAAGGAGTAATTAAGTACAGTTTTCTGTAACATTAATTAGAGGATCCTGAACGCTTCCACTATCAGCGGGCTCATCTAGGACTCGTCGGAACTGGGTGTGCCATTTGCACCGTAACTTTATTTTGAAAGAGTAGACAGATAAAGCTGTTTTATTGGAGCATTTAACACCAGTTTCGAAGGAACCCTGAGCTTTTCATGTCTGCCATTAGCGCCTGCCCGGTTTCTCTCTCACCAGCGGATGGAAAGAGGCGCTCAGACCGAGCCCCCGAGCTCAGCCCAGGCTGTGCTGTGTGCGGGCTCGGAGCGCAGCCCTGACCCGAGGGCAGAGCCAGCCTGGGCGGCACAAATGGCAATTCCTGCCGAGGGGATGGAGCATCGCCGGCTCACGGGAAGGGGCGCGGGGGGCTGCGGCATGAGCGGCTCTGAGCTGAGTGCAGGAGCAGGTGCCTCAGGTGGGGCTGATCGGGGTGAGGAGCTCACGGGGGGAGGAGCTCCCGGGGGCGAGCAGCTCACGGGGGGAACAGCTCACGGGGTGAGGAGCTCACGGGGCGAGGAGCTCACAGGGGGAGCAGCTCACAGGGGAGCCGAGCTGCGGGAGACGCAGCGCCGGGACTCTCTGACCAGAGCTGCCATGCCCAGCCCGTGGGGACAGCCCACTCAGAGGTAAGTGTTTTTATCTCTGCATGCAGGGGAGGGGTTTGGCACTGGGCGGATGCGTTTGGTGCCCGCTAAGGGACGCGGCGTTTTCCCCTCTCTCTTTACCCAGTTCAGGGGCTCTGAGCTGCCTCGGGAGCTGCAGTCGGGGAGCAGGAGGCTGTCAGACTTTAACCAAAGAGCCCTGCAGTGGAACTGAAACCGAACTGCTGCTGTTGGTGTTTTCTGAGGGGAACAGGAAGGGTTCGGCTTGAGGGGACTGGTGGAGGAGCCGGGACACATCCCCACACCCGAGGCTGTATCCGGGGAACCTCTGGCTCCTGCTGGGTTGTATCCAGCCAGCCCCCGTGTGCAGGAACCCTGCGTGTCCACGGGGACCCTCAGAGCTTCTCTGGGTGGCTGAACTGCCCTTCCACGGGACTGGCGAGGAGAGGAGGCTCGGGAACAACAGCGCAGCAAAGACTTTTAGGGAAGGGGCCGCCCGAGGGCCCCGGCAGAGGGACTCGTCACCGGCGGAGGCAGCAGGGTGGGAATCATCAATCTCTGCTGGCTGCTCTTTTCTCTGGCAAGGAAAGGCCGGACTGGTTTGCTGCGGGCGGGCCGGGGGTGGCCGAGAGGCGGTGTCGGGTTCCTGTGCGCTGCAGCTCTGCTCTCCTGCTCTCCCGGAGGGCAGGGGGAGGCTGCCCCGGTGCTCGGTGCTCACAGCCCCAGCCTCCCCGGGCTGCCCGGTTAAATGTCGTGGTTAAATCCCCGCTGTAATGTCTTGATGTTAACTGTGTGCTGTAATGTTTGGTGACCGCGGGACAGAGAGACTTTGGAAACAAACGCGTCTGGCCGAGCTGTTGCTGTGTACTTGAAATAAACGTGTGGACGTGTCAGGAACATCCTGTGTCAGAGGTTTATGTCCTAACAGGAGCTCTCTCAGCTACTACACTGGTAGTACACTGGAACTGGTGAAGACACCAGCACACAGCTTTCCTCTCAACCCCTCCTCCTCTTCTCTCTGAGCTTCTTTCCAAACGTGGAACCTTGAACAGCCCCTCCCGGCTCCTCTCACTGACTGCAGGGACTAGATCAGGCACGGGCAGGGTGTGTAAGCCCAGGAAGCACTGCAGCTCCTCGGCTCCTGCTGGCCCAGGCCCCCAGCCTCTCCTCCCAGGGGAGAATTCCCAATAGAGCCCTGGGCCCGAATAGGACGGGTGTCACACTGTCCTGGCTGTCCCCCCGTGTCCAGCTGTCCTGGCTGCAGCCCCTGCAGGCCTGCCTGGATGGTTTGGACACCAAAGTCCACAGGCAGCATCTGCACCAACTGGGCTGCCTGGTCAAGTAATCCCAAATGAACTCAAGGATCCCCAGAGCAACTTAAAAAGACAAAATGACCTCAAACGACCCCTGTGACCTAGAGTAACCTGATTTTGACCTTGAACGACCTTGAACTGACCCCTGTGACCCTGAATGACCTTGAACTGACCTCTAAAATGACCTAAAGTAACCCCTGGGAAAATCGAAAAATTCTCGAACGACCCAAAGTAACCTCTGTGACCCCAAATGACCCCTATGACCTAGAGTAACCTGATTTTGACCTTGAACGACCTTCAACTGACCCCTGTGACCCTGAATGACCTTGAACTGACCTCTAAAATGACCTAAAGTAACCCCTGGGAAAATCAAAAAATTCTCGAATGACTGAAAGTAACCTCTGTGACCCCAAATGACCCCTATGACCTAGAGTAACCTGATTTTGACCTTGAACGACCTTGAACTGACCCCTGTGACCCTGAATGACCTTGAACTGACCTCTAAAATGACCTAAAGTAACCCCTGGGAAAATCGAAAAATTCTCGAACGACCCAAAGTAACCTCTGTGACCCCAAATGACCCCTATGACCTAGAGTAACCTGATTTTGACCTTGAACGACCTTCAACTGACCCCTGTGACCCTGAATGACCTTGAACTGACCTCTAAAATGACCTAAAGTAACCCCTGGGAAAATCAAAAAATTCTCGAATGACTGAAAGTAACCTCTGTGACCCCAAATGACCCCTATGACCTAGAGTAACCTGATTTTGACCTTGAACGACCTTCAACTGACCCCTGTGACCCTGAATGACCTTGAACTGACCTCTAAAATGACCTAAAGTAACCCCTGGGAAAATCGAAAAATTCTCGAACGACTGAAAGTAACCTCTGTGACCTCAAATGACCCCTATGACCTAGAATAACCTGATTTTGACCTTGAACTGACCCCTATGACCTTGAACTGACCCCTGTGACCTTGAACTGACCCCTATGACCTTGATTGTGACCTTCAATGTCCCCTATGAGCTGCAATAACCCCACTGAGGGTCTGAAATGATCTCCAGTAGCTGTCCTGGTGTGACAGCAATCCCTGCTGCCTGGCACAGCCCCCAGGGGTGGCCTGGCCTCATCCAGGCCACAGCAGCCCGTGGGCAGTGCCCACTCTGCACTGGGCTGGGGCACTGGCCCTGTGGGGCTGTTAAAGGGTGAAGGAGCCCTCTGGCCACCCCTTGGCTCCCCAGATCAGCTCCTGGGTGGGGAGCACAGAGACAAGCTGAGACAAGGCTTAGTTAGGTTTTTATTTTGTTTTATTAAGAACAAACAACCCAAAAGCACAAAAGCACTTTGCCCTTGTTGAGATGTCCTACCGCAAATCCACGTGCTGATGAAGAATTGCTGCTGGTGCACTGTCACTTGTACCTGCTGTTCCTCAGCTCTCAGCAGTGCCACAGCAGAGGGGTCAGCTGAGAGAGCAGGCAGGGTGCTCAGCTGTCTGGTGCCTTCTGTCTCTGCAGCAGCTCTCCCAAAAGGAGAATCACTCCTCTGTCATTCCTGCACACCCAGAGTTCTGTCCAGGAGAGGCCAGAGCAGCTCTGACTCCAGAGGAGCTCCTGTGGCAGAGGTTCCTCTGTTCAGTTCACCCACGGGGCTGCTGAGGGGGAGCTGGGGTTTCCATCCCCTGTTCCTGAAGGAAAAGCCAGGGCTCACCTTGTGGGGTGTATCCTCTCTCCCTGCTGGAGGACACCTGCTCCTGATGGCAGAGCTGCTCCTGCTGCTTTTGGTGAGATGTGGTAAATTCCTTCCTTGAGGAATTTCCTCCTTTCTCTGCTTCTGGTGCCTTCTTCAGTCAAGCTCTGGATGTGCTCAGCCAGCCCTGTCCCCAGGGATGAGATGGGTGTGGTTCTGTTGAAGGGGTGATCCTGCAGAAGGCTCTGCCCTTCCTCTGGAGGTCCCGTGGTGATCATGGAGCTCCTGTGCTCTGGGAATGCAGTAGGCAGGGTGCTGGGGGTGCTGCAAGGCTCAGCTGGTATCCAGGCAGGACTGCTTGGTTCCTCCCCCTGGGAGGAGCATCTCCCCGTGGGTGATGTCCTTGATGGGTCATGCAGAGAGGTTTGGTGGCCATCAGCAGAGAGGCAGCCCCAGAGGGAGTTATCAGAGGTGAGTCCTGGAAGAGAGAAAGAACACTGCCTCAGCTGTGGGACCAGCTCATGGAGATGGGGACAGAATTCACACTTTGGGGTCATCTTTTACTGTAACCCCAGGGGG
>JADMLD010000460.1:1092500-1103901 GCA_017589585.1 Phylloscopus whistleri
TTTAGCAACCCCGAGGAGCAGAAGTGGCTGGGGAAAGGGACAGGAGGGTTTACAGGCCATGCACAGCCTGAGTTTGTTCCATCCCAGGGATCAGAAGGGACTGAAGCCAGTGTGTTCTCAGTAAATACAGTAAATGCAACCAACTGCCTCAGCTGAAAAACAATCATGGGGAACAGAGAAAATGCTGCACTGAACTCAGCTGGCTGCTCCAGAACAAAGCAGAGCACAAATGGTTACCTGAGATCTCAGCCCTCCATTCCCAGCCCTTTAAATTTTACCATTAGGATTTTTATTCCTTTATCTCATCCCTGCCTGTCCCTCCAGAAAGGCTCCTCACTCGAATGTGTCACCACCTGAGCAGTGGGAAATTCCACTTTGCTGTCAACTTTCACTTTTCTGTTGCCAGGCACTCGAGGCAGCCATCCCCAGCTGGGTCTGTGCCAGTGCTGCTGCTCCTCAAAGCACCTCCCTGCACCCCAGAACAAACCCTGCTGCTGGGAGATTTGGGAGGTGTCACTTCAATCAAACACTGGCTGTGTAACACATCACACAGTTCCCTTTTTATAAAAAACCCAAACATTTCTCTTCATTTGAACAACAGCAAAAAATTAAGAGCTCAACTAAGTGACAAATGCAACACCTTTGTGCAAAAAAGACATTCCAAAAGCAGAAAGCACCAACTCACCCTTTCCCTGCAGCAGCAGCCCGAGTAACTGAGTTAATCAATCTCTGTCCCCACTCCTGCTGTGGCCCAGCCTGGGCTCAGCTGCCCCTGATTGCCAGGTGCCAGAGGTGATGAGTTCATCAGCACTGCAGCTCCTGTGTGCTGCAGCAGTGCCTGCCACAGCAATGCTCGTGCATTTGGGGTTTCCCTGTGGTGGCAGAGGGTGCTGGGGTAGGAAATCACCCCAGAGCCCGGCAGGCATTGCCACACCCAGCCAGGGCTCAGCAAGGACTGGCAGCACAAACTCCACCTGTGGGGGCAGAGGGTGCTGGGGACTGAGGGCTCCCTGCCAGGCCAGGCTTCCCAGGCTAAGCTGAGCCCTGGGCTCTCACTGGAGCACCCAAAGCCCCACAAAAGATCAGTCACGGGCTGGACTCAGTGATCCTCGAGGTCTTTTCCAGCCTAAGTGATCCTGGGATTCCAGGAGGTTCCAGAGCTCCTGGGGAGCAGAGGGACAGGGCAGCTTTCCAGATGTCTGTCTCCAGCAGAGCCCCTGCAGAGCTCTGTGGCTCTGCCCCACCTGCCCCTGCAGCCCAGTGCCATTCCACAGGGGAGCCAAAGCATCCCCAGCAGCCTGGAGGGGGAAACAAAGCCCCAGGGGTGCCAGAGCTGGCAGAGAAATGCTCTGGCTGAGGAGGGGAAGGTCAGAGGCTCCTGGAGCCCCTGGAAAGGCTCTTTTGGGACCAGCTCATCTTCTAAGGTCAGAGACATCAGCCCCAGGCAGAGCTCCCCAGGGCAGCTGCCAGGAGATGTTTGGTTGTTTGTGGGGATGGACAGTGCCTCCCAGCCCATCACCTGAAATCTCCTCCCAGCCTGCAGGAGCTGCTGTGTGCACCAAGTGCTGCCAGCACAGAGCTCTCCCAAACTAAAATTATTAAAGAATTTAAAATGTCTTTAAAATTATTAAAGAAACAGGAATGCTGGCACCATTAAATATGGGGGGTTCTGAAGTCTGGGAATCACAGCCTGGGACCTGAACCAAACTTGCAGACACCAAAGTGTGTGGGATTTTTTGCTACCACCATGAAATTTTTCAAATTGGCTTAAAATCCTATTTTAAACCCAAATGACTTAAGACTTTTTGTATGTGTCCTGGATCTCAAAGTCCTTAGGTTCTTCTTCATGAATTTTGCATTGAATCATAAAAGCTGGAGTTAGTTTTAAGTTAGGAAGAACTTCAAAAGTTTGGATTCTTCCTTAATCCATTGACTCAAAGGATTTTAAGAACATCAAACACAGCCACACTTTCAACTAAATCCTAACAGCTGGCATAATAAATTCATATATATATGTATATATATGCATGTGTGCTTGCATATATATACATATAGGCACACAACTATAATAAAACCCCTTCCTCCCTTCCTTAGAGGGATTTCTGAGTTTGAACTCCTGTAGGTCATGTATGTCATCCCTGGCATAAACAGCCCATGAGTGTTTGCAACAGGGTCCTGTGATCAGTTCCTGATCTCTGCTGATTTCCCCCAGGGCTCATTGGGTTTTTGTGGTCATTTGGTCTGACACTGCTCCAGCCAGGGGAACAGAGATTTAACTTTGGTTCCTTCTGCAGTGGCTCTGGAGCCCCAGGGCAGGCTGGGTGCACAGAGAGAGCAAAGGTTGTTTCCCCTACTGCACCTTGGGCCTGCCAGGAGGGTTTTCCTCAGCTGCTGATCTGGATGGGATGCTCTGTGCTGAGCCTGGCACTGCTCTGAGGAACAGCCACTGCTGCCTGTGCACCTCGGCCCTTGTGAGCTCTGGGAACAGGAATTCTCACTCACAGCCCTATTTTAAACTGATTTCCCCAGGGAACTTAAAATTCTCCAGCTCTGAAATCAGCAGGTGAAATATTTGGGAAGCATTAAGAAGGCAGAAGGGCCTGTGCTGAACCTGGGGAGGAATGGAGCTGTGAACACATCCCTGCTCCAGAGCTGTCCCATCCCCTCAGCTGCAACTGCTCCCTCATGCTCTGCATGTGCAGGGCAGGACAGCCAGAGTTTCTAGCAGAGTTTAATTCTCCATGAAAACATTTGGCTGAAATCTGTGTCCAGGACAATAAACCCCAGCTCTGCCTTAGTGACCTCCAAAGGCTCCTGCAGCACAGAGAACTCTGTTTTCTCTGTCAGCTCTTTCCTGGCCTCAAAGAAGGAGGATGGTGGCACGAAATAAATAAATCTCCAGCCACACCAGGTTATTACGTAAGCTTGGGTGGGAGCTGGGTGTCATCTCTGGCTTGGCACTAAGCTTCCTCTATGGAAACCTGGTTTATCTTCTCACTGAGGGGACAGAGAAATGCAGAGATTTGTTGTGAAACAACAACCTGTCAGTAAAGGGCCTCGAGCTCTCAGTGGTGCCAAACATCACAACATTTGGAGAGCCAAACTGGGCAACAAAAGGGGTTTGGGAAAGGTTTCTAGAGGTCCAAGGGACGCTCAGGAGCTGGCTGTGCCAGCAGTGGCTGCCTTTGGGGCCCAGAGGGGATGTGGGGCTCCCCTGACAGTTTGGCTGGAGCAGCAGAACTGGCTGGACTGGGGCAGCAGAGCTCTGTTCCTGCAGGAGCAGCACTGGGCTCTGAGGAGACAACAGCGCTCCCTGCACAGCCTGCCCGGGCAGCGGGAGCACAGCCTCCCTCCCTCCCTCCCTCCCTCCCTCCCGAGCATCCGGGCTTGGACCCACCCCACCCCTGTGTGCCCATTCCGGGGCTCTGCACACCCCAGCTCTGGGAATTTGGGAAATCTGACCATCCCCATCCCCGTGTCCCGGCTCCCGGGCTCTGCACACCCCAGCTCTGGGAATTCGGGAATTCTGACCATCCCCATCCCCGTGTCCCAGCCCCTCAACCCACACAAATACCACACCAACCCACATAGATACCCCATCAAAACCCACACAAATATCCCAAGGGCTGTCAGAGGATGGTGCCAGACTCTGCCAGTGGCAGGATGAGGAGCAGGGGCCATGAACTGAAACACAACAAGTTCCAGATCACCCTGAGGAAGAACTGCTGTCCATGGAGGGGGCAGAGCCCTGGAACAGCTGCCCAGGGAGGGCCTGGGGTCTCCATCTCTGGGGACATCCCAAAAATCCCAAATTCCTCTGTCACCTGCTCCAGTTGACCTTACCTTGGTAGGGGGTTGGGCTGGGTGATCTCCAGAGGTCCCTTCCAACCCCAACTGTCCCAGGATTCTGAAATGCTGTGACTCCATAACTCTTGTCTCTGCCTTTCTCCTGCAGTGTTCAAAACTGCCGTGGTGCTGGTGTACAAGGATGGTTCCAAACAGAAGAAGAAACTCGTAAGTGTGCAGGGACTGTTTGGGTGATGCTGTGGGTGTTTCTGGGGCTGTGATGGAGTTTTGCTTTCCACAAAGCCATGGAGCTGGGATCTGCTCTGGCATGTGTGGTCCCTGGTGTCTGAGGAGCTGCTGGGTGGGCACAGCGGGCATCCCTTATCCTTTGTTGCCATGCTTGTCACATCCATTCCCTGCAGTGGGGTGGGTTGTCCTGGATGAAGATGTCACTGTGTCTCTTGGCTTAGATCCTTTGGTCAGTGTGTGTGAGTGTCTGAGAGCTAATTAATGTCTGCCACCTCTCACAGTGCCCTGGGTGCTGTGTGCCACCAAGTGCTGGCTGCTCTCAGCTACATCAGGAGTGGCTCAGGGATCCCACTGCAGTTTGGGATTCTGAGTTAAAGCTGAGCTTTACAGTGCTGCAACAGGGGCACAGTCTTTAGTGATGTAGGGAAACTAATGATCCCTACCCATGGCATGAACAGAGAGGGGTTTGAGGTGCTGCATGGGGAAAGGCAGCTGGCAGGGGGTGACTTCAGAGTGAAAAGCAAAACTCTGATGTGTTCCTGAGTGTGTGTGCACCCAGGGCTGGGCTGGGTGACTTTGGAGGGCCTTGCTGAGGGGGCTGCTTCAGCCCAGATTTCAGCAAGGCCTCCACAGAGGGGCCCCTCGGGGAGGTGCTGGGCTGACAGAACCAGCCTTGCAGCAGGTGTGCAGCTGGGAGCCCTCAGCACAGAGCTCAGGGCTGTCTGCCTGCCGGGGTGTCTGGTTTCCTGACAGTGTTTGAAATCCTTCCAGGGAGGATCACACAGGGCCTCCATTTACGAGGACTGGGACCCGTTCCGGTTCCGCCACATGATCCCTCTGGAGGCTCTGCAGGTGCGGGCCCTGGCCAGTGCAGGTAAGGTGCCCACAGCTGCAGCTGCAGCCTGGGGAGCTGTGGCCCCCACTCAGCATGGAGCAAAGGCTTGGGAGTTACAGTGAGGGTAATCTGAGTTCTGCTTGGTTCTCCCTTTAGAGGCAGAGACCAACTCTGTGTGTGAGATTGTCCATGTGAAGTCTGAGTCTGAGGGCAGGCCAGAAAGGACATTTCACCTCTGCTGTAGGTAAGTGGGTTTCCCTGTTTGCCCTGCAGAGAGATAGAGGGGAGCAGCTGTCACAGCTCTGCTGGGGCCTCCTGTCCTGGCACACCAGGGCTGTGCAGGCAGTGAGGAGCTGGAGACACAGAGAGAAACACCCCAGTGAGAAAGGGAAGGATCTGAACCCCAGACTGGATGCTCTGAACTTGTGAGCACCCACCCTCAGCCAGAGTCTCCCTGCACGAAGCCAAAGGAACAGCAGTGCTGTAGTCACTGGGACCTGACTGCACTTTGGCTTTCAGTTATTATTTTACTTGATGATTTGCAGAACCCTGAAGACCAGATCTCCTCACAGAGGAGAGGCAATGCTCTGTCACAACAAATCTTCAGCCTGCTGCCAGGACAAGGCAGGGAATGGGTTTAAACTAAAAGAGGAGAGCTTTAGATGAGATATTGGGAAGAAATTCTTCCCTATGAGGAGATGAGGCCCTGGGACAGGGTGCCCAGAGCAGCTGTGGCTGCCCCAGGATCCCTGGCAGTGCCCAAGGCCAGGCTGGATGCTGTTCAGAGCAATCTGGAACAGTGGAAGCCATGGCAGGGGGTGAGGCTGGATGAGCTTTAAGGTCCCTCCCAGCCCAAACATCACTGTGATCCCATGATAAATGGGATGGGCCAGGCTCAGCTGCCTGCAGGCACCCCAAAGCAGCAGCCCATGAGAGGAAAAGCCCTGGTTTGAACAGTGTCATCTCCTCTGTGCTTTGCCAGCAGCCTGGCTTTGTCCCTGATGCTCCAGCAGCACTAGAAAATGAGTAATTTCAGCATGCAGAGCAACACATTTCTACCCAACCAGTTCAGAGCTGGGCTGTGCCTGTGAAGCACTGAGAAAAGTGATCCTGCTCCAGATGCCTGTAGGGGAGGAAGCTGTGGGGCCAGAAAGGTCTCTTGGAAAACTGATCTGCCAGTCTGGCCTTTCAGCTGCATCACTGGGCTGCTTCTGGGAGCCTTGGGAAAGGTCTCCTGAGGTGCCCAGCTCCCTCCAAGAGAAGCAGCACCAGGACCCTGCTTTGGTGCACTTTGACATGCCCTGTTTGGAGAAGGAAGTGGCTTTTTTAGGAGTGAGTCCCTGTGTTGGTAACCTGTGCATTACAGGCTCAGGGACAGCCTGCAGATAAAATACTTTGAAACATTTCCCATTTTTATCACACTGAAATATCAGACATGGGTAATTAGGAGAAGCTTTGCTTTGCTCTTCCCTCTTCTTAACAATTCTCCAGAATGGATTTCCTAAACCAAAATGTAAGGAGCCAAGAGAGGTGAAATGCATACCTGGCCACAGGAGAAGCTTAAAGCCTAGCAGAGAGAGCTGCTTGCTGGGCAAAGCACCTCCCTTGGCCAGGGCTGTCCAGAGCCCAGGACAGCAGCTCATTCTTCCCACGCTGCTTTCTGCCCATCTGCCCAAGGAACAGCCAAAAGGTCAGCAGTGGTTGGAGAGGGACACTGACCAGGCTGATCCCTGAGTTCTGCACAGCATCTGACAGCATCTCTCTAGGAAATTCCCCCAGTCTGCCAATTAACCCTATCTCAAAGGTACAGGAAGCTGCAGTTCCTGCTTCCCACAGCTCCCTTTCCCACGTGCCATGTGTCCTGCACAGCCAGAGAGGGACAGCCAGCACCTCTCATTTTCAGTGTAAGGAACACAACCCCAGGATGGTTTGGGTGGGAAAGGACCTCAGAGCCCATCCAGTGCCAACCCCTGACAGGGACAGGGACACTTCCACTATCCCAGGGTGCTCCAAGCCCCATCCAGCCTGGCCTTGGGCACTGCCAGGGATCCAGGGGCAGCCACAGCTGCTCTGGGCACCCTGTGCCAGGGCCTGCCCACCCTCACAGTCAGTAATTCCTTCCTAAAGTCTAATACCCCTAAAAAGCCACAACACAAGAAGAGCAGGTGCCTGATGCTATTTGATGTCACCAAGGTGAAGCAGAGCTGTGTTTGCTCCCAAAGCCAGGAAACCAGGTGTGCTTGGAAGACACACCACTGGCATGCTGTCTCAGAGATGAGCAGCTAAAATACCCTAACCCTAACCCATCCCAGCTTTCCACAAGGGCAGAATCACAAGAACACCCTGCATATCCAACAGAAAATAGCATTCTTGTAAACACTTTTTTTTTTTCTTTTGAAATAGTAATGCACAAATTCATTTTTGGAAATATGCAAATATGCATTATTTAACACTTGCTATACAGTGATACATAATGAAACAGAATACTTTGTGATATTTAACTACCAACTAAATTTGCTGTGTTGTAGATCTTGCCATCGTTTTCCAAGATTTCATGGAACTTAAGCTGACAAGAAGCAATGGTTTCATAATCTATGCCGTATGCACGATGAACCTCAAGTGTGTTGCTGTTTTCCTGTATATAGTGAAAGAAGCTGTCATCAGACTGCACAAGAAACTGAGAAGTGAAGTCATATGATGGGGTGTTCCCATGAACTACTGGGGTTATCTGAAGTTCAAAGTCATAAAATGCGTAAGTACAAAAGGTTGCAGGTTCCCAGTCACCAAAACTGTGCACAGCTTCAGAAGAGAAGATCACTTTGCTGATATGAATTTCAAACAGGTTCTCTCCTCTTTCTAAATGAACAGTTTCAACAAATTCACCCACTGGATCACTTGGCAATACTTCTGGTCTGGACTTAAGTGGTTTTGTATCATAGACAACGTCTCTTAGCTGGGCTGCAACAGATAAAACAGAGCTATAATATGATTCTCTTTTTAAAAAATCAAATACAATTGATGACTGAGAACAAAGGATAAAAGCATAATTCAATTACATTAATAGTGTTACTTTCATAAAGGCATTACCAAAAAGAATTCATACACTGAATGCCCGCTGAGCACACTGACAACAATCAAGGGTATTTCCTCAATGAGCCACCTCATTATACAGAGACACAGGCCCCTAACAGTTATTATCAGGTTATAAGGGAGTTAAAAAGCAAAAATTCAGAAGTCTTATGCAATATTCAAAGTAAGTATCGTTATGCAAACATAACAGAGATTTAAGATGCATATTTTTGTACAGTTGATCTAAATTTGCCAGAGAAAGAAATAATACATCTGACTTTTAACATCTGTTTTATCTTGAGTGGCTAGAACTATCAGCAAAGACCTTCACATGTTTCCCACCCTCAGGTGGTAAGTGGTTAGTAAGTGGTTAACATAGGCTGGATGGGGCTCAGAGTAGCCTTCTAGTGGAAGGTGTCCTGCCCCTGGCAGGGATTTGGAACGAGATGGGTTCCAATCCAAGCTATTCTGGGATTGTATGATTCTAAGAAATCAAAATATATGCTTACAGAATCAGGACATAAACCATGATGCAGTAGATTTGGAGACAAAATGTGAAAATTGTTTCAACGTCAGTGTTTGTAATATATCCTATTTGAGGCTTCCTATGCACCTTTTACACAGCGAAGCCACTAAAAAATACTTGAAATTGATCCTGTTTAAATACTATGTCAGTATATTATAACAAGACTTGAGGGATTTTAGTAGAACAAAGTAATTCTGTAATGATAGTACTGCAAAGTAAAAGGCTGACCATAAAAGTATGATTTATTTAAAAAAACCTCAAGTTTGATAATTTTATTCTTATTCAGCAATAGCTGCAGTATAAAAACACTTTGTTGGATTTGTCATTTAAGTCAATGAAAATTAACTGGAATAGATACCTTTCCATGAAAGAACTGACCTTTCTACCAGTTTTAGGAATGGGAAAGTGTTTCAACTGGAGAACAAATTTACAAAAGTAATTTGAAAGAAATAAAATATATATTAAAAAAATAGAATATAATTTAAAGATACCTTCTAGTTTTCTGATACGTGCAGCTCTAATATCAAGAAGATTGGTATATTGTTCCAGTTTTAACTCGTAGTCTTTCTGCAGACTTTCTATCTTTCTTGTCATGGTTTCTACTTCAATCTGAAAAAAACTGCATGTAAAAAGAACTTCTTCTGATGATTGTCTGTACTGATGTTGCACATGCTTTTGGCTACAAGTTAAAATACAGTTAGATTAGAGAAAATAACATTTAGAGAATGCAAAAATAGCAGCAGTTTTTCATTTATCAATACAACAAATCAGTTCTAATTTCAGCAAAATCTAAAAACATCATGAGGAAAAACAGAGTATCTTTGGTTTTAGGACAATATACCTAACCATTTCTTTAATGATTTTGTTATTTTAAGTGCTAATTAAATGAATGGAAAGTCAAAATATGATCTGCAATACTCCAACAGTGGAAGTAGAAAGAAGACAGTGAAAGCAGAGTGGTATGGAAAAGGAAGCTTATTTGTTAAGCACATTTACTATCTTACCTGTGAAGACCTGGTAGGAGATCAGAGATAATAAAAACCCAAGAGGGCACAGTTTAAGGGTTAAGGGCAGGATGAGCTAAAAGACTACAATTTACAGTCACTTGGATCACACGTTTTTTTAAACAATACCTTTAGCAACAGCAGGTTTTATGTTTGGTTCCCTATGCACAGACTGGCTTTGTTGTTGAATTTGCAAGTCTTAATTATTACAACTGTCAGAGCTACAAAGGTTAAAATGTTATTATCAGGTTATTTTCTACTGTGAGTAGAGTTCAGTACCTGGTAATCTTTGCTAATTTTGTGCTGTACAAGTAACAAATTCCTTGTCTTTTCAAGTTCTTGCACTGTTTCCGCGTGTGTTAACTGCAGCTCCTGCATGGAGTATTTTAAATCTTTATGGATATCATCTTCAACCTTTTCCAAGAACAGAAGGTCCACATTCTTTTGTTGCTTTTGATCCTGGAGAACATTTGAAAAATTGCTAGAAAAGACTTTTGCAAAAGATTTGCATGTATTTGTGCCTGGCTAAATGCAACACTGGCACATCCTTTTGGTACAACAGTAAGCAGAACTTTATAAGCTTTAAGCACATGGAATGAGATACACTAGAATGTGTCAGGATTGTTTTCAGCAATGTAATCTCAGGATTATCAGGAACTAACTAAAATGTATCAGATATTCAGAAGCAATCACTCCTGTCTAACCAGTGAAAACACAAACAGATATACTTGCCTTTCTCATAATTAATAATCTTGCCTCCATAAATGTAAAAACCCCAAATTGTTATTCTCAAGTCTACATTCCTTCTGTTATTAATAATGGGGAGTTAATCTTCATTGAGGTTTTCTGTATCTTTTTCTTTTTTTTTCATTATCATTATATAATCATCATTACAGTAAACACTTCCTCAAGAAAATTAAACCTAAGTTAACCGAACAGTGGAAACATTGCACAATTATTTGTTCACTGATTTCTTCCTCTCACTCCATTTTTAATTTGTGCAAGAGAAAAAAGAATACAGTATTTTCTGAGTATTTTTGTTTTTCTGTTTTAATAAACAAAAGAGAAGTTGCTAAGCATTGCTATACAACATATTGGAACTTCCATGCTTATGTTATACTTGCATCAATTATAGAATCAATAAACAAAATTGGTTTTAGTAAACATTATAGGGATAACAAGATGTCATGATAAGTCCATTAAATGAGAAAAACAAACTTTTTAATGGCTGTGAATTTGATTTAATTAACTTTTGATGTTATAATTAATTATTTACATAAATTAAGACTTAATTCTGGCATTTTTTTCATCTTCCATTCTGATTAACTGTAACTAAAAAACAACAAAAGCACACATTTGAGCTTGAGGCATTACAACTACTAAAATATGCTGAAATAATTCAGCCCTTGAAAATTCCAGGTGTGTAGAAAGCATGTAATGGTCAGCCAAGGGTTTAACAAAAGAAGAAAGAACCCGACAAAACCAACAAATCAACAAAAACCCCTTGCACAAACAAGAAAATAAGAGAATGCAAAATACAGAATTCTAGAATGGTTTGAGTTGAAAGGGATCCTATCATCTAGTTCCAACCCCTCATTCTTTTTAAGTTACCTTTACAAGGAAGAGGGTTTCATTAAGTTCTGTCACACCAACATCACTTTCCTGAAACTTAATGGAAAGGTGTTATCAGATGTGAATTTTAGAAATACACTCAGAAGAACAAGATACACTCTCACTAGACACGATATTTTGCTTGATAGCATGAATAAATAAACACTTATTTTTCTATGTTCTTTGACTTTCAAGAAGTATCTGCACTATGCATAAAACATAGAGGGGTTTTTTTCTCATATTTGAAACAAAAATATAGTTCACCTTGGTCAAAAACTTTACTTGATTTTTCAGATCATCTAGTTGTTCCTTTTGTTCCAG
>JADMLD010000452.1:0-47044 GCA_017589585.1 Phylloscopus whistleri
CTTGCCACATTTTCTCATTGTACAAAACATATTTTGGCCACTACATTACAACAATCAATCAACTTATCCTTCCATAACTCTTAACCAAAATCCCCTCTTTCCAATTGCCAACAAACAACCCAAAGGAGAGCACCCGGGATGGGGCATTGCCGCCCAAAACCCCTTTTAATCCTTTAGCTTCTCCATATTACAGCTACGATTAGACCACCAATGCCAAACCTGCAATGCTTTCGCATTGACTGACGGACAGTGCCTAGGCACAGACCAGGAATTCCTTAGCCCAACCAAGCGCAGCTTTCGCTGCGTCTTACTGGCAGGCACCCATATACCAGAGCAAAGCACCTTACCTTTGAGGGAACGTTGTGAGCTGCGAGGGGTCTACGCACCGATGGGCTCCCCAGAATCCCTCAGTGCTGCTGAGGCGTGATCGGGTCGCGTGGTCCTCAGCAGCGCTCACAAGGTCCCATCTTGGTCCGCCAAAATGTTTAGCGCTGGAAACACATAATCACCGGAATGATTAATGCAGGTGCTTTTATTGAGGAGCTCCAGGAGCCAGGGTACACAGACAAACCCAAATCTGACTCGACAGTGATTAGCAACACACACGTTTTTATACCCTTCTGCCACACAGCTACATATTGATTGGTTACCCTGGATTGTTCCTAAACAAAATTTCTTGTAATTTAGCCAAACAGTGATCAATTCAATTCCCCCGAACAAAGCCATACTTGATTTAGTTAAAACAATGGCCTTAGCTACGGCAACTATAGCAAAGCTAACGTTCTATTCTCAAGGCCCGTTAACCAGCAAGCCCGGGCCTTTCCCTTCCCAACGTTACCTTTCCTAACCACCACCCCTTAGTTACCCGCTTGCAGTTCTACAAAAAAAATCATTTTAACCCTATACTATCAGGGGACCCCGGGGGGAAAAGGGTGCGGGGGCTGTAGGGGAGCTGGGAGGGTTTGGGGGCTGGGGTGTTTGGTTGTGCCCCCCTCCCCCACCACTTTCACTTTCTCTCCCCTGCAGCAGAATGAAAGGCTTTTTGTGCTGAGTCAGATATGGGGGGGGGACAGTTCTGTCTTTGTGGGGGCACATCTGGGGGATCCTGTCCCTGTTCAGGGTGTCCCTGTGGCAGGGGTGACACATCCTGGGGTGGCACATCTCAGCGGTGGTGCCCTGTCCTGGGAGAAGGGCAGGGAGGGCAGGGAGGGCCAAAATCGGCTCGACTCGGGGAAAATGAATTGAATTTATCATTCATCAGTTCAGGACTGGAAAAGGAGAAGCGAAACGCATCTGCAAAACACACCTTCCCCTCTCGGGAGCTGCTCCAGGGGGGCTTCCCACAGGCTCACAGACGCCTTTGGGCACCCCTGCTCGGCCGGGGGCTCCTGCAGGGCGCAGGGGGGGGGTCTCTGCTCCCCGGGGACCCCCACTGTGGGGGTGGGCGGAGCCCCGTGGCTCTGCCTTGGAGGGAAGAAGAATTTTGCAACCTCACTCCAGACCCTGAAGTAACAAAGCAACCCCCTGGTCACGGCGACCTTTCTGAAGACCCACAAGCACCCTCGGGACCTTATGTAGATCTGTTGTAACCGATTGGCTTTGTACACTTTCTCCCCTCCCACCGGTTTCCCTATAAAACCCCCTAAAGATCACTGATCGAGAGGGCCCTCCGTTCCTCGGCTCCTTCGCTGATGCCTCTACAATAAAGCTGCTTGCGGAACTGCCGAACGGAACCCTCTCTCTCTCAACACCTCAGGCCCGGCCACAGGGGAGGCGAAATTCGCAGGGGCAGGAGCTGGAATCACAAGCTGAAATCACTAAGAGCTGAACCATTGCCCCCCCCTGCTGAGCCGCTACCCGCCAGCTGAGAGGATTGCTTTTGACCCCCTAAGGAGTGTCTCCGAGGAGATACTTTTTGGGGTGGTTCAGCCCTCCTGGAGTCCAGAGCTGAGGACTCCCCTTACCAGCTGGAATACCCCACGGGCTGCGGGGGAATCTCGGGAGCCCCTGGTGCCCCTCGCTGCTCCCCGCAGGGCTGTTCCTCCGGCGGCCTTCGGGCTCCTCTGGGCTGCCGCAATTCCATCTCTGCCACCGCTGGGATTTGCCCTTCCCAGCTCTGCCCCAGCCTCTCCCCGCCTCCCTCGCCAGCAGCTCCGGGCTTGGACGCCGCTCGGTGCGGGGCTCGGGGCACCGGGGGCACCGGGGGGCACCGGGCAGGCTGGAGGTGCCGAGGGCTTTGGGTGCGATTTGGGGACACCCCTGTCCACTGGCCGGCTCCGTGGCGGGGCTCCAGCCGGGCCCGAGGGGCTCGGCAGCTGCGGGATCGGTGCCCGTGGGGCCGCAGGTCCCCGAGCCCTTGGCGCTGTCACCCGAGGGGACAAACAGGGGCAGCAGCTCCTTCCCCTCTGCAGGGCAGCTGCGGGGGAACCGCTCCGGAAATGCCCCCGATCGAGCATTTTGTACCATTTGTGCCCAGGGGACGGAGAGAGCCCCCAAAATCCTGCAAATCCCGCAGCGATCTGCTCAACAGCCTGAGCGGGACCCTCCTCGGTCCGAGCTGAGCAGGCAGAGCCGGACAAACAAAAACCATCGCTCCCGGTTTAATCCAAAAGCTGCGGTTTGACCCCAACGGGAGGACAAGGCTCCTGTGCCCCCCCCGGCACTGGGGAGGGAATGGGGAGCCCCTGGGGGTACTGGGAGCACTGGGAGCGCTGGAACGGGAGCTCTGGGCAGCCCCGCAGGGGATCCCCCACTCGTGGCACGGGGGCACCCCGGGAGCCGGGGGGGACAACACGGGGGGGTGGCCTCGGTCAGGGACTTCCAGTGTCCCCAGTGTCCCCAGTGTCCCCAGTGTCACAGCAAGTGTCTCCTGGGATGTCACTGGGGTCCCGCTGTCCCTCGGGGGTCCCGGCAGCTCCACCTTGGTCACTTGTGGATCCCGAGGTGGGGCAGGGTCAGGGGACACCCGGGGGGCTCTGAGAGTGACAGCGGTTGTGGGGACCTGGGTGGGGTGACACCCGTGGGTGACGTTTCCCTGTCCCCCCCTGTACTCACACCCTGCCCCCTCGGTGCCCAAACGTGGGGGGGTCCTGTGGGGATAAGGGGGGTCTGAGGGGTGTCTGGGGAGGGGAGAGGGGAGTCCCGGCCGGAGCCCCCCACTCACCTGTCCTGGGGCTCCCTGGCAGCTGCAAAGGGAAAGGGGGAGGGGGTGACCGTGGGGACCCCGGGACCCCTGAACCTTCCTGGGACCTCAGCAGCTCCAACCAACCACGGGACCCCCAAATCCCCACGGGACCCCCAATCCCCACTGCAGCAGCACCAATTCCCACCAGACCCCTGATTCCCCCCTGGACACTCCAAGCACCCCTGAGCCCCCCAGAACTGCTGCAGTGCCCCCAACCCCCCGGTGCCCCCGACCCTCTGAGCCCCAGAACCCCAAGCCCAGCAGGAGGGGCACCCCCAGACTCCCACAGGACCCCAGAAAGATCCCCCAGCATCCCTGCATGGCCCCCAAGAGCGCCCCAAACCCTCCAGGAGCTCCCAGTGCCACCCCAATGTTCCTCAAAGCCCACCCAGGGGTCCCCTGGAGCCCAACCAAGACCCTCCAAATTCTCCCCACAGCCACCAGCACCCCAGCCGAGGTCACTGTGGGCTCAGTTTCCCCCGGCTCAGGGCCCCTGGGTGCTGCCCCGTCTCTGCCCCCACTCTGGGGGCTTCCCCTCACCCCGGACCCCCATCCCCCTCCATTGTCACCCACCCCGGCGGTGCCACCAGTGACAGCCCCCGATGACAGCCAGGAGCAGCAGCAGGAACAGGAGGGTCCTGCCGACATTCACGGCCACTGCAGGGGACAGAGGGGACACATTGGGGTCACCTGAACCCCGGGCTCCTGGACAACCCTGGACCCCACCTGTGTGACCCCACCTGTGACCCAGGGTGAGCCAGGGGTCACCTCCAGGGCCAGCTCGGGGCTGAGTGCCCGGAACACGCGGTGCCCGTCCTGTCCCAGCTGGTTGGTGGCCACGCACTGGTAGGTGCCCGAATGTCCCACAGCGACGTCCCCGAGCTCCAGGAGGGGACCCCGGGCCACCTCCTGCCCGTTTTTCAGCCAGGTGAAGGTGACAGGGGCTGAGCCCACCTGCACCGAGCAGCGCAGGGTCACGGGGTCACCTGCGTGCACCTGGTGTGACAGGGGACCGGGGCTGATGGTGGCATTGGCCACGGGCACTGCGGGGACACAGACGGGGCTGAGGTCACAGGGAGGGGCTGGCAGCCAACCGGGGGAGTGGATGGGTGTGATTGGGGATGTCGTGGGTGGGGTCACCCCACAGAGAGGGATGAGGGGACACAGGGCAGAGGTGGGGAGACTCAGGAAATATCTCTGGGGGATACGGAGGTACCGAGGCAGGGGACCCGAGGGGGCTGGGGGTCCCCGTGCCCATCCCGCACTCACCGCGCACCGTGACGCCGAGCCGGGCGCTGCTCTTCTGCACGGCCCCGCCCTCGGAGTGCACCTGGCAGCTGTAATTCCCCGAGTGGGAGACCCCCACGGCGGGCACCAGGAACTGCGGGGACCCCTGCGGGCCCCCCAGCACCTGCCCATTCCAGTAGAAGAGGTGCAGGAGGGGGGCTGGGGGCCGCAGGGGGCTGGGGGTGCTGAGGCAGCTGAGATTGAGGGGGGACCCCTCGATGAGCTCGGGGGGACCCTCCAGCACCGGCACCGTGAAGAGCTCTGGGGAGAAGAGGGGAGGGGGATTTGTGACCCCGAGTCCCTGGGGAGGGGCTGTAGGGATGCAGAGGTGTGGGGTGCTCACCGTGCACTGTCACTGTCACTGTCACTGGGGGTGACTGTGACCACCAGAAACGCAACGAGCCCCCGCAGCGGTAGCGGCCGCTGTGGTGCAGCTGCAGGGGGGACAGGAACAGCTTGGTCCCCCTTTGGGACCCGCCCGCATCCTCCTCATCCCGGTAAAATCGCAGGTCGGTGACCGAAATGTCCTGCCGGACCCTGCAGCGCAGTGTCACCGTGTCCCCTTCCAGCAGCGGCCGTGCCGGCACCTGCAGCACCAGCTCGTCTGGGGTACAGGGGATTCCGGTCACCCTGAGGGGCTCCAGACAGGTCCCAGGTGGCACCAGGGACATCTGGGTGGAGCCTCCATTGTGCGGGAGGATCCCAGGGACAGCAGGAGCAGCCCCATGGCACAGGTGTCACTAGGGGGGTCCCATCAGACTGGGGTGCACTGGGATGTCCCCGTGTGCAGGGGACAGGCTCTTGCCTTGTGAGACCACCCCCGGAGTGGAGCCCAACCAGAGCTACCAGGGGGTCACCACAATCATTTAAGATCCCCCTTTCACCGTTTGAGACTCTCACGGGGGTGCTGCGCCCACTGCCGCCTCTGTCACACGTGTAGGTGCCACTCTCGGTGACAGTGAAGTTGTCGGGTCCCTCCTGTCCCCAGCTCTGCCCGTCCTTGGACCAGGTGGTGGCACCGGCGGTCCCCGAGCCCTGGCAGGTCAGTGTCACCCGGTCCCACAGCACCGCCGGCATCCAGGGGGGCTGCACCAGGACCTGGGTCGTCTGGGCGCCTGCGAGTGACAGGGGACACCAGCCTGCCAGGGCCACCGCGGGGCTGGGGACAGCGGGGCGGGGACATGGCATCCCCCGAGGGAGGACTCACCAGCGAGGCCGAGGGTCTGGGCTGGAAGGGAGAAGGGACAGGGCTGGGTGGGGGTGGCACCACGGGGACAGCAGGGAGTGCGGTGTCTGTCCCCAAACTGTCCCCAAGGGAACACTGGTGTAGCACAGGGGTCTTGGGGACAGAGACACCTCAGTCACACTGGGCTGAGGCAGGACATGGACACCTCATGCTCAGGTCACCTCCAGCAGCCTCACAGCTCCTGTCCCCACAGACACATCCCCATGGCCCTGAGCCCGTGATCCCATTCGGATGGCACCTGTCCCCATAACCCACCCACACGGTGGCCCTTGTCCCTGTATCCCTGTGCCTCTGTCCCTGTCCCCACAGCTGCACCAGCCCCAAGGTTCCTTTTGCCACATCCTTGTCCCCACACCTCTACCCCCCTGTTCCTGTCCCCATATCCCAGTTCCCTGTTCCTGTCCCCCCTCTCCTGTCCCCACAGCCACCCCACAGCCCCGGTCACCTCATGCACTGGCTCTGCTGCCCTTGGGGACCTCAGGGGACCCCGCAGCCCCCCTGGGGCCCCTCCCCACCACTCTCTGCCCATCCCCATGCCCGGGGCACTCACCCCACAGGAGCAGCAGTGCCACCTTCCCGGCCATCCCCGTGTCCCCGGCCACCCAGGGCTGGCTGTCACTCGCTGCTGTGGCCACAGGTGCCCTGGGTGGCGGCTCTTGGGATAAAGAGGAAGAAAGAAAGATCACACCCCGTCCCCAGGCGTAGGTGGCCCTTGGTGGGGGCAGGGTGGGGGAAATGTGGAGACACAGCAGGGGACAGCCTGGGGACATGATTGGGCAGCCTGGGGGCTCGGTGGGGGATGGTGTTCCCAGGAGTGAGAGGGCTCAGGGGTTCTGGAGAATCAAGGATGGGTGTCCAGGAGAATGGGGGTGCAGGGGAATTGGGGTCTCCATGCCTGGGGGGATTCAGGGAGAGGGGTCCTGGGGGAACTGGATCCCCAGGGATTTTGGGCCAGAGGATGGGGGTCCCAGGGTTGGGGGATGTAGAGGGGAAAAGGAGACTCTTGGGAAGAGGGGTTCTGGGGGAAGGAGCAGCCCATGGGATGGGATCATGGCAATGGTGGTCCTGGGCAATGGGAGTCCTGGGAGGGGGGTCCCAGGGAGGAGAGACCAAGGGAATGGGGGTCCCATGGTTGGGTTCCCAAGGGAACTTGGTCTGGGTGGGCACGGGGGTTGCAGCTCCTTCCCTGGGTGCCTCAGATGTTGGGGTGACCCAGAGCCCAGCACAGCCCCCACAGGGTGCTCATGGCCGGGGGGGGCATCCCAGGGTTGAGGCTCTGGGTCTGTGCCCCACACACCCCGGGGCTTTTTCCCCTCTCCCCCGCAATTTCCTGGCCCAGCGACCCCAGGGAACACCTGAGCAGGTAACGCTGGGGGATCCCAGGAAGGGGAAAAGGGATCTGGGGGGTTCAGGCAGTGCTTGGGGGGCTGTGAGGGATGAAAGATTTTCACTTTCTCTTTCCTGCAGCAGGAGGAAGAGGCCGTTCATGCTGAGGCTGAGGACGTGGGTTCTGTCCTGGGGGGGCACATCCAGAGGGTCCTGCCCTGAGGGAAAAGGGCTCCTCTGCTGTGGTGACACCTGGGTCTTGTCCCAGGGTCTTCTCCCACGTGGGATCCTCCTTCTGGGGGTGCCACATCCTTGGGGATTCCTGTCCCACAAGGTGGCACATCCTGGGGACCTCTGTCCTGGGAGGGCCCTGAGCCTTCCTGCTGTGCCCAGTGGGGCCCTGTGACCTCTGGGCTGCCCAAACTAAAGGGGGCACCTGATACGACCTTGCCCTGATGATGGCCAATGCCTGGCTAAATTTGGCTCAGGTTCCCTGATGGGTGAGGAACAATTTTACATCCAGGCAATAAAGGCAAAAATCTTTTCCCACCCTGCTTTTTTTTTCCCCAATAAAAAACAAACTCAGCAAAAAATCAAACTGGCAGTGTAGAAAATGGTCTGGTCGATAGAATCCTTTTAATTCTTGCTCCGCCAAGAAGACTCTGACAAGGAAAACACAAACAAATCACAGAGAAATGAGATTTTGGTTCCTTTTAAGAGCCCCTTGGTGCATCCCGCAGCTTGTGGGTAACCCAGAGCGTGGAATCCCCCTGAGTGCCCAGCAGGTCCGTGGGGTTGTTCCCTGCCTGTGGGCAGCACCCCAGCCCATGGGGAAGGCTTTGCCTGGGCCATGGTCAGAAACTCTGCCCATTTTTCTCATTCCCACCCTGAAATTTGATTTCCTTCCCGTGGCTCCTGCTCCCAACAGGGGAGGAACTCTGTCTGTCCTTGGAGCAGCGCACAGGGATCCGTGGAAATGCCCGTGTGTCCCTCAGGGGCTGCTGCCCTGGGAAATGCGCTCCACCCTGCCCTGAATTCCCCTGCCTGGGCACTCCCTGCTCCTGCTGGGACACCCCTGTCCCCCGGATCCAGGGCTGGAACCCCTGCTCGATATTTCCACACTTTTCCCTCTCTTCTGGTGTCCACACCCAGAAGCCAAAGGTTCTCTCTGGGTTGTTCCAAAGGGCTGCAGGTTTGAGACAGGAAGGTGGAGTGTCCTGGTCAGGTTGTTGTTGTCTTTGCAGTGGTTCTGGGGCTCTCTCAGCCCCTTGGGCAGAGAGATCAAAGCACCAATTGCTGCATTTCCGGCCTGGTTCCCTCAGCGCTGCCCCTGCAGGGGCGGTTTCCAGCCAGCCCTGCTCTGAAAAACCATCAAAGGCCCTGGCAGAGCCACTGCTGGGGTTACCATTGGCTTCTGTGCTTCTGGCAGGGCTGAGCAAACCACAGCCAGGCCTTTTTCATCCCCTCACAGAATTCTCCCCTTTGCAGCAGCTCCAAAGCTGCCAGAACCAAAGCCGAGGGGGCAGGAGGGACCCTCAGGTGCTGGCTGCCACCTGGGGCTGGCCAGAGCAGGGCTGGCCAGTGCCCATCCCTGGGCAGCGGGGCCGGGCCCCACACTTGGATGGACCCTGGCTGCGAGGAGGAGGAGGAGGAGTTGGGGAGCTCCTTCCTGCCCGGGGCTCCATTCCCAGGAGCTCAGATCCCGCAGGGCACCGCCAGAAAGGAGAAGTCTGGAGCCCTCCCAGAGCTGCCATCTCCCAGGACAGGACCCCCCTGGCCAGCATGTGTCCCCCATCCCGCGGGACAGGATCACCCCAGGACAGGACCCCCCTGGATGTGCCCCCCAGGACAGAACCCACCCCCCGTGTGAGGCTCAGCACAAACGGCCTCTTCCTTCTGCTGCAGGAGAGAGAAAGTCAAAGAGTTGGGAGAGGGAGGTGCACATCCGGACACCCCCAGCCCCCACAGACTCCCAACCCCCCCCGCAGACCCCTCACCCCTGCTTCCCCCACCCTGGGGTTCCCCCAACCCCGTTCCCTGCTCGGCCGCTCCCCAGGGTCACCGAGGCACCAACTGGGGGGGAGGGCGGGGAGCGGTGGGTGAATTTGAGGAGTAAAAGGGAGGAAATGGAAATAAAGAGAGGAAAATGTCACTGGGGGCTGGGGGGGCACGGACCCAGAGCCCCTCAGAATCCCCTTGTGGGGCCTCACCCAACCCAGGAGCACACAAGGGGGGCAGTGCTGGGCCCTGGGTCACCCCAAAATCTGAAGCTCACCCCTCGAAGGAGCTGGGATCCACGGGCCCACCTAGCCACTGCCCATTCCTGGCACCCCCATTCCCCTGGGAATCCAACCATGGCATCCCCATTCCTGAAGTTTCCCTTCCCTGGGACCCCCCATCCCAGCACTCACATTCCCCAGGATCTCCCTGTCCCAGGATCCCCATTCAGAGGAGCCCCCTCCCACAAACTCCATCCCTTACAATGCCCCTTCCCCCAGGACACTGATTCACTCAGGACGCCTCTTCCCATGGGCCCCCCCCAATCCCCCCACATCCCCATCCCATGACCCCAAATCCCTGGGCTCCCCCCATTCCCTGGACACCCAACCGTGGCTCCCCCAACCCCCTGAGCCCCCCTCTCCTGAGAACCCCGTGTCCCCTCTTGAGTCACCCAGTCTTGTCCCCACAATTCTCACAGCCTGTCCCCACCTTGTGGCCTCCCCACCCCCAACAAAGGCCACCTACGCATGGGGATAAGACCTGACCTCGCTTCCTTCCCCCCTGGCCGAACAACCGCCAGCCAGGGGACAGCGAGTGACAGCAAGTGACAGCCAGCCCTGGGTGGCCAGGGAAATGGGGATGGCTGGGAAGGTGGCACTGCTGCTCCTGTGGGGTGAGTGTCCCGGGCATAGGGATGGGCAGAGAGCGGTGGGGAGGGGGCCCAGGGGGGCTGCGGGGTCCCCTGAGGTCCCCAATGGCAGCAGAGCCAATGCATGAGGTGACCGGGGCTGTGGGGTGGCTGTGGGGACAGGAGAGGGGGGACAGGACAGGAGGGACAGGAATGGGGAGAGAGATTTGGGGAGGCATCATGGGGCTGGTGCAGCTGTGGGGACAGGGACAGGGGCACAGGGATGCAGGGACAGAGACAGGGGGACAAGCACTGTGTGGATGGGCCATGGGGAGAGAGGCTGTGGGTTAGATGGGGGTGACCTGTGCCAGCACGGGGTGGTCCTGGCACCCCCATTTCCGTGGTGGCCATGCTGTCCCCATGTCCTGCCTCAGCTTGTGGTAGCCACAGTGTCCCAGTCCCTAGACGGTCCATGCCACCCTGGTGTCCAAATGGGGAAAGTTTGGGGACAATGGCACAACCCGAGCCCTGGGTACTGCTGTCCCCAGAGTGCCACCCGCACCCATCCCTGTCCCTTCTCCCTTCCAGCCCAGACCCTCGGCCTCGCTGGTGAGTCCTCCCTCGGGGGATGCCATGTCCCCACCCTGCTGTCCCCAGCCCCGCGGTGGCCCTGTCAGGCTGGTGTCCCCTGTCACCAGCAGGTGCCCAGGCCACCCAGGTCCTGGTGCAGCCCCCCTGGATGCCGGCGGTGCTGTGGGACCCGGTGACACTGACCTGCCAGGGCTCGGGGACCGCCAGTGCCACCACCTGGTACAAGGACGGGCAGAGCTGGGGACAGGAGGGACACAACAGCTTCACTGTCACCGAGAGTGGCACCTACACGTGTGATAGATCCAGGAGTGGGCTCAGCACCCCCGTGAGAGTCTTAAATGGTGAGAGGGATTTAAATGATTGGGGTGGCCCCCTGGTAGCTCTGGGTGGGCTCCACTCCAGGGATGGCCTCACAAGGCAAGAGCCTGTCCCCTGCACACGGGGACATCCCAGTGCACCCCAGTGTGATGCGACCCCCTTGGTGACACCTGTGCCACGGGGCTGCTCCTGCTGTCCCTGGGATCCTCCCGCGCAAAGGAGGCTCCACCCAGATGTCCCCGGTGCCACCTGGGACCTGTCTGGAGCCCCTCAGGGTGACAGGAACCCCTGTCCCCCAGACTGGCTGGTGCTGCAGGTGCCGGCACGGCCGCTGCTGGAGGGGGACACAGTGACACTGCGCTGCCGGGTCCGGCAGGACATGTCGGTCAGCAGGGTGCGATTTTACCGGGATGAAAAGGATGCGAAGGGGTTACTCAGGGGGACCGAGCTGTCCCTGTCCCCCCTGCAGCTGCACCATAGCGGCAGCTACCACTGCAAAGGCACGGTGCGCTACAGGGTGTTACAGTCAGCCCCAGTGACAGTGACAGTGCACGGTGAGCACCCCCACGGCTGCAACTCCAACACCCTGACAGCCCCAAAACCCGCAGAGTCACCGTCCTCACCTCCCCTCTTCTCCCCAGAGCTCTTCAGGGTGCCAGTGCTGGAGGGTCCCCCCAAGCTCATCGAGGGGTCCCCCCTCAATCTCAGCTGCCTCAGCACCCCCAGCCCCCTGCGGCCCCCAGCCCCTCTCCTGCACCTCTTCTACCGGGACGGGCAGTGGGTGGGGGGCCCGCAGGGGTCCCCGCAGTTCCTGGTGCCCGCCGTGGGGGTCTCCCACTCGGGGAATTACAGCTGCCAGGTGCGCTCCAAGGATGGGGCCGTGCAGAAGAGCAGCAGCCTGCTCGGCATCACGGTGCGCGGTGAGTGCGGGAATGGGCACGGGGAGCCCCCGCAGCCCCCTTGGGTCCCCTGCCTCGGTACCTCCGTATCCCCCAGAGATATTTCCTGAGTCTCCCCACCTCTGCCCTGTGTCCCCTCATCCCTCTCTGTGGGGTGACCCCACCCACGACATCCCCAATCACACCCATCCACCCCCCCGGTCGGCTGCCAGCCCCTCCCTGTGACCTCAGCCCCGTCTGTGTCCCCGCAGTGCCCGTGGCCAATGCCACCATCAGCCCCGGTCCCCTGTCACACCAGGTGCGCCCAGGTGACCCCGTCACCCTGCGCTGCTCGGTGCAGGTGGGCTCAGCCCCTGTCACCTTCACCTGGCTGAAAAACGGGCAGGTGGTGGCCCGGGGTCCCCTCCTGGAGCTCGGGGACGTCGCTATGGGACATTCGGGCACCTACCAGTGCGTGGCCACCAACCAGCTGGGACAGGACGGGCACCGCGTGTTCCGGGCACTCAGCCCCGAGCTGGCCCTGGAAGTGACATCGTTTGGACAAAGGGACACAGGTGGGGTCACACAAGGTCACCAGGGAGTGCACCACCCCCAGAGTGACAGGTGACCCTGATGTGTCCCTTCTGTCCCCAGCAGTGGCCGCAGGGGTTGGCGGGTCCTTCCTATTCCTGCTCCTGCTCGTGGCTGTCACTGTGGGCTGGCACCGGTGGCACCGCCAGGGTGGGTGACAATGGGGACAACGGGGGCCCTGGGGAGGTGGGGAGGCCACCTGGAATGTGGGGGTGATGGACAGCACCCACAGCCCCTGCCTTGGGCAGCGCTGAGCGCTCAGGACCTTTGCTCAGGGTCCTCAAGGATTTGGGGAGGTGTTGGAGGGTGTTGCAGGTATCTTGGGGCTTCTCTCAGTGATCCTGGGGGAATTTGGGGGGTCCCCCTTCCCTGCCAGGCTTGGGCTCCTGGGTGCTCAGGGGGTCCAGAGCACTGGGGTGGTTCAGGGGTTCTGAGGGCCATCAGGGATGCTCAGGGGTCCTGGGAGAAACTGAGGGTCCAGTGGGGTTTGAGGATTCCTGAGGGGGCCTTGGGGACCCCCAAGAGTTACCCCTCCCCTCTTTCCTTTTGCAGCTGCCAGGAAGCAGCAGGAAAGGTGAGTGGGGGCTCAAACCACCCTGTCCCCTTTCACCCCCATCCCCTCCCACACATTCCCTTTCTCCCTGCAGGGCCCCCCCGGATCTCCCGGTGCCCCCAGAGGAGGGGGAGGTGCTGTACACCCACGTCGTGAGCACCGAGCAGAGCGGGGGTGAGTCCAGGGTGGGACACAGGCAGAGGGACACGTCACCCACGGGTGT
Organism: Phylloscopus whistleri; assembly: GCA_017589585.1. Classification (NCBI taxonomy): domain Eukaryota; kingdom Metazoa; phylum Chordata; class Aves; order Passeriformes; family Phylloscopidae; genus Phylloscopus; species Phylloscopus whistleri. The sequence goes on from JADMLD010000452.1 coordinate 13,046, forward strand.
CACCCCCGCCCAGATCCCACAGCCGCTGTCCCTCGCAGTGTCCCCCCGTGCCACCACGCTCCGGGATGCCCAGGTGACCTATGCCGAGCTGCGGGGACCCCATGGGCGACAGCGGGGACGCAGTGACACCTACGGGAATGTGCTGTGACCCTCGGGGCAGATGGGGGGATGGGGGACGGGGGTGGGGGTTTGTTGTCTGGGTTTTTGCCGTTCTCCTCTGTCCCCTTCAAGGAGTTTGGAAAAGTCTTATTTTTAGTCTTCTGTGTTTTGGAGTCAGATACACTTTCGTATAAACAAGCCACTTGTTATTGTAAAATCTAGCAATGTTTACATTCTTTTCATAAGGAGAAGACTGTAGATGGACTGTTGCGTGGTCCAGTATGGTTGGAGTAGAAGATTTTCTTCCTCTAATCCATGATCACTGCTGGAGTTCGATAAATGTTGATTCTGTAAATAAACCCTTTTTTTTCTGCCTCGGACATCGCAAGGTGTGGGTGTGAGTTCTTTATGTCGTGTGTGACACTCGGTGACCGCTGAGCGTGTGTGTGAACCGTGGGTGAGATTTATGGCTCTTTCCCCCCACTCCACTCCTTGCTTTGAGTCGGTGACCGTGGGCTGTTTGGCACTTTGCCTGCAGTTTTGTGATAACGGCACTCCCTGTGCTTTCTAGCCAGCATTCTCTGATCTTGGATGTTTGGAAGGATATCATGGAGGAGAGAGGCTTGGTCGACCTTGCTCCGGTGGCCTCTGAGAAATTGTTTTTGTGGGCCAGAGGTCAAGGCTTTTTCCCGGTCCCTGGAGCGGCGTTCTCCGGGGACGTGTGGGCTCGGGTGGAAGAAAAGTTGGCAGCAGCTCTCTTTACTACCTTTACTGCGGAGGTTGCAGAACTTTTGCTATATCGCAGACTGTTCGATGGCTTTTTGCGGGAGCTGACAAACTCCAGCTCTCAGGCTTCTCCTGAAAAGCAGGGTTCCCAGGGAGAACCGCCCGTCTTGGAGGCAGACGGGGAGGTGGGGGGGATTTGGCTTCCCCCTGTGCCTTCCCGGCGCTCGAGGGCGCTGAGGGAGCCTTGCTCCGGTTCCACTCTCCGTCGGAACCAGAGCCGAGGGCTGCTCTTTGTCCGACTTGTGGTGTTTCGGTCGCGGTGGAAGCGGGGCCGGAGGCTTCGCCGCCGCCACCCGCCCCGGGGGCGGTTCCGGGCCCTCCCCGCCCCCCGCTGCCTGTGCCGCCGCCCCCCCAGCCCGAACCCTCGGAGGCGGCGCTGCACAGGACTGATTTCTGCATGGTCTCCACACCCACCCCCCCTCTCACTATCCCGAAAGGCACGGATTGCTCAGCTTGTCCCCTTTGAGTTTTCTGTTACAGGACAGTTGACCGATCGCAGGGAGACAGCGGCTTCGGACCCATTGGGCCGTCTCAAGTTCACTGAACTGCTGTCCTGACGAAGGAACATCCCAAGATGCTGTGCACCCTGTCTCTCCCTTGCTGCTTGGCCCCTGGAGTGGCTCCTGGATCCCGTGGAGACGTCTGTTGCGGGATTGAGAGGAACCACACGATGCTACATGAGCCAGTGGCCTGTGTTGATCACAAACCCAGAGGGACAGACAGCCATGGTTCGGCCTCATGTTACATCAACCATTGCTGACTTCTGGGGGAGGGATGTTCTGTCCGCTTGGGGGGTGCGCATCGGGATGGATTTTGATGGGGGCCACTGCGCAGTGGCCCCTCCCTCAAGATAAATTATTTGCCCTTTGAAACTTGGTGCAGGAGCAGTTGGATCAGGGTCATCTGGCACCTTCTACCAGTCCTTGGAACACTCCTGTCTTCTGCATCAAGAAAAACTCTGGGAAATGAAGGTTGCTACAAGACCTCTGAAAAGTCAATGCCGTGATGGAAAGCATGGGAGCACTGCAGGTGGGCATGCTGTCGCCTACCATGCCTCCCATGGATTGGCCGGTCCTCATCGTGGATTTGAATGATTGTGTTTTCTACAATTCCTTTGCATCCAGGTGACAGACGAAAATTTGCCTCAGTGATCCTTCCGTTCATGTCATTGTTTTCATTACCACTCCAGACTTCCATTCTACAGGTTATCATTGGCCAATGGAGTGAAAAATGGTCCGATTCTTTGCACATCTTGGAATGGATCTTTCTGCCCCATCAGCCGCAGAAGACAGCAACCGCACTGTTTGAGCTAATTGCTCGCTTGATAGTCAAATGCTGGCAACGGTGTTTGCAATTGATGAGCAAGGATCCCGCAAAGATCATACTCCCGGTACAGCGGGAAGATTTGAGGCTTCACAAACAGTGTGTCCCTGCAAAGAGCTCCAGAAAACTGTTCAGGGCAGATTGCTTATCATCTGCCCAGCCACGAGCTTCTGAAGGTGGCAAAATGTACACAGATTTCTCTGCGGCCCAAATATAGCCAGGAACCAGTGCAAGGACCCACCGTCTTCACTGACGGATCGGGGAAAATGGGAAAGGCCATTGTTACTTGGATGGATGGATCTGAGTGGCAGGTCCTGGAAGGTCATGAGGATGGGTCAGCCCAATTGGTGGAATTGAGGGCTGCTGTCATGGCATTTGAGAAATTTTCCCAGGAACCTTTCAATTTGGTCACAGATTCTGCCTATGTGGCCGACATCGCACAGCAGTTGGGTTATTCAGTTTTGAAGAAGGTCAGTAATCCTGCCTTGTTTCAGTTATTGAAAACCTTGTGGGGTGTGATCCAGGCCCGAGTTCATCCATACTATGTTCTGCATGTAAGGAGTCACACCGATTTGCCAGGGTTTGTAGCGGAAGGTAACGTGAGGGCTGACAAGTTGGCTAACCCAGCCTGGGCAGCACCTCAGCCTGACATACTCGTGCAGGCCAAGGCATCACATGGGTTTTTCCATCAGAATGCACATGCCCTGCAGAAGCAGTTTCACTTGACGCCAACTGAGGCTCGTGGCATTGTCGAGTCGTGTGACGACTGTCACATGCTTGCTGCGGCTTTGCTGGCAGGGGTAAACCCCAGAGGCCTTAGGGCCTTGGAGCTTTGGCAGACCGATGTCACCCAGATTGCTGAGTTTGGCCCGCTCAAATATGTGCATGTCACGGTGGACACGTTCTCCTCTGCGATGTGGGCTTCTGCTCACACTGGAGAAAAGGCCTGTGATGTCCTTCCCCACTGGAGGCAGGCCTTTGCCATTCTAGGCACACCTTCTGCTGTGAAAACCGACAATGGTCCTGCTTACGCATCGCGGAAGGTGCGGTGTTGGAGAAGATGAAGCAGGAAGCCCTTGCAGAGATAGTTCATTAGTAAAAGATTGTAAGAATATGAAACCTACAAGAGTTATAGAATTGAAAGCAAGGTTTGAACTGTGGAATGTTGAGCAGGAAGACAGTGATTGAATTAACTGAGTCAATAGCCAAGGCTCCTGATTAAGCAATTCCCCTCCCCAAACAGAAGGGGTTTGGACTTCTCAGGTATCAGGGAAAAGGTGGTTCCTCAGGTTTTTAGTATGTAGATTAGCATGGTAATGCAATAGTCCCTATAGGCTGTATGTAAATGTTGTTGGTTTTTGTATCTTGAGGTGATTGGTTAATGCTCATTAGAATATTCATGATAGAAAGGGTTAAAATAGAATGTAACAGGTAATTCGGCCCCTTTTTCCCCTTTTTGCCTTGTCCTCTTTTTGCTTGCTTGGATCCCTGCCCCTTTAGACCTTTCCTGCTGCTGTTCCCTGGTCAGGCTGTCCCCCACGACTAATAAAACCACGTGTTTCTTTGGACTTAAACAACCGCGACATAATTTCTTCAGTGCGGCAGTTCCTGCAGCCGTGGGGTGTGTCACACAAGCTTGGTATCCCTCATTCTCCAACTGGTCAAGCTATTGAAGAACATGCTCATGGCACTCTGAAGCAGGTTCTTCAAAAACAAAAACGGGGAATGCAGGGTGAAATCCCGCACAGTCGGTTGGCAAAAGCTTTGTTCACCTTACGGTGCCGCAGAACTCAAATAATCCTGTCATTTCAAATCATCGTTTCTTTTGGCAGGGTTCGTACGAGACACATCAGCCTCGAGCGAAGGTTCAGGTGTGGAATTTAGTCACCAAAGAGTGGGAAGGAGCCTATGACCTTCACACTTTGGGGCGTGGGTATGCAAGCATAATCACAGATACTGGGGTATGCTGGGTACCTTTGAAGTGTGTTCGTCCTGACCTGCGACCGCAGAGACAGAATCCGGCCAACAGGCAAAACGGAAGCCGTGACCAAACTGAAAGTCATCATGTGGGTGAATCATTGGGTGATGACTCCGATGCAGACAAAGCGAGTGATAACTCCGATGATTCTTCCACGAGTGGGCACTGAATATTGTTCATATTTTCCTTTTTTAACATTGTTCATTTTTCTTTTTTCTTTTCTTTTTTTAAATGGAAAAAGGGTGAGATGTTGTCTGGGTTTTTGCTGTTCTCCTCTGTCCCCTTTAAGGAGTTTGGTAAAGTCGTATTTTTAGTCTTCTGTGTTTTGGAGTCAGATACAATTTTGCATAAATAATCTTCTTGTTATTTTAAAATCTAGCAATGTTTACATTCTTTTCGTAAGGAGGAGACTGTTGATGGACTGTTGGGTTGTCCAGTGTGGTTGGAAAAGAAGATCTTCTTCCTCCAATCCATGACCACTGCTGGTGATCGTATTCAAGTGAACATAGGAAGGATGCTAGTGGAGCGCATCAAGTGGCCTGTACAGGACCTGCAGAAAGGCTGCGAATGGACAACTGGCCTCATGGACAATTACACAACTTACTTTGAACACGTCTTAGCCAACAGCTTCTACCCAGTCCTGCAACGAGCCATCGGGGTAGGCAGTGCCTTTGAAGGCTGGAGTCCCCGTGAGCAGGATGTTGTCTATCGTGTGCTCATCCCCATGACTCCTCCGCCAGGCCACAGCTTCCACCTGGAGCTGGACTCTGCAGGGCAGCGGCTGGTGAGGAACTTCCGTGTCCGCGTGCAGCTGGAGTGCACCTGCACGAGAGAGCAGCAGGGGCAGAACATGCTGTGCTTCCTGCACCACCCTGAGGAGGAGCTGAGGAGCAATCAGGATCCCAGCCTCCTAGACACCCTGTGCACCGACGCCTACCTCGATGTGCACAAAACTGCCCGCTGGTTCTGCCAGCTGGTGAGAGCAATTTGGCCGGCCCGGCCTCAGTCACACAGCTGGCATTTAACGCTGCTGCCTTCCAGACGCTCCTGCCAATTGGCCTACACGCCAAGCACAACCTGGCCCGAGACTTATGCCGTGGCAGAGATGGAGTTCTTCAAGCACATCGCCAGGCAGGCCCCTGCTGACAGTATGCACCTCAAATGCCTGCAGTTCTTCACCCGTCTCCAGCTGGGCACAGGCTTTTCCACCTACACTATGAAGACCATTGTCATGCACCTGCTCAATGTCGTACCCGTGTCACAGTGGCGCAGGAAAGATTTCCTGCCGCGACTGGTGGATATCATCGACATCCTGGGCTTATGTGTGCGTGCCAAAAGCCTCAACCACTTCATTGTGAGTAACCGGAGGCTTCCTCGGGACATCCGTTTACCCCGAGATGTTCAGATGGGTGAGACATGCAATCTCCTCCAGCACCTGGCGCAGCAATCGGCCGCCCACAGGCAGGCGATGAGTGAGTACCAGGTTCTGCGACAGTGGTTCAAAAGAATCCTTCTCGCTGAACACTGAATCAGTGAAGGCGAGGAGTCACGGCTAGGAGCGCAGAGCTGTGCTTGGGCTGCTCCCACCTGGCAGCAGAGATCCACCTCCCAGTACAAATTTGGTGCTTGAAGGAGAAGAGGATGCGTGCAAAGGCTCCGGCCAGGGTCCCACAGCCTCTCCTGCCACCTCAGCCAGTGGAGGGCTGGAGCCCTGGTTCGTGCCTGAGATGCTTTGGTTTTCTGAAACTCTTTTCCCAGAGAGTTTCAGAAAACCAAAACATCTCAGGCACGAACCAGGGCTACAGAGGGCCATGGGAAGATTTATTTTACCTCCTTGTATCATTTCATTTTCCAAAAAAAGGCACCCAGATCCGCATAAAGCCGTGCTGTAATTTCCACACTCCTAAGAGCACACATGAAGTGAAGATGCCTGACATGTGTGGTCAAAGTCACTAAACCCCACCTGCAACATGCAGTTGTTTCTGGCCTTTGAGAAGGGCCAAAAATTGGAGCATGAAAGAAGCAGGAGTGGGACAGAAAAAAGAAACTGTGCAAAAAAGACCAAGAGGAAAAATCAGCGCTGCTTGCCCAGGACCAGTCAATGGATGGACTCTCTCCTTGTCTCCGGAAAGGACATCTTTAGGACGGCATTGGACCAACTGTGTTTGAGCTGACCTGAAATTTTGCACATATAACAATCTAGATTTTTATTTCATACATATATATATATAGTGTATACCTAGTACATACTATAATGCTTATCAATTATCATATAGAATAGTAAAATGCAATAAAAGAAAACAATATACTACTACAAATAATATCAAAGATACGAAACGTAATTATTATGTCATGATAAAAAATAATTCTAAAGAGCTTAATATATAATTATGCTTTAATAATAATAATAGAGCACACATTTAGTGTCACTATCTGTTGTGATGCATATTAATGCTCTTAGTGCATTTATGTCTGGAAAGATTTTTAAAAAATAGATATCTTTATAACATATATAACACATACATTATATATATGCACTATATACATTGTATATTGTATATACTGTATACATTGAATATAACTATATAATATATATGATGTATCATATGTATATAATATATTACACATACTATATTAGTTTTTTATACAAGTAAAGCCGTATCTAGTGTCACTATCTATTGCACACCATGTTAATGCTGTATAGTTAGTGCATTTATGAGTGGCAAGTTGGAGACGGCAACAGAGCTGCTGGATGGGATGGAAATTGCTTTGTAGCATCAGTGTTCCTGGTGAAATGTCTCCTCCAGGGTGGGAGGACCTTTGCACTACTGCAGTGGTCCAGAGCATCAGCACCTGAATCTAGCATTCTGCTCTGACTGTGGCTGTGTAAAAAATCTCACTTCTGAGCACTTGAGGTTCATCCTCAGCCAGCCTGAGCCAGTGGCTTCTGAGGGTGGCTGCCCAGCTCTGCCAGCTGGCAATTTTCTCCTCTGAGCCTACATGTTTCTCCAAGTCTCAGAGGCACAAGTGTTTCTAGACACACTCCAAAGGCAGCTGTGAGCTGAACACAGAGCCTACTACAGTATTCACCACGAAGCAAACACTGAGTGCAGGGCTGTAAGGCACTAACTTTCAGTCAGACAGACATGAGGTTTATGAAATCTGGTCTGTGAAAACACTAGTGGTTTTCTAACAGGATGTCATGTTCATTGCCCAAGACTCCACCCTCTAAATCAGGATCTCTGCAGACCCAGTCCCAACTTTCCCACTGCCTCCACACACAGCGGTTTTGGCTGAACAAATGCAGTACTTTTCCCCAGAGTGGTGAGACAGCAGCTCCTCTCCTCTTTTCAGCTAAATTCCCATTGCCAGACAGGTTTTCAGCCCCCTCCTTTGGCCAAAGGATCCATGTGTATTTGTGGTTTGTGACTTTGAAGAAAACGTAAAAGGATTTATTTTATTAACATCCAACAGACACTTCAAAGCAAAAATGTAATTGAGAAATTAAACATTCTGCACTTCCAAAGTGAGATTTACTATGACTGCTAAAATAAGTTTAAAATGAACCAAAAGCTAAATGCATGAATCACTCTTTTAAAATAAAGTCAGAATTTCAATGGAAGGTATGTGTACAAGCAAAATTAAGTGCAAGGACATCTAATTTTCTTCATTTAAGGTAATATTAAAGTAATGTGTTGTCCCTTAGCATCTTAATGGCTTGGGGAAAGTGTTTCCAGATTATTTCAGATTATTTCCAGATTATTCCAGATACTTTTCCAGATTATTAAAAAGATTTTGTTTCCCACTCTTCCATTTTTTTTTTTTTTTTTGTGTGTGTGTGTGTGTGTGTGTGTAGGGGTTGTCTAAAAAGCTAAATTAACTGACTCTGAGAAAATTCCCACTTTCTGGGTTTACCAGGGCAAAGAAGGCCATTGTCTAGGGAAAATGGGAATTTGAATTCAGGGACAGGGCATTAACATTTGCTGAGCTGGATAATAAGTGGGACAGAGTTCCACCTAAGGGGTTATATTCACAGATTCTTGGTGGATTTTTTTCCCATAGTTCTTCCAAGTATACAATTTGCCAAAAATTGGCAGGAAAATGTGGCCAGCTCCAGGTGCAGCTTCAAGAGTGTATTTTTAACAACCATCACTGCCAGTTGCCACTTTGGGAGCTGGTTTCCAGAAGCTCCTGGGAAGAGGGTGAGATACACCCTGCTTGCTCCTGTGATCACAGGCTGTGAAGAGACAGAATCCATTTCACAGGTAGGACTGTGACCAGAGGAGCTCCCTTAATAACCCTGCCATGTTTTCTCAGCCCATTTTCTTGCTGGTGTGCCTGGCTGAGCAAGGATGCTGCTTTCCCAGCTGTGGCCACTCATTCTGCATTTGCCTTGGACCCTGTCAGCTCCTAAGTTATTCTCACTGTGTTATAACTCTGTTTCCAATGATGAGTACATTCTGTGTTTCCCTCAAACTGTATAGAACCAAAAATCTCACTAGGCAGAGCAGCTTTGCCTTTTTCTGAATTATTTGTACGCAAGAGATACTTTGCCCCAAGGGCTGGAAAGACTCAGCTTCCCCTAATTAACATTTGTCTAATGCACTAAAGTGTCTTGGAAAACTTTTTTATTTTCTGTGCGCCTTGGCTTTAATTTCAAAAGCACGAAACCACCAACTACAAATAAACGACAGCTTGGCGCTGCAGGGATAAACTGCCTGGAAAAAAATGCTGCAGCGATATGAAAGGGAAATTCAAAAATCAACATCAAGTCCTTAGACACTTTTGAAGGAGTTTCCTGTTTTGCCAATTCTTTAGGGCCAGGCGGTGAGTTCCTGCAGAGCTTGCTCAGAGCTCACTGACACCAGCAGGCCAGCTCGCGGTGGGGACAGCACGGATGCCAGTGGCACCTCACTGCTGCAGACAGCCAGCTGAGTTTACAGCAGAAACCCACCCCAAAACAGGCTCCTTGCTTCCAATCTCTTGCCAAAATCAGGCAAGAGTTTCGGTCACCTCAGCTTTCCAGAAGATGGGGCTGTCCTTCCTCTCAATATCATCCTGCCTGCTGGGATACTCACCTCACTCATTCTTGTTTATCGTGCTCAGCAAAAAAACTTAGAATCACATTATTGTTTAGGTTGGGAAATATGTCTGAGAGCATTGAGTCCAACTATTACCCCAGCACTGTTAAGCCCACCACTAAACCGTGTCACAAAATGTAGCAGAATTTCTTAGGGAACGTGGGCATGAGGTATTTTGGAATGAGATTTGACTACCCCAAACTGGGCCTCAGTTTCAGGCCTGCCTGGAAGTAGACAGACCTGTGGCACAGTTAGAAATTCATTTTAAGGTGTGTTTAAGCATTAGATAGCATAGTTATAGTGTGGTTATGGTGCGGTTATGGTGCCTTCCTTAAAGGTGAAATTGTTTACATTCCTTTTTACACTGAATGCCAATTAAAAAACACATGTAACTGTAAACTATCTGAAACTGTATTTAACCCCCCTTTCCGGAAGAATAAACGGGGAACGCATGATCTAGCCATGTTGGTTGTACGTGTGTTGCTCTGTCCAGCTTCCCATTTTAATTAGGAGTTCCCTGGTTTCATCAAAATGCCACACCCACACACCTTCTGAAGACCTCCAGGGACAGTGACTCAGTCACTGCCCTGGACAGGGTGTTTCAATGCCTGACTAGCCTTTTAGTGAAGAAATTTCACCTAATACTCAATCTAAACCTCCTGTTATACAACTTGAGGCCATTTCCTCTGTTATGTGTCACCTGGGAGAAGACACTCACCCCACCTGGCTCCACCCTCCTGTCAGGGAGTTGTGGAGAGCGAGAAGGTCCCCCCTGAGCTCCTTTTCTTCAGGCTGAATCCCCCCAGCTCCCTCAGCTGCTCTTGATCAGACTTGTTCTCCAGATTCTTCCCCAGCTCCACTACTCTTCCCTGGACACGATCCAGCCCCTTAATGTCTTTCTTGCAGTGTGGGGTTCAAAACTGAGCAGAAGACTTGAGGGGTACTTTGGTACAGAGGTTGTTTGCACGTGACTGTCCTTCCCTAGCCCAGAAATCATTTTGTCATGTTTGCATGTGTTGCTGCTCTGGAACTGGGCTGAGCAAAGATGGTGGTGTCAGCCCAAAGAGAGATTAAATGATTGTGAAGGTATTTCTTTATCACCATCCTGTGTAAATAGAGATTAGAGACAGAACATTTTCCTTACAGCTGTGCTTCTGCAAACAGGAGGGAATACAGGCCCAGGCAGTATGACAGAGCCAGCTTCAAGTGTGTTGTTGCAAATCCAAGAGGACATGGACTCATCATAGTATCCAGATAAAGTGAGAATGGCAGTGCCACTCTGCCTGTAGTGCATTCCTCCATTGGCAGTACCTTGGGGAACAGCAAAGCATCGAGTTGACATGGCCAGGTTGGTGTTAGTCCCAGCTGAGCCTCACTGACTTGCTTCTTGAAGGGAGGTCACTGGTGTTTGTCCTCCAGGGAAAGGTCTCTGTAGGCATTGGAGTTGAAGGATCCCTGGGGAGGTCCCTGTAACACTTCTATTCCTGGCAGTGTTCCAGGCCAGACTGGATAGGGCTCTGAGCCTCCTGGTGTAATGAAGGTGTCCCTGCTCATGGCAGAGGGGGTTGAACAAAATGGCCTTGAAGGTCCCTTCCAACCCAAAACATTCTATGATTCTACAACTGTCTTGGGTTATGGAATCAAAAATGTGTATTCTATTTCACCTGCTGAAACCGGTTGGGGAGATGTTTGGTTTGTTTTTTTTTTTCTTCTTTCTCTCTTGTAACTCTGGAAGGAGGAGTGGGGGTGGAGGGGCGGGTGCCTTCTGATAATGGGCCATTAACACCTCCCTGGACTATTCCATCATCCTATTGTGAGATGCCCCACCCAGTGGGGGGAGTCAACGATTCCTGCCTGGAAAAAACTGAGACTGGGGAACAGGAGCTCTCTTGCTTCACCCTGATTTCTGGGAGGCAGACCGGACCTCATCTCACCATCACCAGACCCCTTCTCACCATCACCAGACCCCTTCTCACCATCACCAGACCCCTTCTCACCACCCCTGGACCCTTTTGGCTACAGGATCATCTCTACTTCAACAGAACCACCATCTGCCACTCCAGGAGGACTCACTTTTGGACTGCTTCCAACACCCTGACCAACAGAGTCAGGTTGTAGCTCTGACTCTGTCAGGGCTTTCCAAAATTGTTGTTTGTTTGTTTGCTGGTTTGGTGGGGTGGTTTTGTTTTTCTACCACATTTGTATTATTGATATTCCTAGTAAAGAACTGTTATTCCTATTCCCAAATCTTTGCCTGAGAGCCCTTAACTGCAAAATTATAATTTGGCGGGGGTGAGGGGTTTGCATTCTCCATTCTAAGGGAAACCCCAGTTTCCCTGGCAGATACCTGTCTTTCCAAACCAAGACAGCAGCATTTGATGGTTTGGTCCCTCTCAGCAAGGGGCTGAGAGAGCCCCAAAATCCTGCAAATCCCACACCCGTCTGCTCAACAACCTGACCGGGACCCTCCTCCTCCTTCCTGCCTTGCTGTGGATGGACAGTGGCCGGGTGCCCCGCACCCACCAGAGCCTCCCTCTCACTGCCCTCTGCCCCTGGAAGGGGAGAGAAATGTCAACAAAATTTTCCTGGGTTGAGAGAAGGACCAGGAGAGATGGCTCATCAAATCCTGTCATGGGCAAAACCAACGTCGGAATTAGAGATATGAATTGAATTTATTGCTGACAAAATCAGAGCAGGATGAGGAGAAGTCAAGTAAACCTTTCAATTCACCTTCCCCCTGTTATAAATATCTATGTAGTCATTGACTTTTGCCATTATATCGTCTTTTGCAAATTATCATGATATAATACAAATTTGCAAATTACTTTGATATAATACAGGTTGTAATCACTTTTTAACTGCTTTTGATCAAGTAGAATTTGTCAGCCTTTTTACCCTAATCCCTGTGTAGATTCTTTATTTTGGTGTGATAAATATATTCCAGTTTAGGCTCTTGTAAAATATCAAAATAGAGACTATGTGCTGTGTATTGTAACATGAACTGTTGCAGAAGTAGCTGATGCCTTTATGTGTGTAGCTGACAATGGTGAGAATAACTCAAAAGATTTTGTGAAATTGCTGATGTTGATTGAGTGTACTGGTGGAGTATCTTATCTGTATGATAAAATTGAAAAGAACCAAGTAAATAAAAAATAAAAATAAAAAAGTAAATAAAAGTAAAAGTAAATAAAAGTAAAAAATAAGAAGTATAAAAATAAATAAAAAATTAATAGAAAGAATGCAAAGAGGAATTTAACACTGACTCTCGGGTTCCCAAGATCTGCCAAACCACAGAACAGGGGGCCTTGTGAGGAAATAAAATATATCCATTTCATCTGCAGGATGGCATTGCAGCGGTTTCATGTTCACCTGTTTCTGTATCCGAGTCACGGCACCAATTAGTGCAGTGGTTTGAGAGCCCACTGGAATTATTTATCTTTTTTCTACTGTGAGATAAGATTAGGAGAAAAGCAAAGCAGGCTAAAACTTAAAAAGGTATAAAGCCAGGTTTATTAACAAAAGTAAAAGAGAGAAAAAACAACTGAATAAGAATCCGAACAAAACCATCCAAACACTTCCTCTCTTCCCCACAAACTCCTTTCTTTCTCTCTGACAACACGCAGAGACAAAACTTAAGACTTCAGGTCAGTTGCTACCTCTGAAATCGTCTTTCATCAGTTCTGTCTCAGAGAGAGAAGTCTCTTCTGCTCTGCCATGGAAACCTCCCCACAAGAAAGAACACTTCTCTTGTGGCTTTTGAATTCTCACAGGCTGCGTTTGTCAGGTCCCTCCCACATCACGCAGCCGCCCCACAGCTGCGTCATGGGCCACGGGAACTCCTGGGTACCTTTTTACAGATGAACCAGGGGGTCCCGCTGTCCCTCGGGGGGTCCCGGCAGCTCCACCTTGGTCACTTGTGGATCCCGAGGTGGGGCAGGGTCAGGGGACACCCGTGGGGGCTCTGAGAGTGACAGCGGTTGTGGGGACCTGGGTGGGGGTGACACCCGTGGGTGACGTGTCCCTGTCCCCTCCCTGTACTCACCCCCTGCCCCCTCGGTGCCCAAAAGTGGGGGGGTCCTGTGGGGATAAGGGGGGGTCTGAGGGGTGTCTGGGGAGGGGGAGAGGGGAGTCCCGGCCGGAGCCCCCCACTCACCTGTCCTGGGGCTCCCTGGCGGCTGCAAAGGGAAAGGGGAGGGGGTGACTGTGGGGACCCCAGGACTCCTGAACCTTCCTGGGACCTCGGCAGCTCCAACCACCAACGGGACCCCCAAATCCCCACGGGACTCCCAAATCCCCACTGCTGCCCCAATTCCCACCAGACCCCTGATTCCCCCCTGGATGCTCCAAGCACCCCTGAGCCCCCCAGAACTGCTGCAGTGCCCCAACCCCCCGATGCCCCCGACCCTCTGAGCCCCAGAACCCCAAGCCCAGCAGGAAGGGGCACCCCCCAGACTCCCACAGGACCCCAGAAAGATCCACCAACATCCCTGCACGGCCCCCCAAGAGCGCCCCAAACCCTCCAGGAGCTCCCAGTGCTGCCCCAATGTTCCTCAAAGCCCACCCAGGGGTGTCCCTGCAGCCCAACCAAGACCCTCCAAATTCTCCCCACAGCCCCCAGCAGCCCCAGCTGAGGTCACTGTGGGCTCAGTTTCCCCCGGCTCAGGGGCCCTGGGTGCTGCCCCGTCTCTGCCCCCACTCTGGGGGCTTCCCCTCATGCCAGGACCCCCATCCCCCCCCCATTGTCACTCACCCCGGCGGTGCCACCAGTGACAGCCCCCGATGACAGCCAGGAGCAGCAGCAGGAATAGGAGGGTCCTGCCGACATTCACGGCCACTGCAGGGGACAGAGGGGGACACATCAGGGTCACCCTGAACCCCGGGGCTCCTGGACACCCCTGGGACCCCGTGTGACCCCACCTGTGACCCAGGGTGAGCCAGGGGTCACCACCAGGGCCAGCTTGGGGCTGAGTGCCCGGAACACGTGGTGCCCGTCCTGTCCCAGCTGGTTGGTGGCCACGCACTGGTAGGTGCCCGAATGTCCCACAGCGACGTCCCCGAGCTCCAGAAGGGGACCCCGGGCCACCTCCTGCCCGTTTTTCAGCCAGGTGAAGGTGACAGGGGCTGAGCCCACCTGCACCGAGCAGCGCAGGGTCACGGGGTCACCTGCGTGCACCTGGTGTGACAGGGGACCGGGGCTGATGGTGGCATTGGCCACAAGCACTGCGGGGACACAGACGGGGCTGAGGTCACAGGGAGGGGCTGGCAGATGACCGGGGGGGGGTGGATGGGTGTGATTGGGGATGTCGTGGGTGGGGTCACCCCACAGAGAGGGATGAGGGGACACAGGGCAGAGGTGGGGAGTCTCAGGAAATATCTCTGGGGGATACGGAGGTACCGAGGCAGGGGACCCGAGGGGGCTGCGGGGGCTCCCCGTGCCCATCCCCGCACTCACTGCGCACCGTGACGCCGAGCCGGGCGCTGCTCTTCCGCACGGCCCCGCCCTCGGAGCGCACCTGGCAGCTGTAATTCCCCGAGTGGGAGACCCCCACGGCGGGCACCAGGAACTGCGGAGACCCCTGCGGGCCCCCCACCAGCTGCCCGTCCTGGTAGAAGAGGTGCAGGAGGGGGGCTGGGGGCCGCAGGGGGCTGGGGGTGCTGAGGCAGCTGAGATTGAGGGGGGACCCCTCGATGAGCTCGGGGGGACCCTCCAGCACCGTGAAGAGCTCTGGGGAGGAGAGGGGAGGGGGATTTGTGACCCCGAGTCCCTGGGGAGTTTCTGTGAGGGTGCAGAGGTGTGGGGTGCTCACCGTGCACTGTCACTGTCACCAGCGGCGACTCCTGCCACTCCCACTGTGACTGCCCGAGGGTCACCCAGCCCCCGCAGTGGTAGCGGCCGCTGTGGTGCAGCAGCAGAGGGGACAGGGACAGCTCAGGCCCAAGGAGGGACTCCCTCATCTCCTCGTCCCCATGGTAGAATCGCACCCTGCTGACCGGCTTGTTTTGCCAGCCCCGGCACCGCAGTGTCACCGTGTCCCCTTCCAGCAGCGGCCGTGCCGGCACCTGCAGCACCAGCGGGTCTGGGGGACAGGGGCGTCCGGTCACACTGGGTGGGTCCCCTATTCACGGGAACCCCCTCTGGGTCATACCCAGCGCACCAGCGGTCCTCGATTCCCCAAAAAGTGTCCCCCACAATGGGATGCTCTGGGACGCCCCCAGAGCAGGGGACCCATGGAGCGGAGCCCACCCAGAGCCCTCGCGATCACGCAGATGCCAGGCTGGGGACACCCAAACCCCCTCTCACCATCTAAAACTCTCACGGGGGGGCTGCGCCCACTGCCGGGTCTGTCACACGTGTAGGTGCCACTCTCAGTGACAATGAATTGGTCGCGTCTCTCCTGTCCCCAGTGCCACCCGTCCTTGTACCAGGTGTTGGCACCGGCGGTCCCCGAGCCCTGGCAGGTCAGTGTCACCCGGTCCCACAGCACCGCCGGCATCCAGGGGGGCTGCACCAGGAGCTGGGTGGTCTGGGCGCCTGCGGGTGACAGGGGACACCAGCCTGCCAGGGCCACCGCGGGGCTGGGGACAGCGGGGTGGGGACATGGCATCCCCCGAGGGAGGACTCACCAGCGAGGCCGAGGGTCTGGGCTGGAAGGGAGAAGGGACAGGGCTGGGTGGGGGTGGCACCACGGGGAGAGCAGTGCCTGGGGATGAGGTGTGCTCTCTGTCCCCAAATCCTCCCCATGGGAACAGTGGTGTAACACGGGAGTCATGTGGACAGGGACACCTCAGTCACCCTGGGCTGAGGCAGGACATGGAGGCACTGTGGACACTCCATGTTGGCAAAGGTCACCTCATCCTCACAGCTCCTGTCCCCACAGCCACATCCCCATGGTCCTGTGCCCGTGATCCCATTCTGATGGCACCTGTCCCCACAGCCCACCCACATGGTGGCCCTTGTCCCTGTCCCTGCAGCCCTGTCCCCCTGTCCCTCCCTTGGGGACCTCAGGGGACCCCACAGCCCCCCTGGGCCCCCTCTCCACCGCTCTGCCCATCCCCATGCCCGGGGCACTCACCCCACAGGAGCAGCAGTGCCACCTTCCCGGCCATCCCCGTGTCCCCGGCTATCCAGGCTGGCTGTCACTCGCTGTCACTCGCTGTCCCCTGGCTGGCGGTTGTTCGGCCAGGGTGGAAGGAAGCGAAGTCACATCTCATCCTCATGCGTAGGTGGCCTTTGTTGGGGGTGGGGAGGCCACAAACTGGGGACAGGCTGTGAGAATTGTGGGGACAAGGCTGGGTGACGCAAGAGAGGACATGGGGTTCTCAGGAGTGGGGGGCTCGGAGGTTTGGGGAGCCAGGGTTGGGTGTCCGGGGGAGTGGGGGATCCCAGGGATTTGGGGTCATGGGATGGGGTGTGGTGGGAATGGGGGGTCCCATGGGAATGGTGTGCCCTGGGTGAATCAATGTCCTGGGGCATTGTAAGGGATGGAGTTTGTGGGAGGGGGCTCCTCGGAATGGGGATCCTGGGCCAGGGAGATCCTGGGGAATGTGAGTGCTGGGATGGGGGTCCCAGGGAAGGGAAACGTCAAGAATGGGGGTGCCATGGATGGATTCCCAGGGGAATGGGAGTGTCAGGGATGGGCAGTGGCTGGGTGGGCCCGTGGATCACAGATCCCTCATTGGGTGCCTCAGATTTTGGGGTGACCCAGGGCCCAGCACTGCCCCCCTCGTGTGCTCCTGGTTTGGGGGAGGCCCGCCAGGGGAATCCGAGGGGCTCTGGGTCTGTGCCCCCCCAACCCCCAGTGACATTTTCCTCTCTTCATTTCCATTTCCTCCCTTTTACCCCTTAATTTCACAGCCCCACCTCATTTCGTGCCTTGGTGACCCTGGGGAGCGGCCGAGCAGGGAACGGGGTTGGGGGAACCCCAGGGTGGGGGAAGCAGGGGTGAGGGGTCTGCAGGGGGGGGTTGGGAGGCTGTGGGGGCTGGGGGTGTCCGGCTGTTCCCCCCCTCCCCCAACACTTTCACTTTCTCTCTCCTGCAGCAGAAGGAAGAGGCCGTTTGTGCTGAGCCTCACACGGGGGGTGGGTTCTGTCCTGGGGGGCACATCCAGGGGGGTTCTGTCCTGGGGGGATCCTGTCCCGGGGGAGGGGGGACACATGCTGGCCAAGGGGGTCCTGTCCTGGGGGATGGCAGCTCCAGGAGGGCTCCAGACTTCTCCTTTCTCACCAGTGCCCTGCAGGATCTGAGCTCCTGGGAATGGAGCCCCAGGCAGGAAGGAGCTCCCCAACTCCTCCTCCTCCTCCTCGCAGCCAGGGGCCATCCAAGTGTGGGGCACGGCCCCGCTGCCCAGGGATGGGCACTGGCCAGCCCTGCTCTGGCCAGCCCCAGGTGGCAGCCAGCACCTGAGGGTCCCCCCCGCCCCCTCGGCTTTGGTTCTGGCAGCTTTGGAGCTGCTGCAAAGGGGAGAATTCTGTGAGGGGATGAAAAAGGCCTGGCTGTGGTTTGCTCAGCCCTGCCAGAAGCACAGGAGCCAATGGCAGCCCCAGCAGTGGCTCTGCCAGGGCCTTTGATGGTTTTTCAGAGCAGGGCTGGCTGGAAACCGCCCCTGCAGGGGCAGCGCTGAGGGAACCAGGCCGGAAATGCAGCAATTGGTGCTTTGATCTCTCTGCCCAAGGGGCTGAGATAGCCCCAGAACCACTGCAAAGACAACAACAACCTGACCAGGACACTCCACCTTCCTGTCTCAAACCTGCAGCCCTTTAGAACAACCCATGGAGTACCTTTGGCTTCTGCATGTGGACACCAGAAGAGAGGGAAAAGTGTGGAAATATTGAGGAGGGGCTCCAGCCCTGGATCAGGGGGACAGGGGTGTCCCAGCAGGAGCAGGGAGTGCCCAGGCAGGGGAATTCAGGGCAGGGTGGAGCGCATTTCCCAGGGCAGCAGCCCCTGAGGGACACACGGACATTTCCACGGATCCCTGTGCGCTGCTCCAAGGACGGACAGAGTTCCTCCCCTGTTGGGAGCAGGAGCCACGGGAAGGAAATCAAATTTCAGCGTGGGGAATGAGAAAAATGGGAAGAGTTTCTGACCATGGCCCAGGCAAAGCCTTCCCCATGGGCTGGGGTGCTGCCCACAGGCAGGGAACAACCCCACGGGCCTGCTGGGCACTCAGGGGGATTCCACGCTCTGTGTTACCCACAAGCTGTGGGATGCACCAAGGGGCTCCTAAAGGGAACCAAACCCCCATTTCTCTGTGATTTGTTTGTGTTTTCCTTGCCAGAGTCTTCTTGGCGGAGCAAGAATTAAAAGAATTCTATCTACCAGACCATTTTGTACTCTGCCAGTTTGATTTTTTGCTGAGTTTGTTTTTTATTGGGGAAAAAAAAAAAGCAGGGTGGGAAAAGATTTTTGCCTTTATTCCCTGGATGTAAAATTGTTCCTTAACCATCAGGGAACCTGAGCCAAATTTAGCCTGGCATTGGCCATCATCGGGGCAAGGTCGTATCAGGTGCCCCCTTTAGTCTGGGCAGCCCAGAGGTCACAGGGCCCCACTGGGCACAGCAGGAAGGCTCAGGGCCCTCCCAGGACAGAGGTCCCCAGGATGTGTCACCTTGTGGGACAGGAATCCCCAAGGACGTGGCACCCCCAGAAGGAGGATCCCACGTGGGAGAAGACCCTGGGACAAGACCCAGGTGTCACCACAGCAGAGGAGCCCTTTTCCCTCAGGGCAGGACCCTCTGGATGTGCCCCCCGAGGACAGAACCCACGTCCTCAGCTCAGCATGAACGGCCTCTTCCTCCTGCTGCAGGAAAGAGAAAGTGAAAATCTTTCATCCCTCACAGCCCCCCAAGCACTGCCTGAACCCCCCAGATCCCTTTTCCCCTTCCTGGGATCCCCCCAGCGTTACCTGCTCAGGTGTTCCCTGGGGTCGCTGAGCCAGGAAATGGGGGCGGGGGGGGGAGAGGGGAAAAAGCCCCCGGGGTCTGTGGGGCACAGACCCAGAGCCTCAACCCTGGGGTGCCCCCCCGGCCATGAGCACCCTGTGGGGGCTGTGCTGGGCTCTGGGTCACCCCAACATCTGAGGCACCCGGGGAAGGAGCTGCGACCCCCGTGCCCACCCAGCCCAAGTTCCCTTGGGAATCCAACCATGGGATCCCCATTCCCTTGGCCTCTCCTCCCTGGGACCCCGCTCCCAGGACTCCCATTGCCCAGGACCAGCATTGCCATGATCCCATCCCATGGGCTCCTCCTTCCCCCAGAACCCCTCTTCCCAAGAGTCTCCTTTTCCCCCCTGCACCCTCCAACCCTGGGACGCCCATCCCCTGACCCAAAATCCCTGGGGATCCTGTTTCCACAGGACCCCCATCCCTGAATCCCCCCAGGCATGGAGACCCCAATTCCCCTGCACCCCCATTCTCCCGGACATCCATCCTTGGTTCCCCAGAACCCCTGAGCCCCCCCATTCCTGGGAACACCATCCCCCACCGAGCCCCCAGGCTGCCCCATCATGTCCCCAGCCTGTCCCCTGCTGTGTCTCCACATTTCCCCCACCCTGCCCCCACCAAGGGCCACCTACACATGGGGACGGGGTGTGACCTTTCTTTCTTCCTCTTCATCCCAAGAGCCGCCACCCAGGGCACCGGTGGCCACAGCAGTGAGTGACAGCCAGCACTGGGTGGCCGGGGACACGGGGACGGCCGGGAAGGTGGCACTGCTGCTCCTGTGGGGTGAGTGCCCCGGGCATGGGGATGGGCAGAGAGCAGTGGGAAGGGGGCCCAGGGAGGCTGCGGGGTCCCCTGAGGTCCCCAAGGGCAGCAGAGCCAGTGCATGAGGTGACTGGGGCTGTGGGGTGGCTGTGGGGACAAGAGGGGGGGGACAATAATGGGGAGACAGATTTGAGGAGGCATCATGGGGCTGGTGCAGCTGTGGGGAAAGGGACAGGGGCACAGGGATGCAGGGACAGGGACAGAGGGATGCAGGGACAGGGACAGAGGGACAAGAACTTTCACCTACTCATTTGTCACCATGCAGGTAAGACCTACTCATTCCTTTGCTGAAACTCACAGGCGAAAGGTTCCCTCCAATTATTTGACATCTTTAAATCCCTTCTCAAAAGTTACTGACAACAGAGTAGGGGTCTCTTGAGGGTCTCTGGTGGTCATTTGGGGAACATCCCACTCCTCAAATTCTCCTCGGATGCTCAAGAGCCTCCTACAACCACTTGCTTCCCCCCGAATGCATTCCAGCGACCTTCTTAGCAGGACTACTCTATTCTCAAGGCTAAGGGAGCCACTTGCACACAGCAATCACTGCACTGGGGGAATAGAGGGCTCAACGCTGTCTGTTCATGCTAACGGAATTCATGATTTGTTACAGTTCAACATTTTCTCAACACCTTCCTTCTCTGGGAATTGCTCACAAGCATTTCCTCAATGCACCTTGAAAATGGTTTTGCTGACTGAAGCCACACTGTGTCTTTCCTTCAGCAATGAAGAAAGAAAACACAAATTGCCTACTGAAACCCTTCTGCTCCCTTCCTTCACCTCTCAAGCACAACCCACTGGCTCATCCCCGATTCCCTTGGTGATATATGAAGTAATATTTGGCTGCAGCCAAAAGATTATTAGAAAAAAAAATGAAAGTTGTTGGTTTTAGGTGTTGTTATTGAGGGTTTGGATTTGTTCTAGTTGATTGGTTGGGTGTTGCTGTGAGCTGGGAGAGGGGCCAAGGTGAAGACCAGACCAAAAGGGAAGTAGGATAAGACACAAAAGTAGACTGTGAGGAGAGAAGATAAGTTCCCCAGTATCCAGCCAAAGGGAAAGGGGAGATGGTTTGCCCTGGGCTGGGAAAGGCAATAAAAAGCAGCGTTCTATTGGGGGGTGTGTGTGTTAGGCTCTTGGGAGAGCGAGATCCACACCCAGCTCAGGTGAATCCTTACTAAGAAACTGTTCTCTTTTGCTTTGATGACTTTGTCCCCATTGAATTTCATCAAAGAGTTGGCTCCTTTCTAACACCTCTCTCCCAGCAGCTCAGGGCTGTATTGCACAGTGCTTGCTGTGTGCCAGACAGCACAAAGCAGGCTGGCCTGGTGCCCCTGAATATTTCTGCACAACACTCTGCATTTCACCCCTTTGCTCTGGCTCGGTGCAGAGCTCCAGGAGTGCAGGCGCTTCCTCCCAGAGCTGTGTGAGGCCCTGGCTGCTGCAGATGTGCCCTGACAAGCTGTCCCTGCCTGAGGCTGCCCTCGGTTCCCCTGGCAGAAGCGCCGTGCCTGAAGGACGCTGCCCTGTGCTGGAGCCTGCGGAGCAGCCCGGCTCCCTCCCGCTGTGCCCAGAGGGCTGCACACACTGCTCACCTTTGCCAGCAGTTCCAGGGCAGCCGGCACAAGAGCAGGAATGCTCAGCCAGGCCTCCAGCCCTCGGCTGTCCTTTGCCTTTCTCTCCTGCTGTGCAGACTCCACAGGGCCAATGCCACCAGGCTGTGCTGTGCCCAGCACGGCTGCGCTTCCCCTCGGCAGCGGCAGCTGCCAGCTGGGCTCTGAGAGCCGAGGATTTGCCCGCGGCCACCAAGAGGCTCCCAGGGCTGGGCTGCTGCCTCTTGCAGCTCCAAGGGCCTCATGGCAGCCTCCTCTGCCCAGGCTCAGGCTGCTCCGGGCTCTGCCAGGGCTCTGCTGGGGCTCCAGCCTGGGCAAGGTGGGGCCTGCTCTCACCTCACCCTCGCTGACAGCTCTGCGCAAGCTCTGCGGCTTTCCCTGCAACGTCCCTGTTATAAATTTTAAGAGCCAATTTCAATCAAAAACAATTTATTGCCAAGGAGAAATCTCGAACAAGAAATTGACACGAAATTGACAAAGCCAAGCAAATCAAGGAAGCGGTGCGCACTGGGTGAAAACCTCAGAGGTGAGCTCCACAGTGTCACGTCCCTCCGAGGTTTCACACCGTGTGCCTCGAGGACCACCTGCTTTATCCCCTTCTTGGTTTGGACTCTGTGTACATTGTTAAAAATGGGCCAGGAGACCAGCTCCTTTGGAAAGGCCTTTATTAAAAGACAGCTCTGGGTAGGGGGCTCGTGGGGCCGCGCACACCGCCGCTGCTCCCACTGGACACCACAGAGGAGGAGGTGCAAGGAGCCTGCCACTGACACTGCAGAGTTGGGATTACTTCCTCACAGGAATTCCTAGGAATCCACTTGGCTCAGCTTAGTCCAGGGGTGTCACCTTTGTCCAGTACTTGTTCGGTCATGGCGAGTAGGTGGGAAACCTTCCACAGATGGCTGGATGTCCTCCTCGCAGGGCAGTGTCCTTCAGAGGTCTGGATTTTGGGTTGGCTCATTGTTTTATGGATTTTTTGGGGGTCAGCTGGCGTTCCGCTTGGAGCGGTGCATCATGGGAGTCTCTGGATTTCCCTATTAGGCGGTGTCAGCAGTTTGAGGAGCAGGCGGGGAGCAGCGGAGTCTTATCCGACGGAAGGTAAAGGGGGAATTTGGGATCTGGGGAAAGGGAATACACAACTTCGAACATAGGAAACTGAGATTTGAGGGTACAGATTCAACACGAACAGTTTGAAATAACAGGTAAGTAACAGCATAACCTTTTTAACTACATGGTAACAGTATAACAATACAACATACAACATCAATACAACATACAACATACAGTGCATAGCTTGGAGTCCCTTATTTATTTCATACATGTCCTGACTTGTCCCACAGACCCAGATGTTGGGGGGGCGGCTGTTCTTGAAACTTCTCTGCTGCCGGATCTGCTGTTGAATTCCAAAGTTTCTATAAGTTCCTTGTATTGTAATTTCTTTGTCTTCTTGGAACTGGAGACAGCTCTTGCAAAATTTTCTAAGCCTCTCTGTGAGAAGGGGTGTTCCTTTGGCTTTCTTAGAAACTATATTTCTACTATAACAGCACGTATTATGAAAACATGAAATATTCCTTATTAAAATTCCCCCCTCTTTCTATTTGATAATTTTAATTCATGTTTTCAGAGCACCACTAAAACGTTATTGCAAGTGAACTTTTATTTAAAACAAACTTAACACTACAAATGGAGAGCTAAAACATTATAAATGAGCTTCTAAAACATTACAAATGAAAAACTTCTAAAATATTACAAATCGACTAAATGGGAAACTAAAACATTACAAATAAACCTTCTTGTTCATTCTCTTCCTTTTTTGTGGGACCTGTGAACCCTGGGCTCGGTTTCCTGACATATAGCAACTTGCTTCCTCCTTTTTCTTTTTTATATGCTGTTGGACTTTTTATCCCCTTTTGTTTCTAAGCCCCCCCTTTCCTTTTTTCCTCCTCTATGTTTGGTCATCGGTTTGCTTCTCTTTTTTGGGGTTTTCTTCCCTTGCCACCTTGGCTGTCCGGGGGAATTAGGGTTTCCCACTGGCAGGTCTCTCTGCAATTGCCGATGCGCACTGGAGTGTGACCAGTGGCGCAGTAAATTATCTTCTCTGCAGCAAAGCCATGCTTCTGGGGTCCCCTATTCTGTATGAGCTGCGAACTGCCTCTTAAAGGTGTTCTATTTAGAGAGCTTTAACCCGACCTACTTCACAAGGAGTTTTGTTTTGTCCCTTGGCATTCAATTGCTAATATTTGGGCTTCTTGGTCCCATTTTCCCCTTATCCCCTTTTTGAAAATCTAATATTACTCATAGGAGTCGAGTTCCAATATTCTCAGGTTAGTGGCGAGCACTAGGAATCTTCTTGTTAGGTCCCATTTTTCTTTTAAACACTTAGTGCAAAAAGCTTTAGGCCTCATTCCCTTTTTGCAGTGTACAACTCACATTTTTGGACAATAAACGCATTCCAAATGTATACATGGATAACAAATACACTCTGAGTTAGTGCAGCTTATTGTGTCACTTCTTGGTTTGACTGCTGGAGTCATATTTTTCAGGTTCTTGGGCGTGGATGTTACTTTCTATTTAGGGTCTTGTGATTTGACTTTTTCACTCGAGACCCGTGGGTCCACCTTTTCTTTGCCGTCTGTAGATACCAGATATGGTTGTATTTGAATATCTTTAACCTTGGGGTGTCCCACTGGGATCTTGTGCTCATGAGGCATACTATATAACATTTCAAGGGGTGATACCCCTGCTTTTGCATGAGGTTTTATTCTTAATATTTAACAGAGCAAGAGGCAAACATTTTACCTAGTTCATTTTAGTTTTAGTATCAATTTTGCAAGCTGTGCTTTGAGAGTCTGATTGATTCTTTTCACTCTTCCTGAGCTCTGGGATGCCAGGGGGTGTGGCATTCCCACTGAAACTCTAATGCTTCTGCCAATTGTCTTACAAGTTTGGAGGTAAAGGGAGTTCCTTGGTCTAAATTAATGAACTCTATTATCCCAAACCTGGGTATAATCTCCTTTAACAATACCTTTGTAACTTACTCTGGCTGTTGCCTTTGCATTTGGAAAGGTCTTTACTTAATGTGTTATCTGACTAACAATTACTAACAAGTACCGATATCTCCCAACCTTGGGCAAATCAGTGAAATTAACCTGTATTTTAGCAAAAGGCTGGTATGCCAGAGGGCACCCCCGGCCCCCCCCCCCCGGGTTTGTCTGTTCTTATTTTATTTTTTGACATACTATACATCCTAGCACTTCCTGTTTGGCTAATTCATATCTATTTAAAGAATTGTAAAAAGTGCTCTGCTAACGCTTGCGCCTCCCCAATGTGTTTGATTATGCAATCTTTTAAGTATTTTCCCAGCATATTCTTTTGTCACTAATTCTCTCCCGTAGCCACAGCTACAATTGCCTGTAGGCATGTGGGCCAGCCTCTATTTATTGAGTCTAAAAGTTTTGACACATATCTTACAGGTTTTCGTGCTCCTGCTTTGTGTTAAAAACTCTGTGCTGGGAGACTCAAAACCGGTGCAGCTATTAGTGCATCTTTGAGCTTTTTATATTTTCTTTTCTCTTTTTTTTTTCAAGTCTCTTCTTTTTTTTTTTTTTTTTTCCAAGAGCTAAGTTCTTTATGACAGAACCTTACCTCTTAAGAAAAGCAACATACTCCTATGAAGACTGGGTGTAAATTTGTCTCTTAAACAAGAATGGCAGTCCTTAGTTTTCCTTTCTTTGTTTTTTTATATTTGCCTTAGTTTTCCTTTCTTTGTTTTTTTATATTTGCCTCACTTCTCTTATATTTCAGATTTTTGCTATTTTCATTTTAACAACAAATATAATTTTCAAATACAGATCCTTTTTTTTCTATGGCAATGTCTTAGGAACATGTTTTGTGTTAGACCTTAAGGTCTTCATTTGCCCTTTAACTACTTTTTCTTTTAGACCTGCACTTGAAAATCTAACAATTTACTATGAATTATTCTAACCATCATCTCACAATACCCGGGAGCAACCACTTCAAATCATGTTCTATTTATTAACAGCAGGCATTTAGAAATTACTTTAAAATTAAGGTTCCAGCACAATATTTGTCTTTTTAGCCACTCTACGGCAATAAAACTGTGCTAGTTCTTGGTTATTTTAGAGTTTGTTGTGTTGAATAGACTGCTAAGAACCGAAGGCCAGCAAATACAATTAAAATATCAATACTGAAAGCTTTGTTAACACATAAGGGGTGTTGAAGCTCTCTGCAGGAATGGTCCAACTGAAACTACTTAACTAATTAAGCAAAGGCTTGTGCCCTATTTTTATTTCCAAGCATTTTCAAAATAAAACAGCTATTTTAATGATTAAAAAGTTTTAATTATCTTTGCTTCATTTAACAAAAAGCTAAAAGAGTATTTGAAGACAAAATTTTCAAATATTTACATGAGTAGAATGCTCTGAACAATTTTAATATTTTTATGGCTTTTGATAAACTGGAGCCCTCAAATTTTATGGGCAGATGCTAAATTTACCACCTGAAAGGCAGCATAAAAAATTTGTTCAACTCCAAGACTTTCTTTAACTGAGATAATTAAGCAAGAAATGTTTCTTTTTCTTTTATTTTTTCTTTGATACTCCAATTACCTCTAACTTCTCCCAACTCGAGGCTTTTCTACTGCTCAAAAACGCAGGATAGATATTTTGACACTCATATAAAATCGATAAAGGACAGGAAGAGGTTGAGATACAGATGGTAGCTGATAGGCAGCTAACAGGCTACAACACAAAATGATGAAGAGTGATTAGCAAGTTAGTTTAGGGGGTAACAACTGATGAGTGCCTGACTGCAGAATACTTTTTATTTAAAGGGGTTTTTTAATAATAAAACAGAGCTGCTTAGAACTACTGGTGCTTGTCTCGCTGCTCTTCCTTTGTAAATTCTGTTTCCCCTCCCTTCCTCCCTCAGCACTGTCTCTTTAGCCGCCTCGCCCTTCCCCCCCAGCAGCTCGCTTCTCACAGCGAGTCCGAGAAGCGGAGACAGCTCTCGGCAGCGGGGGGGCCGCGACTGCGGGGGAAGCAAAGGCACGGGTGCTTCTGCGAAAGGGGAGGGCTGCGGTGCCCCCGGGAACCGCGGCTTCCCCCCGACACACACACGGAAAAGCCGCTTTCTCGGAGCGGGGAGCACTCCCTCCTGCTCCGCCCCGCCGCCTCCCCTCCCCGCCCCGGGAAAGTGTCCCCGGGAGGGAACTCCGAGCCAGACCCGGGGACGGGGCGCCCGGGTGATGGAAAGTCCTGTGTGGACAGGGATCTGGGGCTTCCTCCCGCAGGAAGTCCTGGGGCTGGGAATGCTACAGGGGGTTGCAATCCTTGTTGGAAAGTTGCAGTTTTGGACGAGGCAAAGGTGCCGATGCTCTTTACTGGGGACTTGTGATGTAAATGAAAGGGCTAGGAGACCTTCTGCTTCCTTTTTCAAGCCTTTATTAATCAGCCTGGGTGGGGGCCCGAGGGGTCGCACTCACCACCACTGCTCCCTGTGGACAACGAGGAGGAGGAGGTGCAAGCAGCTTTGCCCGAAGACAAAGCTGGGGTCTCCGACCTCACAGGAGTTCTATAGGAGACTTATCCAATTTGACTCATTGAAAGTCTAGGGGGGGACTCTGAGTGAGTTTTGTTCTGGTTATGGAGAGTTGACCAAATGGCTCTACAGGTAGCCTGCTGTCCTGCTCAGTCTTCTAACATGGTCTAGCAACGCATTTATACGTCAGCTTGCAGGCTTTGGGGGTCTGCATGCGGTGGTCTTCACTTCCTGTGGTCCCTTAGATCCATGGGAGTTCACACGGTTTGCATACCGGGTGGAGCCACTGGTTGCCATATGGAAGTATAGGGGAGCAGTGGAGGCGGGGCCCGACAGGAACAAGCAACAGGATACAGCAACTTGGGATAGGGGTACAGTAGGGGTACAAGGTAAGTGATTAACATTATTTAACAGCTATAACAATTATTAACACAACCAACATTAACTGTGCAACAACAAACATAGCTAACAGTAATTCTTGACTCCTTCTTCTTAACAATATCCCTTCTCTTATATTTTGATCGGACTTTAGTCCGCATCAATTTCTGACGTCTGGCTCATGGGAGTGTGTTTTTCTAAATTTTTGGTATTGGTTATATATTTGTATGGCAGTTTCGTGTCTCTGGTCTTGATTTTGAGTTCCCATTAATATGATTTTCATTTGTTTTTCATCTGTTATTTTAGGGATCTGAATACTAGCTTGTACTGTGGTAGTCACTGTCCTGATTACACAGGGGAGTAAACAAGGTAAAAACAAAAAGCTAGCAAAGGCACAGACAGCAATAAAGACTGCTTTCTTCCACCACCCTCCTTTGAATGACCAAAGGTCGTTCCACCAGTCTGAGTTTCCTAGAGGAGTCCATTCTTGGGTGCCCACATAAGCTACTTTTCTTATCTCTTTTGAGATGTTTCTGATAACTTCACTCTTATCATCTATTTCCAGGCAGCACTCTGAGGAGTTAAACTTTCCACAAATGCCTCCTTCATCTGCCAATAGGTAGTCTACCGCAAGCCGAATCTGGTAGACTACAGCTCTGGTTTGTGCCAATTGTGTGCTAATGTGGTCTAGGGCAAGTGCTGTTCTATTTGACACTATTTCTAGTACTGCCTGGAGATGGATGATTCGATTTAGCATATAAACAGGAGTACGGTAACCCCAGGATCCATCCTGGGCCCAAGTGGCTGGTCCATAGGTTTTGATTATCTTTTCAGGCGTCCAAACTTTTTCTTTCCATTTTTGACTGCTTCCTAGGTCTATTACATCCCTTTTCTTTCGATTGTTTTTTCTTAGGTCATCATACAAGGGGACTCCTAGGTATGACCCTGATTCTTTTGGTAGGAGGAAGAAAGCAGGTTTTATTGCTCCAATTGTGCAGCTTCCTGTCCAGTCTCCAGGGAGGTGGGTATAGGCAGTGCTCCCACAAATCCAGAATAAATGTTCAGGAGCTTTCCAGAATGTGTCTTGTGTGTCTGTGGGGTACTCCCAATATTTTGAGAGCTCTTTCAATCCTTGGAAAGGATTTATTCCTCTGTCTGCGCACTCATATATTCTATACCCTTCATGGTAAATACATCCCCTTTCCTTTTTTGTGATTCCCCAATACCTATTCGGTTCTTGTGGGATCCACCTGCTCCCTGAATCTTTTACAATTAAGTATCTTTTGCAGGCCATTCTTCCTACAGGGGTTTGGTATTTTTTTCCTATTCTTTTAATACACTCTTCTCCAATCACTCTTGCTTTCAGATCCCATTGTTCTTGTCTCTTTTTTCCTGTGATTTGGGGTTTTTGTTCTGTTAATTTCCATCTCAAAACATCTAGAGGTGTTAAGCTAATTCCCTCCCAGGGCCAAATATCTGACATTTGGGTATTTCCACATACCCAACAATTGGTTAAATTTAGTTCTTTGCTAATTTTCTCAATCAAGTCAATGAATAGATTTTTACCCAGTATTTCATCTAGACTCTCTCTTTTTGCCATCATTTGTTTTTCTTTTATTATGTCATTCATTCCTTCTCGTTCAAAGCAGAACCAGGCTTCCCTTACAGGACATTCTCCAACCAGGCGCTGCTTAAATGAGGCAGTAATTTTTGTGACCCAGTATGTTTTTCCTTCTTCTTGACAAGTTTCCAATTGTGTGTGATCAAAACAGGTGGGGTTAATGTTTGTGTGGACCCTCATCAATGATCCTAGATCTTCCTCATCATAAAGAGGGTAGTAGCACTTCATGCATGCTTCTCCACTCCCTCTTACTTCAAAGTTTATTAACTGGACTAACATTAGTCCACCTAAGAGTCCGGCATGGGCTAGTTCTGCCTTAGGGAGCTTCATGGCCCACCTTCTTTTTGCTCCACCCGGTCTTGCCTTTTAGGTTTGGAGGGGTGATAAGGTTCTCTTTTTTCCCCACCTTTTAACTTAACTGCCCTTCGGAAATGCTCTGTGAGGGAAATTAATGGGGAATTTCTTATTTAACTTATTCTATTTGTATTTAAACATTAACAATTGCAACAACTTAACAAATATATACATATATATTAACTTTAACAACAATCTTGCTTTACAGAACTCTGCAGTTTTGTTTATTTTTCTTTTAGTCTGTTGTTTCTTAAGAGTTACTTTAAGGTTGGTAGGATCTTGGATGGCAATCCACTTGGGGAAACTCGTGGGAGATTTTTCTGGGTTCTGTTCACAGTCAGGAGGAGGCGGTACTGGTCCTTTTACACAGGAGATGTGAGTCCACCCTTTTTCTTAGGTCCGGATAGCAGCATGAGTTACTAGCAGAACCTGGAAGGGATCTTCAAATTTGGGGGTTAATGGGGTGTCTTTCCAGGATTTGATTAGCACCCAATCACCAGGACTGATTTGGTGGGTATTGGTGTCAAATGGGGAGGTTTGGGGGAGATATCCTCTTTTTCTTAAATTACTTAGGGTCTTTCCAATTGTCTCTAAGTACTTTTTAGCTATTTCCTCTCCTTCTATATAGTCTCCAGTGCTATAAGGGGTTATTAGGAAGGGAAGCCCAAACATCATTTCGTATGGGGATGTCCCAAGGTCGGACCGTGGCCTGGTCCTGATTCTCAAGAGGGCAAGAGGCAAACACTTTAACTAACTCATCTGGGTTTCAGCCATTAGTTTTGTTAACACGTTTTTCAGTGTCTTATTCATTTGTTCGACTCGACCTGAACTCTGGGGGTGCCATGGGGTGTGTAGTCTCCACTTTATTCCTAGGGCTTTTACAATGGCTTGTAGAGCTTGGGAGGTGAAATGGGATCCCCTATCTGAGTCAATAGTGTTAACTAAACCATATCTGGGGATTATATTCTCTAGTATTATTCGGGCGACTTCCTCTGCTGTTTCTCTTTTTGTGGGGAATGCCTCTACCCAATGTGTTAGGTGGTCAACTATTACCAATAAATGTTTGTATCCTTGTATGGGAGGCATTTCTGTGAAGTCTATTTGTATACTTTGGAACGGTCTTAAGGTTAACTCTTTTCCTCCAGGTTCAGCTTTTCTCATTACTTTTTGATTTACCTTCTGGCATATTATACAGCCCCTCGTTATAGCTTTTGCTAAATCATAAACTCCAAGGCACAGATTTTCTCTTAGGAAATGGTCGCACATCCCCTGGGCTCCCCAATGAGTTAGTTCATGTATCTCATTTAACATTTTTCGGGCTAAAGCTTTGTTCAGAAATTTTCACCCATCTGATGTCAACCACTCTCCTCGTTCTCCTTGAGATAGCTCCAGTTTCTTTATTGCTTTTTCTAACAAGTCCAGACCTCTCTTTAGAGCATGAACTTCACAACTCTGGGCTGACCAACTGGGAGGTAGTTTCCCTTTTTCTAGAATTTCCAGTTCTCCTTCTTCTGTTTTTATGATTACTGCATACCCAGAATGTCGTTTTCCCTCCACTATTCTGGAGGATCCATCAATAAATAGTACTTTTCTGTAGGGTAGGGGCATATCTTCTAAATCTTCTCTTACTTTAGTTTGGAGATTTACTAATTCCAAGCAGTCATGTTCTAGCTCTTGTGGAGGTTCTCCTGATAAGAATTGTGCTGGGTTCAAGCTCTTGGAGGTCACCAGTTCTAAATTGCTGGTATCCATTAGAATGACTTCATATTTTAATATCCTGGCATTCGTTAACCACTGCTGAGCCTTCTGACTCAAGACTGTTTTTAAGTCGTGTGGCGTGTGTACTCTGATTTTACCCTGTAGGGTTAGTTTTTGAGCTTCTTCTATTAAAATTGCAGCTGCAGCTATGGATTGTAAGCAGGTAGGCCATCCGCGGGCTACTGGGTCCAACAGTTTTGATATATAGGCTATGGGTTTGCGACATCTTCCCCACTCTTGGGTTAAAACACCATATGCAGTCCCCTCTTCAGAACTGACAAATAAATCAAATTCTTTCTTTAAATCGGGCAAGCTTAAAACTGGTGCTGAAGAGAGCTTATCTTTTAGATGATTCAATCACTCTTCATCTTCAATTGTCCATTTTATGGGTTCAGAATTGACCAGTTTTTCATAGAGAAATTTAACACTTTGGGTATATTGTTCTATCCATAGTTTGCAATATCCAAAAAGGCCCAAAAGTTTTCTTATGTCTGTTGTCCTCAGCTGGTGAAGGGGGGTCCGTAGGGCTTGGACCCCCAAGGAGAGCCGAGCCACCCCAGAAAGTATCTCCTCTGAGACACCCCCTAGGGGGTCGAAGGCGCTCCTCTCAGCTGGGGGTAGCTAGCTCACAGGAAGGCAAGTATCCAGCTCTTAGTGATTTCAGCTGGTGATTCCAGCCTTTGCCTCCTGTGCAGCTTTGCTTTCCCCTTGTAGCCGGCTTCGGGTATAGAGAGAGTGAGGGCCCATCTCAGCAGATTCCACAGAAGCAGCTTTATTGTGGGGGCTTCCGCGAAGGGGGCTGAGGGAAGGACCCTACTCGGGATGATTTTCTAGGGGGTTTTATAGGGGGCTAGGTGGGAGGGGGAAGGGTACAAAACCAATCAGTTACAATGAATCTACATAAGATCCCGAGGGTGTTTGTGGGAGTCCCTGGAAAGTCGCTGTGAGCTGGGGGTAGCTTTGTTATCTCAGTGTCTGGGTGGGGTTGCACAATATCTTCTTAACTCCTCAGTAAGGGCTGCCTCCAAGGCAAGGTCATTGGGGCTCCGCCCACCCCCACATATGTCTCTCTTTGGTTTTGGTGCTTGTATAGCTAGGATACCTGATATTCTCTCTGGTCTCAGTTTCTTTCAGCCTTGTTCTATTACATGTCCTAGATAGATCACTTTGGGCTCCACAAATTGTAATGTATCTCTGGACACTCTTAGTCCCTTGGTCCCCAGAAAATTCAATAGCTGCACACTGGTTTGCCTTACTTTTTCTTGATCTTCTCCAGATATTAAGAGATCATCTACATACTGCAAAATTTTAACTACACTTTCAGGATCAAACTGGCTTAATAATTCCTCCAACGTTTCCCAAAAAGGTCTGGGGACTCTGTAAAGCCCTGAGGCAAGCGGGACCATCTTAGCTGTTGTTTTCTGTTCTTATCAGGGTACTCCCACTCAAAGGCAAACCAGTCATGGCACTCTTCTGCCAAGGGACACACCCAGAAAGCATCTTTTAAACCAATAACCGTGAACCAAGCATGTCTATTGGGTACTTGGCTTAGGAGGGTATAAGGGTTTGACACTACTGGGTGTCTGGTGATAGTTCTCTTATTTATTTTTCTTAGGTCATGAACTAATTGGTATTTTCCCTCTGCTTTTTTGACAGCCAGAATTGGGGTGTTATGGGGGGACATGCGTTGTTCCAGGATACCTTCTGCTAATAAGTGATCTATAACGGGAGCCAATCCTCTTTTTCCTTCTATGGATATGGGGTACTGCTTGATTTTAATGGGGGGGGTTCCTTCTTGAATCTTGATTTTTATCAGGGGAATGTCTAAATACCCAAACTTTCCTTATTCTGCCCAAACTTCAGAATTAATTTCTCCCATGTCTTTTGTGGTTAGCTTCATCATCTGGACTACCATTTTTCCATTTACTGGGATTATTCCTACCCCCATTTGCACTTGTAAATCTCTTCCCAATAAATTAGTTTCTAGGTCGGGCAAATACACAAAGTCTGCATGGCACTGTTGAGAATTTCCTTTCACTTCAACACTTTCTGTTACTGGTGCCATAAAAGGTTTTCCTTCTGCTCCTAATACTTCACAAACTTTATTACTTAAAAACATTCCAGTCGGGAGCTTGTTTATACTTGAATGGTCTGCTCCTGTATCCACTAAAAATTCAACCTCTTCACTTCTGGGACCCACTGCAAAATTTACCAGGGGCTCTTCTCGGTGTTTCATTGGGTCCCCTAATACATACAGCCCCTGACACCCTTAATCATCACCATCTTCTTCTCTCAAGATTTTTTTCTAAGGCATCTTGCTCTCTTGCTATTGCTTTATCTAAAGATAGGTTATTATAGTCTCTTTTAAAATGCCCTATCTGTCCACAATAATAACACTTCTCGTTCTTTTCAGAGATCCCTGAGTTGGTTACTGGGGGCATAACGGGTTTCTTTTTCTTTCCTTCAGGCTGGGACTTTGGCTCTCCTTCGCTTGGCTGATCCTTGCTTGCCCGGACTGTTTCTTTGGCCACCGCTACCATGAGTCTTGCTTTTGTTCTTGTTCTTTCTTTTTCTCTTCTTAAGTAAACTTTTAGAGCATCCTTCAACAATTCATCGATCCCTTTTTCTTGCCAATCATCTAATTTTTTGAGTTTCCTCCTGATATCAGGCCAGGACTTGGTAATGAACTGCAC